>JAPPVO010000007.1:51006155-51156223 GCA_030407325.1 Camellia japonica
CCATTGAATTCTCTTAAAATAAATCTTGACCATTGTAAGGAAGAAGTGAAGTAGGGGAGGTAAGGAGAGGATCCTTCTCTGATGCTATTAGCCTCATATTATTCCTTAGGAACCCCACTCCTTTATTTTTTTTATTAACATTTTATCCTAACATAATATTTACTTCATCCCTAACCTCTCAATCCTAACCCTAACCCTAACCGTAATCGTAACCGTAATTACAATCACCTCTTCCACCAGCTTCGGCCACCTCTGTCTGCCCCTCTCTATCAACCCTTACTAATCCAGCTCCTCTTTAGCGCCGCTCGCCACTCCTCAACTCTTTTTAACCCTTCTCTCCACCCGTCGATAATACCACCATCACCCATACCTTTGTCGCTTGCCTTCAAGCCAATCCCACCATCACTATCCCTCACTTATTTTCTCTCTTGCCTTGTCTCAACTTATTCTCGTAGTCCGCTACCTCGAACCCACTCCTTTTCTCCTTTTCCTTTTTTGTCTTCGCCGAGGGTTATTATATCTAGGGTTTGCAGTGAAAAGGAAGAGGAGACAAGAAAAAAAAAAAAAAGAAGAAGAAAAAGAATCGCGACAAACGATATGAGTGGCGGCAAAAGAAGAATATAAAGAAAAAGAAAGAAAAAAATTTGGAAGGGACTAGGAATAAAAGTATTAATACACTTAGCACCCCTAAATTTTTACCAAAGAGTAGTTTCTCTACTTTGATCCTTTAGGATTCTTACAATTTTACCAAAATCTCACTTTAGTTCTTACACTTTAATTCTTCCGCAAGTTTTTGAAACGTCATTATAAGGTTGGGCCTAATTATTACTTGACTCAAAGTTTAGTAGATTGATTACGATAATGAAAAGATCAAGAACAAAGTAAAATTAGATGTAAATTATAGGGTTGTAAAGTGTAATTTATTTTTAAATATTAACTATTTTAATCAAACATTAATTTTTAAAGGTAAATTATAAATACACCCTTGACATTTATTTAAAATATGAATTTCCTTCTTTGAAAATTACGAATACCTCCATTTTCAGAATTTTTTATTTAACATAATTAATAGAAAAACATGAAATTCTTAACTACCTTCCAATACAATAATAAAATTATCTAAATTATTAATTAAAATATTTTGATAATATTAAAAATTATTAATTGATTTGATAATTTTTTAATAAAATAGTCATTTATTATGTAATTAAAAACTTAAAAGAGTATAATGTAATTTTTAAAATTATAAAAGATAATTCATATTTTAAATAAATTTTAAGTATATATTTATGATTTATTATTTTTTTAAAATATAAATAGAGATGACATCAAGGCCAGGGTGGACGGTGCAATTACAGTAATGAAAGTGTCCTTCGTGGGTCCAAGCACACGTGTACTCATTTCATAGAAAATAAATAATTAAAGAAAAATAAAAATAAAAAGCATACGTCACCAACATTATCAGTCAACCAAACCAACGGCCAGATTTACGTACACGCATACCTGCGTCGAGTACTTGTATTCACACATCAGTATGTGCTATTTATGTTGTTTAAATATAAATTTTTAAATAAAAATTAAATATTTAAACATAAATTTCTGAATAAAAAATGATTGTTCAAACTCATATATAACTTTTGAATAATTCACTCTTGTTCGAAAATTTACGTCTAAATATTTAATTTTTGTTTGAAAATTTATATCTAAATAATAAAATGATGTATACTACGATTGACACTTTGATCCCTTGCAGTTTCGATAATATTACACTTTGCCCCTTGTAAAATTAAAAGTGTAATTTGTACCATATACTTTTGTAAAAGTTGCACTTTGAAGTTTATAACTAAAATGTTATACTTTGCATATTATAATTTGTTAAAATTACACTTTATACCCTTAGTTTTCTTACATTCCTTATTAATTTTTAAAGGGTAAATTACAATAAGTCTCCTTAAATTATTATCCATCTACACTTTGCCACTTAAACTTCAAAATTCAATAGTTAACCATCTCAAATATTATATTATTACACTTAATCCTTTCTGTTAGTATTATGTTAGGGATTATAATAAATCAAATCATGTGTGAAACACATAATACTTGATGAATTTTTAGAACGATAATGCTATCTGATGATCTCATTTATATTTTGCCACTAAAATATGGTATTATTATTCTAAAAGTCAATAAGTGTGTTATGGGATCTACACATAACCTAATTCCGTTTCCCTAATAGAATTCTAACAAAATGTGTTAAGTAAACAAGATAATACTTTCAGGTGATTTAATTGTTGAGTTTTAAAGTTTAAAGGGATAAATCTAAATGAGTCATAATTTCAAGGGATTTACTATAGTTTACCCTTTTTAAAAATTTAAGGATGAAACATAACAAAACTATAGAGTGCATAGTGCAACCTTTTATTTTAGGGCAAATTACCAATATGTCTTATTTTTTAGATTTATTATCCATTAAGTTCTATTGATAAATTTATCAATCTTTCTTATTTTTATGAATAAAGTTACAGTAATAAATTTATCAGTCAGGACCTATAGGTAAATAAGTCTAATTAATAGAACTGATTAATAAAGTGCCCCTTTATTTTACAAGTGTCAAAGTGCAATTTTCAGAAAACTATAAGGTACGAAGTGCCATTTTTAATTTTACAAGAAGCAAAGTGTGACTCTAACAAAATTAATATACCATTAATCCTAGAATGAAAATTATCTTATCGGATCAATTTCACCAATCACCACCCATAAAAGCAATATTGTTTATGAGTTAATAATACTTTAGTTACTTAATTATGGGATAAGCTTCCCTCCATATCTCATCTCTCCATATCTTTCCATACTCTTCTTGTAAGTTGCAATCTGGACCCCACGATGATCCGAACCGTCTATCTCGTAAGTCTTACAATAAAGATCATTGATAAGTGCTTGAATGTTTATATTTAAGCCTCTAAAAGTGCACTTGTTAATCTTTGAATTCTAATTACTTGATATGTTCTAATGCATTTTTATTCTTTGTAGTATTTAAGCTCATGATGGTAAATGACTAGCAATTTGGAGCTTTTGAGAGTTTGAAGAAATTGTATTGAAGTCCAAATCAAGTTAAAGAAATGAAGTGTTGAAAGTTGAAAAAGAGCAAATAAGTTTTTCTTTTTGTGCTTGAGCACAAAGTCTGAGTGCTTGAGCACTTAAGTTGCTAAAGAGAAGAATATTGTGTACTTGTGTGCTCAAGCACAGACACGATGTGCTCGAGCATAGAACATTTTGAAATTTGCCTATTCTTAGGGTTATGTTCAAGACAAGAAAGGGGATGGTTTCTTTTGAATGAGGACTTTTGGAAGCTTGGTTTTGAGAGAAAGACAAGAGGAGAGAAAAGGATTCAAGAGTAAAATCAAAAGCGGAGCAAAGATTGGAAGATGAAATCATCACTCAATATGAAGATTTCTTCTACAATCATAATCGGCTAAACTCTTTATCTTTGGGTTTGATAAAACCCCAATCAAGTAACTAGGGTCTTATATTTCTTCTTGAGATTGATGTAATATGATGATGATTGTATATTTTTTCAAAGTTTTTAGGCAAACATATTCTTTATTCAACTTTATATTATTTAATTGGGAAAATTACGTTGATAGTCCTTATATTTTATTGTCATTTTAGTCCCTATAATTTAAATTACCTCAATTTTACCCTTGAATTTTGGATGTTGTATAATTTTGGTCAAATAGATAACAAAAGTTAATTTTTTTGACAGAAAATAACCATGTGCCTCTCACATGTCATATATCAAGGGGCAAAATAATAAATTCAATACAACCACCCATCTTCCCATTTACGATGGCAAGCTGCCTATCACCACTACCAAAACATCCCATCCGCAACCAATTTCCATGGCTGCCACCACCTTTCCCCAATCTCCAACTGGAATGGACAAACGTTAGACCGAACTGGGTTAACACTACATAATAAGGGATTTTGTATCTGTCCAAGTCCGGCCCTGCCTTAACATTAGGCCTCTATACCTGCCCAAGCCCAGTCCAAAAAATAATTATAAAATCCCAACCCTACCCATCGGGCTATATGTTAAAAAAAAATAATTAAATCATTCAATAATTAAATTAAATCACATATTATATTTTTTAAATAAATATATTAACATCATTATAAATTGAAAGATTTTGTATATAAATTGAAGAATTTATTAAATAAATTCAATCATACATCAACACAAATGTGAGTATTAATAAAATTAACAAAGATAAAGTTTAGATCCGAACAAAAAAATATTTTAATATATTATAAATAAATAAATAATTTAATAGTAGGTCGGGCCAAGCTAAGCTGGATTGAAAGTGCAAATTCCAAACTTAGGGGTTGTTTGAGGTGTCCTAAATAAGTGCACTTTTTATCTTTTTGGACTAAAAAATGAAGGTTGAAAATATGGATGTTTGGGTTAACTTTTTGACTTTTTATGGAAAAATGTGTAATAAAAAATTGTAAAAATTGATTTGTAGGGAAAAATTCGACTTGGGAGTTGTGCAGCCGTAATTGTTGACTTTTGGTGAATAGTATTAACTTTTTGAGTAACTTTTTGGCTATATACCAAACTTGGCCTTAGTTCATTAATATTTTCGGGCTGAAAATGTCAGTCCAGCCTAACCCTATGGACTAAAACAACATTTCCAAGTAGAGTTGCAAATGAATCGAGCTGTTCATGAACAAGCTCGGCTCAGCTCGGTTCGTTTAGTAAACGAGCCGAGTTTGAGCTCGCATAAGTTCGGCTCGTTTATTTTATTTAAATTAATATATATATAAATATATATATAAAGAATATTTTTATTTAAATAATATAATATAAAATTAAAAAATTATCGAGCCGAGCCATGCCGAACTTGAGTTTTATTAATATTAACGAGCCGAGCAGAGCTTGAATCCAGTTCTTTATTGAGCCGAGCTCGAGCTCAATAAACAAGCTCTCGTTTATTTTATTTAAATTATATAATAATATATTATTTATATATTAAATGATATATAAATATATATAAAGAATATTTTTATTTAAATAATATAAATAATATTAAAAAAATTATCGAGCGGAGCCATACCGAACTCGAATTTTATTAATATTAACGAGCCGATCAGAGCTTGAGCCCAGTTCTTTATTGAGTCGAGCTCAATAAATAAGCTCGATAAGTAAACGAGCTGAGCTCGAGCTCAGCAAAGTTCGGTTCGGCTCGGTTTATTTGCCGGCCTTTTCCCAAGTCCTGAAAAAATAGGACTAAATCGGGCAAACTGAGTGGGCCAACAGACCGATGTTCACCCCTATCTCCAACCCTCAACCCACTAACAATCAATAACATGAAAAACCTCCACTATCTCTCTTTGTTCAACCTCAAATCCCACTACCATTACACAAGCAACATTTTTTTGCAAAATAATATAATAATAATAATAATAATAATAATAATAATAATTCATCACCAAATCTGTAAAAAAGAGAGAGATCTCCCATTGATTTCCCATTGTCGCTTTAAAACAAACCCATTATCGCCAAAATCTGCCGCCAAAACCTAGTATAGGGTCGTTTGGGAAGATCACTTGGGCTAAAATAGCTCAATAAGACAAAATATGTTATTTTAGTCAAATAAGACAAAATGTCACATTTAACCCGTAATCATTTCATTTTTCTTTCACAAAAGTCAAAAAGTCTATCCCAAACGATATTTTTTAGCCTTAGGATAAAATAGCCAAAAAGTCAAAAAGTTAACTCACATCCCAAACGAAGGCTTAATGAGAGAGAGACATCCCACTCCTGTTGATTTCACTCTTTTCCTAGATCCACTCCAGTTAGCTACCTCATCCTTTCTAGTCTCATTCTCGTTGGCTCCTGAAGATTCATGTGTTCAAGTTGATAAACTCCTAACTTAAACACCACTGTTATCCTCATTGCATCGCCCATGTCCATCAAATCCACCACAAGACCAACATTTCCCTTCAAAACCCACCTCAATCCCTTTAATCATACATACAAATAGACCAATCACTAGTTATTGTCGCCTCTTGGCCCTTTCTAACCCTACGACCGTTAGCCTACCATTGTCGATTCATTTGCCCATCACCGTCGTAACCCCTTCCTCTAGTTCCGCCTTTGATTCCCCATTTCCTCAACCCCACGGATCAACTTCCTTCGATCCCTATTTCTCGTCTCTATTTTATATATAGAAATCGGTAGAGTTAGCTCAATATGAGTTTAACTCATGGAGCTTTTTTATTTTATTTTTTGTTTATTTAGGTTGAATTGGCATTTTTACCCCAAAAATCTATCATGTGAAATGCACATGTTTAATTTCTATTAAAAAATTAACTTTAATTATTTATTGGATTAGAGTGACACAAAAGTAAAATATATAAATTATCAATGTAATTTGTTCAAAAAAATTAAAATTTATATGTAATTCGAACAACTCGAGTTTAACTTAAATTGAATTTGAACAAAAAAATTTCAAGTTACAATTCAAGCTTAAATAAATCTCAATTCAACTTAGATTAAACTTAGAGAACCTTTCAATTCCTTCAAATCGGTCCGAGTTGCATCCCCATAAATCGTCAATTCCTAATTTTTCCTTAGAAAAATATGAAATTTAATTTTAAAGAGAAAAAAGAAAACGCAACATATATAAGCTTGAGAAAGGAGGTGCGCAGCTTAACTATCGTACGCCGGACTTTTGTCCAAATCCATCGTGTTGCGCTCTCAGGCTCTCACCACATAATTTTACCCTTCCCCTTCCAGTTTCCATCTCTCTCTCTCTCTCTCTCTGCGTGTTCATCAAAATTAAAACCAGACCAACAAATACATCAAAATTAAAACCAGACCAACAAATACATACACATACATAGATTATTATATATATATATAGAGAGAGAGAGAGAGTACGATTACGTGAAAACGGAACAATGAAGCATCCGAACTTACCCTCACCATCATCATCTGAGGCCGTCTCATCGTCATCGGACCAATCACAGCCGTCCGTACACATGACGTCATCGCCGTCGTCGTCGACGACTCAATCGGAGAAACCCTCGGCGGTGGTGTCAGCGCCGGCGGCGGAGGATCCGGCGGTGTCTCGAGATGCTACCGGCGGCCAAGAATCGGTGACGGTAGAGCGGCACGGCGAGTTTGCGGCGGTGTGTAAATGGAGCATCTTCAATTTCCCCAAAGTTAAAGCTAGGGCACTGTGGAGCAAGTACTTCGAAGTCGGAGGCTACGATTGTCGCCTCTTGGTTTACCCTAAAGGCGACTCTCAAGCTCTTCCTGGTTACATCTCAATCTACCTCCAAATCATGGACCCTAGAGGCACCTCTTCTTCCAAATGGGACTGCTTCGCTAGCTATCGTCTCGCCGCCGTTGTCAATCCCCTCGACAAATCCAAATCGATTCATAGGGATTCTTGGCACCGCTTCTCTAGCAAGAAGAAGTCTCATGGTTGGTGTGATTTCACTCCCTCTGCCTCGATTCTTGACCCTAAATCTGGTTTTTTGTTGAATAATGATTCAATTCTTATTACTGCTGATATACTCGTATTGAATGAATCGGTAAACTTTTCCCGTGATAACATTGAAATACAATCCAATTCGATGACCTCGTCGTCGGTTGTGAGTGGACCGGTTGGTGATGTTTTGAGTGGAAAATTCACTTGGAAGGTTCATAATTTTAGTTTATTTAAGGAGATGATTAAGACCCAGAAGATAATGAGCCCGGCATTCCCGGCTGGAGAGTGTAATTTACGGATTAGTGTTTACCAGAGTTCAGTTAATGGGGTTGATTACTTGTCTATGTGTTTGGAGAGTAAGGATACTGAGAAGACTGTGGTTTCGGATCGCAGTTGTTGGTGTTTGTTTCGAATGTCAGTATTGAATCAAAAGCCAGGGTTGAATCACATGCACAGGGACTCTTACGGGCGGTTTGCAGCAGATAATAAAAGTGGTGATAATACGAGTTTGGGATGGAATGATTACATGAAGATGTTAGATTTTATCGGGCCAGAGTCGGGGTTTTTGGTGGATGATATGGCAGTGTTCAGTACGTCATTCCATGTGATTAAGGAGCTTAGTAGCTTTTCAAAAAATGGGGGGTTGATTGGGTTTAGGAGTGGAAGTGGCCTGAAGAAGTCTGATGGGCACATGGGAAAATTCACTTGGAGAATTGAGAATTTCACGCGGTTGAAGGACCTTCTGAAGAAGAGGAAGATTACTGGTCTTTGCATCAAGAGTAGGAGGTTTCAAATAGGGAATCGAGATTGTCGCCTTATTGTTTACCCCAGAGGTACGCAAGATTGTTACACTAGGTTCTTTGTTCTTCAAATTTTTATAGTTGGTAGTTCTAAATTTCCAATTATTGATTTTGCAATTAGACAATGTTGTTATGTTATTCTTCTCTTCTATGGATTACTGTGGAAGTTAGTTACCACATCTTTCAAATTGAAGATGGATACGGCTCATTATTTTCACACTGATACTTGCACTAGGAATTATTTGAGCTAGATATGAGTTGCTTAGCCTGTGCATGTATGGATTGTTGAGCTATTATTCCTACCATGTTAGAAATAATTGGGGATTGACTTATCAATTGTATACTGATCTTTTGCACATGGTTTTATATGAACTAAACTTACTGTCACTTAGGTTGTGCCTATGAAATTGAACTGATGAATTACATGGATTAGTAAGGACCATTGGCTCCTATATAATTTTAATGGAGAAAGGGACATAACGTGTAATTTTATTCTGAACCATGCAATTGAACTTTATTAGCTAGGTAGATAGTTGCTTAGGTCATGCTTAGGAAACTGAACTGACTTTGCTTGCTGGTATCAGGGCAGTCTCAACCACCATGCCACCTTTCGGTATTTCTTGAAGTCACGGATTCACGAAATACTTCCAGTGATTGGAGTTGTTTTGTGAGCCATCGACTGTCGGTAGTGAACCAGAGGATGGAGGAAAAGTCTGTTACAAAGGAGTCTCAGAACCGTTACTCTAAAGCTGCAAAAGATTGGGGTTGGCGTGAATTTGTGACACTGACTAGCCTCTTTGATCAAGATTCTGGATTTCTCGTTCAGGATACAGTTATATTCTCTGCGGAAGTTCTGATTTTGAAAGAGACATCCATAATGCAGGATTTCACTGATCAGGATACTGAGTCGAGCAGTGCTGGTTCCCAGGTAGCTGGGAAAAGGAGTTCATTTACATGGAAGGTGGAGAACTTCCTCTCCTTTAAAGAAATAATGGAGACCCGAAAAATCTTTAGCAAATTCTTCCAAGCTGGTGGATGTGAGCTTCGGATTGGTGGGTGAATTTTTCTTTTTCATCACCCCCTTTCTCCACTGAAAATGTGATTGCAGTCGTTCACCTCCTTAATTATTTTGTTTTTTGTTTTTGTTTTTGTGATGCAGGTGTGTATGAGTCCTTTGACACTATATGTATATATCTAGAGAGTGATCAATCAGTCGGCACTGATCCGGATAAAAACTTTTGGGTCAGATACCGGATGGCTGTAATGAATCAAAAAAATCCTGCCAAGACTGTGTGGAAAGAGTCTTCTATTTGTACAAAAACATGGAATAATTCTGTGCTTCAATTCATGAAGGTGTCAGATATGCTTGAAGCAGACGCAGGTTTCCTTTTACGTGATTCAGTTGTCTTTGTTTGTGAAATCTTGGACTGCTGCCCATGGTTTGAGTTTTCAGATCTAGAGGTTAGTTTATATTTAGCCTATTCACTACCTATGCATTCCTGTCGTTAATGATGATTTGGAACCCATTTCTCTTCCAATTTGTTCACCAGAGTCCTGACCATTCCAAAAGTGTCACTGATGGACGTTTTCTATATCTTGATTTTGGAGATTAAACTAGCGCGGCTTTACGTTCAAGGCACTTTCGTGTGGCTTTTAATTTTCCTTCTAATTAAATTAGCTGCCTAACTTGGCTGGCTTTAGATGCTTGTTAAAAGGTCTAGATGACAATGCTGGGATGAAACTAAAGGTATTTTGAATAATCTCATGGTTTCAATTGGGTTTCTGCAACCATGAAACCATTATGCAATCCCGAAAGAAGGAAGTGACTGTTAGATGCTACTTTGACCAATGACTTCCTCAAATGCTTCTGCGTCGTCTTCTTTCTTTTTTTTCTTTTTTTTGAAAATGTTACTGTATATGTTTGGATAATTAAGTAAATCAAGTGAGTAGAGCGTGGGAAGCCCATTTACACAGTATACAAGAACTAATAAAACAATGCACCGCACCACCAAAGTTTCAGTTCATATGAAATTAAAAAATAGAACTAGATCAACATTATTTTCTTCAAAGAATGAACTTGAATCTTGATGTCATAAATGTTATGCTTATTTTTCTTCTGCCAAATGCGCCACATATATCGATGAGCAACCAACATTGCTTGATCTACTGGCACAACCATGGTAGCAATGCACAATTAACTCACCTAGGAAGGCACGACCCCACTGGACTTTGGGGAGAGAAGCATATTCCACAACCCACTAGCCACCTCACGACACAAAAGAAGATAATTCATTGTTACCTTTTTGTTTGGCAAATGCATCATCAATTACGAATTCAATGCAAAATAGCTTCCAGAGCTACCTTTAAACAATAAGGAGACACTTGAAGACACCTATTGGCGGTTCTTGATGAGTGGATTGATTATGGGCTCACTAGTAGTAATTATGGTAAGCACCGAAATGGCGCAGGATGACCTGAGGTAGAGAGGGAGAGAGTTGAGGCATCCATTGAGGGGAGAGAGAGTGACAGTGAGGGAAAAGCATTGAGCTAACTAGAGACGGAGATATTGTATGATTTGGTTCACTGTGAGGGATGAATTTCCTTTTTATAGTAAGCCTAGAAATAGGATAATATGGGATCATATGCATGTTTACAATAAATGGAATTTGGAATATTGATAAAGGTGTTGAGCATGTTAGGTGTGCTTGTTAAGCACGAGAAACTACACACCATCACGATTTCAAGTTGATCCCATGTGGAGGTCTCTCTTTCGTCCTAAAAAAAAAAAAAAAAAAAAAAAAAAATTGGTTAAGTGGAGCCTACCCTATGCTACCCTGAGGGAGAGTGAGGTGAGCCACTTTAATCAACTCTCAGCTTTAGTAAGTCATCAATCGACTAGTCCTTGTTGATCTCATGAGTGGGTCATGGGCACTTGGGCACCCCATGTTATGCACCAACCCTTGAGGCGAGGGTTCACTAGGAGAATGCTCTTGGCTTAGCCAGATACTTCAGTATCAAGGTGTGATTTGGAGAGTCAAAGTATTAGGTGATGATTGGCTTAGGAGTGGAGAATTTCACTCGTCCAAATTTAGGGAGGAGGTCATGCCAAGTGTGACAGGAAGATGGTGTGCTTGGAGAGAGAATGAGGGGTCCTTTGGCAATAAGCTAAAATAGCAAAAAAGGCAAAAGTCACTAAAAAGCCAAAACTCCATACAACAAAGTCACAGATTTATTTCCTCTCTACTTTTTGCATGTTTTTTCATAGAAAGTCAAAAATTCGTTCCCAAATACTTCAGTTTTTTTTCCCCTCATATTTTAGCTAAAAGGCACTAAAAATCTACTTTCCAAACAAACCTTGAGCTTGCTTGATACTTTGGAGAGGGATTGAGGCATAAGGGGGACACACCGTAATAGATAATCATTCAATTGAGCTAATGGGGTATTAAGCAAATTGCCACCATTGGGAGTGGAGAATTATCGAGTAAGCTAAGGGCTACAGCTAGCTCTATGACTTAATCATCAGCCCAATTGTGGCTTCGTCCTTGGTGCCATGGTTCAGGAAAGGCACCATGTGCATTAGTTGGCTAGGTTTCAAGTGTGGTTGGTCTAAGTGTTCTTGGCTCAAACACATGGCCCTAATTCATGTTGTAGAGATGATATATATATTTGGATAAGCAAATGTGTATATTAATCTTGGTTATTAGAATCTCGATTTGGATCATACGATCCTACGATCCATTTGGGCGCAATCGATCCGGATCGTATAAAAAATTTCTTACAATTAGGATCTATCTATCCTGATAATTGGATCTTATAGAATCTTTGAATCTCGATCTGGTTTTGATCCTTCCGATTCAATTTGTAAGCATTGTTGTATTATATGAGCTAATTTATTGTAAATTTAATGTTACCTAAATGCCAATTTTTATGTGTTCCAAGTAAATAAAAAAATAAGCTATATTGAATCAAATTGACTAAAATAACAAACTAGGAAACACATTCAAATATTTGAGTGATTCAAGAAAACTATAGTTGAAAAAAACAAACTTAGGCCTCGTTTGGGAACAAGTTTTTTTAGTAACTTTTTAGTTTTTTGGCTAAAATATGATGTAAAAAAACTAGTATGTTTGGAATGACTTTTTGACTTTTTATGAAAAGATGTGCAAAAAGTAGAAAGAAAAGGGAATCTTTGACTTTTTGGTATAGGTTGTTGGTTTTTGGCTTTTTTAGTACCTTTTTGATTTTTTGGCTAAAAAAGACACTTGCCAAATGAGGCCTTAGTTATAGTGGGGTTTGTTTTGAAGAGGCTATTTTCGTGACTTAAACCTGCACCACCAGTATGTTAATGACAAGCTTATCATTCGACCATGTCGTTCCTTTTGAGTTTTTAATCTATTTTCAAATTCAACTTTATTAAACATTTTTGCTTTACTTTTTATGCATTATTGTAAAATGCAAAGTGTTCTGTTATTATACTCTTCTTCTTTACCTTATCTTGTGATGAAATATTAAATTTTTTCTATCAAGTTTTCTATTGTATTATATTATATTTATATATTTTTCCACAATATTTTACTTTTTTTTAAAGTATAATTTAGACTTAATTTTTATGTATACTTTTTAAGAAATGTTTATTTAAATTAAATTATTATGTAAATTTTTTTGGGTAGGATCTTATGATCCGCGATTCAATCTTGTAAACTCCTCTAACGATCCAATGTAGAATCTCGATTTTAACAACCTTGATATTAATAAAAAAAATAGGACATCAAAATGTGTTCCTATGTACAAAGAGTAAAAAAGGGTCAATACAAAAATTGGGCTCGATTGAAAAATCTATAAAAGAAAGGAGGATTCTCAGAAAATCATTTCCTTCAAAATGATTTTTGGCGAGCATCTTTTGACTATTGAATGATCTTGTGAACCTGAGTTTATTTTGGGCATTTATGTGGCTATCATTGGTGAAGGTTGAGAGTGGTCTCATCTTTTTGGCCAATGTTTTAAAAACCAGACCGGACCTACTGGTTGAACCAGTTGTCGACAACTGGTCATAGTTTCGGTTTGGACATAAAACCAAAACCATTTCAACTTAAAAACCGGCGTATTTGGCAAGAATAAATAAAACTGTGGTTTAACTGGCAAATTGTGAAACCTTGTTCCGGTTCATTAGAACCACTTGGACAAGTGCAACATGTGCGTTAAGCTGTGACAGCTTTATAGAACCAAAATCGGTTCGTCACTTCCACATACAAGCGATGTGGGAATTCGGCATTTGGAGCCAAAAGGTTTAAAAGCGGTTGGATGCCTCATAGAATGTGCTTCTTCGATGTGGGACTAATGAACTTCGTAAAGAACCTATTTAATGGAGCCTCTTCTTTGGGAATATATTTCAAGAAATATTAAACAATTTAAGAAAAAAATTAGAAATATTATTTAAGAAAATTTTAGTTTGGTATTATTTTTTTTGTAATTTTAATACCTATAATTTTTTTTAATTTAATTTTAAATATGTATAAGGTTATTATGATGTCACGGTTCGACCTCGATTCACCAAACGATTGAACCAGTGACTCATGGCTCGGTCTCTTTTCTGGTTTGCTCATCGGTCCAGGTTTTAAAACATTGCTTTTGGCAAGCTTTTTCCTTTCTCTTATGCTCAACTATACACGTGAGTGTTGTACCGCACACATGCAATTTCAATCAATGTTGTCAATCTTGTACTGGTCAATGCACCATTTTTTCATTGATATGGTATGTCTTGGTATCGTTGCGTTTTGGAGTATTGTTTCCGATTTATTGGCATAATATAATACATAAATAAAAAATATTTATATATATGTACATATACATATATCATTCTTGTAATATATTTGAGTATACTGAGGTCTTCAAACAAAATAACCCATAATCAAAACCAAATCTATAAGTTCCCAAATAAAGAACCATGCCCATTCTCTAATTTGAAGGGCCTCTGCCCTCTCTCTGGTTAAAGCTCTAGCTACATTGTCTCTATCTTGATCTATATTTTTTTATTGACAACGAAATAAATTTTATTGATAAAGAAGCAAAAACAAACTACAAGAGAAGGCAAGAAGTCCACTCCAAAAACCAACAACTATTACATCAAAAAAATAAAATAAAATAAAAAAGGGTAAATTATGCAAATGGTCATTGTAATTTACACGATGTGTCGGTTTGGTTCTTGTAATTTGCTCAATTTTGCCTCTTAATTTAACGGATTGTATCATATTGGTCTAATAAATAACGACCGTTAGGTTTGGTGAACAGAAACTCAAATGATGTGTCAATTTGGTCCATGTAGTTTACGTGATGTGTCAATTTGGTCCCTGTCAAAATCGATCAAATTAAAACAGTAAGGACCAAATTGACACATCGTGTAAACTACAAAGACCTAATTGACATATCGTTTGAGCACAAGACAACTTTCCGTCCACCAAACCTAACGATCGTTATTTATTGGACCAATATGACACAATCCATTAAATTAAGGGGGCAAAATCGAGTAAATTAAAACAATAGAGATCAAATTGAGACATCGTGTAAACTATAGGAATCATTTGCATAATTTACCCAATAAAAAATAACCACGCAAAACCTTATACATGAGACAACTTTTCAATCTCTAGAAATGTAAAAGAAAGGGATCCTCTTAAAATGAGGTGAAGAAGATGCCTAAATCAACGCCCAGTGACATATTTTGTCCCATCACACCTCAACCTCCTCAATTTTGTCCTAAAAAATTGCATTCCTATCGAACTAAATACCCCAAAAGATAACCTTGGAACCCAATTAAGAACAAATTAGCACATTCCCCTTGGGCCACCCAATGAGAATCTGTCAACCCAACGAGCCAATTCCAAAGATATGATGCAACTAGATGATCCACTGAATCCCCAATCTTTCTACACATAATTCACCACTAAGGACAAAGATAACGATAAGGCCTTCTTGATTGAAAATGGTAATTCATCAATACACATCCATGAATCAAGGATCATATAAAGATTTTCACCTTCAGAGGCACACATGCTTTCCAAATTATTTTGTGAAACAAGAAAGAAAGAACATTAGGCTCATTAATAATAGTATCAAAGAATGATTTACTTGAAAAAATGCTTGCGGCATGACCCTGCCAAACTTGCTTATCACATGGATTCGGAGATGGGGAAATTCCATCAAGCAAAGATAACAGAGATACCCATTCCAAATTTTCCCGATCATTGAGACTCCTAGAAAATTCTAGATTTCAAGAAATCGGAGCAACACTAGAAGAAACCGAAGAAGCAACGGACACAAAATGTAACCGATCAACCATATAAAGATGTGGAAATGACATATTAAAGGAAGAATGCGCCGCACAAGTGTCCTCCCAAAACTGTGAATTCTCTCCATCACCCACTTTCAAAGAAAAAAAATCTGGATATTCGTAGGAGGATCTTAGAAATGGATTTCCATGGAGCACAATTGGTAGCCCTGCGAACCACATGTGAGTCTCTCCCATTAGATTGAAGCCCATACTTACTTTTAATATGGCAAACCATATTTATAACCACTTACCAAGTAGGTTGTGTTCCTAGCCACAACATTTCCTATATAGCTAGCTAGTCCTGCTTTCTCCTTAGGAAGAGAAATAATGCTCCAATTCACTAAATGATCTTTTTTTTTCTTCCCAAAGAAAATCCCTCATTGAATTTTCAATCTTCCTTGCAATCCTAATCGGGATCTTGAAAATACTACTTAACACAGACTGCATGAGAGTGTACCTACCCCCCTAGACAACAAATCTTTCTTCCACCCCTCTAATCTTTTGCCAATCTTTTCTAACACCGGAGACCAAAAAGATCCAAATATCTAGGATTATCTCCTAGTGACTCACTCTCTCTCTAGAGTACACATTCTCTCTCTCCATGGGTTAGATCTTTCCTTTCTATACATATGTTCTCTCTCTCTCTCTCTCTCTATATATATATATGTATATATGCTCCAGATGTTAGATCTGTGTTTTGCATATGTAAATCCATTTTCTTTATATACATATAACTGAAGCAACATGTTTCCTACTCAAAGCAACTTTCTTTGAAGAAGCCAACAAACCACAGGGAAAGAGATATTGAAATTATTGTTGTCATTCCCATTCCGTTCCAGCCGGTTCATACTCTTTCAAACAAAAACAGAACTAAAGAGGCCAATACCGTTTTGTCTTTGTTTTTTCTCTGATCCAGTCCATTTCGGCTGTTTCATGAAATTTGGTTGGGTTTTGAGCATACCGTGTTCCGTCCAGTATTTTTCACCTTGAACAGCCGAAATGGACTGGATCAGAGAAAAAACAAAGACAAAACGGTATTGGCCCTCTTTAGTTCTGTTTTGTTTGAAAGAGTATGAACCGGCTGGAACGGAATGGGAATGACAACAATAATTTCAATATCTCTTTCCCTGTGGTTTGTTGGCTTCTTCAAAGAAAGTTGCTTTGAGTAGGAAACATGTTGCTTCAGTTGCATTGTTGGGCCACATGCTTTTTTTTTTTGATGGGTTGTGCTTTTGTGAACTATTTGAATGTACTCACCTTGCCCTCTGTGTTTTGCCTAGCCTTTTGCTGTTCGTGTGCCCTGGTTGTTACCCATATTGAGTTTCAATGTACTATTATATTTTTGGTAATAAAATAGCTTACCAAAAACAAATATCAACAAAAAAGTATGTAACAGGATCATCTTAAGCTTTTAAAGTCCTACCTCTGAGTTTGGTTCATCAGAAGTTTCTGTTCCTCTCCCTCCATAAGCACCACATGATACACGGCGGTGCCACCATCCAAGTTTTCTGCTTACTCTTTCTCTTGTAACCATGACCCCAACTCTTCAAGACCTCCTTAACTGAACCTGACATCACCCAATGAATCCTAAAGATGAAAAGAATTAAATCCCCAACTGAACCTGACATCACCCAATGAATACCAAAGGTGAAAATAATTAAATCTCACAAAATTGTAGCCACATGACAATGTAGTAGAAGATGGTCCACTGTCTCTTCTGCTTCACAGCACATGCAGCATCTACTTGCCATCCTATAGCCTCTTTTCATCAAATTGTCAACACTAAGGATCGAAAACTGCCATGGAGCTTTTGTACCCTAGATGCTCTTACAAGGCAAAGCTATGTCATTTTCCTCATACATGTAATAAGAACTCACCCTAAATTTTCCAATCCTATCTTCCTTACAAGCCATGGTATTTTCTGTGTCTCCACAAAAGGATGCACTGAACATTCTCTTAGAGAACTCATTGCCTTTTTTAGCTCATAAATTGAAGTTCCCACATCCAATAACCTACAAAATTTCTCAATGATAATACGATACAAAGCCTGGAAGGACTCTTGTAGGAAGTATCTCCACATCACACTCTGTTCAAAAGCTGAATCATCTTGCTGTGAATAAGAGGAATGAACAACATGAAGACCATGAAAGTATAGTCTAGAAAAAGTTAGAAGCTAAGTAGGCTGCAGCATAATGACTTGTGAACTCTCTTTTTAACCTCTTAAACTGAAATAGAAATTTCCTTTTAGTTCACTCATTGCAGTGTCATACAATGTAGACCAGTTAGGTAGTAGATGATTATTCTGAAGTGATTTGAATTTTGAAAACAACATTATTGATTCTAGAACATGCTCATGATGGAGGTTTTACCATAATGTCTACTAGAAAGTCAAAGTGAGTTTCCTGAATAGGGCTAGTAGTTTTTCAACTTTCTCTCTACCATTTTGGTGCTTTCCTAGGCCCACATGCAGGCTGGCACTGGGGAGCTCCATAGTGGTTTGAGCTTTGCCTCCCCTGTATCAATTTCTTTCGGAGTCCAATTCCATAAAGAAAAAAAACTAAAGTTTAAATGCCTGTTCATATCTCAAACATGAGCACATATAATGCTGACTTAATTTCGTTGATTTTTACTAAATGAATTTACTCTACATCTTTTAATCTTGTACATGATTGAGGCATAATTTTATTCATGCAGCGACTTATTTTAGATTCTTTTTATTTTATTTTATTTGTGTTGAATTGATATGCCTTATTCAAACTTGGTCTTCATTTTGTCAGGTTTTGGCTTCTGAGGATGATCAGGATGCACTGACAACTGACCCTGATGAACTCATTGATTCTGAGGATAGTGAAGGGATAAGTGGAGATGAAGAAGACATCTTTAGAAATCTTCTTTCTAGAGCAGGGTTTCACCTCACATATGGAGACAATCCTTCACAGCCACAGGTCACTTTAAGAGAAAAGCTTCTGATGGATGCTGGTGCAATAGCTGGTTTTCTGACTGGACTTCGTGTTTATCTTGATGACCCTGCTAAAGTAAAGCGCTTGCTTCTTCCAACCAAACTTTCTGGTGGTAATGATGGCAAGGTCACCAAGAACGATGAATCTTCCCCCAGTCTGATGAATTTGTTGATGGGAGTCAAAGTTCTGCAGCAGGCAATCATTGATCTACTCTTAGACATAATGGTTGAATGTTGCCAACCTTCAGAAGGAAGTTCTAATGATGATTCCTCAGATGCAAACTTCAAGCCTTCTCCAGATGGCAGTGGAACTATCAGTCCACAGGAATCTGACAGGGCAAATGGAGCAACAGAATCTTCATCTCTCCACATACATGATAGATTGGATTCTGGGATAGATGAAGGCACCAATACATCTGCTGTACAAAGTTCTGACATGAATGGGATGGTAATAACTGATAAAACTGTTCCTGGACTACCTATTTGTCCACCCGAGACATCTGCTGGTTCTTCAGAAAATGCTTCTTTTCGGTCTAAGGTACAGTGAATTGTCTCAAGTGTTAAAACTTCCTGTCTTGAATTTTATGGCGTTGACTAATTGATGGAAATGTTATCTCAGACCAAATGGCCAGAGCAGTCTGAGGAGCTCCTGGGGTTGATTGTGAACTCACTAAGGGCACTAGATGGAGCTGTTCCACAAGGTTGTCCTGAGCCAAGAAGGCGGCCCCAGTCTGCACAAAAGATTTCTCTTGTATTGGATAAAGCTCCTAAACATCTGCAGCCGGACCTGGTTGCGTTGGTACCCAAATTAGTTGACCATTCAGAGCATCCACTTGCTGCTTGTGCACTTCTAGATCGAGTTCAAAGGCCTGATGCAGAACCTGCACTACGAGTACCTGTAAGACAATTTGAAAGGGGTTTCTTTATTTCCTTCCTGTTGTCTTATTGGGATGTGCTTTAATATTGTGAGCACATTTGCTGTGTTAAATTTTCCACGGAACACTTGTATCAATTCTGAATGTAGTTTATTCTGAATTTTGCAGAAAATTTGTTGAGTTAATTTGTTGCTATTTGTTTTGTAATCATCAATCTTTGTTCCTCAGGTTTTCGGTGCTCTTAGCCAGTTGGAATGCAGCGCTGACGTGTGGGTACGAGTTCTTTTTCAATCTTTTGAACTTTTGGCAGATTCAAACGATGAACCTCTAGCAGCAACTGTGGATTTTATTTTTAAGGCCGCATTGCAGTGCCAACATCTTCCACAAGCGGTATGCTTCAAATTTTTTTGGTACTTAAATGGGACCCTTTTATGTTCAATTATTAGTCATGCTTTCTTTTGATGGTATCTAACTTCCTTTTCTTACCCCCTGTAGGTTAGATCTGTTCGTGTTAGGCTAAAAGATTTGGGTGCTCAGGTGTCCCCCTGTGTTCTTGATTATTTAAGTAGAATGGTAAATAGTTGTGCAGATGTTGCTGAAGCTATTTTAAGAGACATTGATGGTGACGATGACTTAGGTGACAATTGTCCTGCAATTCCCAGCGGGCTCTTCATATTTGGTGAAAATGGGCCTACTTCTGAAAGATTGCATGCAGTGGATGAGCATGCTTATTGTGCTAGTAGTTATTTTTCCGATATATATATTTTGATTGAAATGTTATCTATTCCCTGCCTTGCTGTTGAAGCTTCCCAAACTTTTGAGAGGGCTGTAGCTCGAGGGGCAATAATGGCACAATCAGTAGCCATGGTCTTAGAAAGACGCCTTGCTCGGAGATTAAATTTTACTTCAAATTTGTTGCTGACAATTTTCAGCATGCAGATGTGGTTATAGAGGGAGAAACCATCGAGCAGTTGAGAGCTCAGAGAGATGACTTCACTTCTGTTCTTGGTCTTGCTGAGACATTGGTCCTTTCTAGAGACCCCCGTGTGAGAGGCTTTGTGAAGATGCTTTATACAATATTGTTTAAATGGTATGCTGACGAGTCTTATCGACTGAGGATGCTGAAGAGACTTGTTGACCGTGCCACCAGCACGACAGATAGTAGCCATGAGGTAGATTTAGATTTAGAAATTCTGGTAATTTTGATATGTGAGGAGCAAGACATTGTTAGACCAGTTCTGACCATGATGAGGGAGGTTGCTGAACTTGCCAATGTTGATCGGGCAGCTCTTTGGCATCAGTTATGTGCCAGTGAAGACGAGATTATCCGTTTTCGTGAAGAAAGAAAAGCTGAGATCTCCAGTATGGCTAAAGAAAAGGCTACCATATCACAAAGGCTGAGTGAATCTGAGGCTACTACCAACCGTCTTAAGGTACCTGCTGTTCTAATTGATGATGTAGTTCCAGTTAATCTTTATGGGATTGTTAGAATTGACACCTTCATGTAATGACAGTCTGAAATGAAGGCTGAGATGGATCGTTTTAGTCGGGAAAGGAGGGAGCTTTCTGAGCAGATAGAAGAAATTGAGAGTCAACTTGAATGGCTTCGCTCAGAACGGGATGATGAAATTGGAAAGCTCACTGCTGAGAAGAAAGTTCTTCAGGATCGTCTACATGATGCAGAGACACAACTTTCTCAACTTAAGTCCCGAAAACGTGATGAATTGAAGGTAGCAAATCTAATTTGTACCGCTATGCATTTTTGTATTTTTTTTCTTCCCTCCCTTAGTTAATGGAAATGGTCACTAGTTTACTTACCCCAAAAAAAAAAGGAAATGGTCACTAGTCACTTTTGGTGTTTCCAACAAGCTTGCCTTGGCATTTATTTTCTTTGTTTTTTGTTTTTTTTTTCATGTCAACAATTGAAAGTCAATCTCATACTTTAGGGGGCTTTCCCAGCATGTTGTGGACACTTGCAAAATCTGACCATGTACCATGTAGCATGGATGCTTCGTAATAGGGTCCATGCACAAATTTGAATAAAATACCAAAAAGTGTTTTCATTTTTTATCCTCCTAGAAAATTTGACACTTTATGCATGGACGTCATGCATCCTAGATACTCTTTTCAGCATGGGATATAAGATTATTGTAGTGTACATAATAGGATTATCCATTTGATAGATCGGATAATAGTTGTTGTATTTCATTTTCTACATTATGCATTTCTTAGTATAGTAGTTTTGATTATTCATCAAATATACATGTTTGTCTTATGCATCATATGATGTAAATGTACAAGCCAGTGCAATGCATGGGAGTCAACAGCATTTTTTATTTCATGCATGTAAATTTTAAAGAAATGCTTTTGTTGTCATAGGGGTGAGGCACTTACAACACGTTTGTTTGGAGGGATAGGGGCATGGTATAGGACTCCATGTCCGTGGATGGAGTAGTCCATTGTTTGGTTCATAAATTTTGTACCGGACTATTAGTCCCAAATACGTCGAACTGTTCTGTCCGGGGGGTGTGTGGGACAGAAAACCCAGGATAGCTCGTCCATGGGACATAAGACCGTTCAAACATTATACATATTATTTGTCAAAAGTGCGTGATAATGTAGCAACACGAATATAAAAAGGTAGCAGATGAAGCAAAAATCTTGCAATAATCATATCCAGCAGTCAGGCCCCATTTGGTATCACTGTAAGTTAGCTTTTTGATTATTAGTTTAAAAAAATTAAAATAAGTTCTAAATCTATTTGGTTCAGCTTTTGATATTCTGTGAAAAAAGTTGAACTTGTTTGGTTAAATAAGCTATCACATTGCTCTTTCGTAGCAAATATCCTGAATATCTCAAAAGTTACAATTAAGATAAAAGAGATGGGGCTTTTTGTTTAATTTTATTTAAGGATTTCAAATAAGCTAAAAAAGGCTACAAATTATTATAGCTTAACAAATCTCACTTTATGTTGACCAAATAAACTAAAAAAGTCAAATAAGTTATAATTTAAATTTCAACAAAAAATCATTAGTCAACTATTTTTAAGCAAAAAGCTGAATAAATTGACTTATAAGTGTTACCAACGGGCGGGGCCCTCATCCAGCTACAAAGAAACTGGCCCTTCACAGATTTTACAAACACAAGTTATTTTTTGTTATTCTGAATATATCTACTTAAATGAAAGTTTGGCATTAATTTTAACAATCATTATGTACCGGTGAAAATTACCGGAAAATTGCTTTATATGATATGAAGAAGCTATATGGTGTAGGATGAAGCCCAATGAAACATACCATACAATCATATAAGGTGGGCTAGAGTTCTAATGTTAGGAAATTTTGGTTGATAAGGTAAGATTGAAGTTTAGGATGAGTTTAGTCTTGATTTTGGTATGGTATTGAACGATAATGCTTGCTAAAAATTCTGGACATGAGGATAACTTGAACGGTTTTAGACTAGAACCTAGAAGAAATCGATGAAGTCCCACTGCTGAAAAGAGTCAAATCTGTAGGAAACATTATCTTGTGAGTTATAACCAGTAGCTTCCCTACTAGGAAAAAATATTTCCTAATTCCAACTAAACCAAGATTTTCTGAACTACTTAAGACTCGTCCAAACCTAGAGTTTGAAGAAGAAGAAGAAGAAGAAGAAGAAGAAGAAGAAGAGAAGAAGGGTGGTAGGAAAGGGGCTATGGGGGAGGCGGTGGGGCGTTGCAGAGGGCTGATGGGGATGGGATGGGATGGGATGGGATGGGATGGTGGGGAAAAGTGGCTGTGTAGGGGAGGAGAGAGGTGGGCATTGGCAGTATGATGGGGACAGGGTGGCACCAGCAAAGATGGGCGGCAGTGGCTGGCTAGAAATGGGTGAGGAGAAATAAGGGTTTCAAAACTTTAGGATTTGTGGACTTTAATGTAATTTTACGTAACGATAAAAAAAATTGAAAATGAAGGGTGTGATGGGGATGGATGGGATGGATGGGATGGGATGGTGGGGAAAAGTGGCTGTGTAGGGGAGGAGAAGGTGGGCATTGGCAGTATGATGGGGACAGGGTGGCACCAGCAAAGATGGGCGGCAGTGGCTGGCTAGAAATGGGGTGAGGAGAAATAAGGGTTTCAAAACTTTAGGATTTGGGACTTTAATGTAATTTTACGTAACGATAAAAAAAATTGAAAATGAAGGGTGTGATGAGATAAATGGTGGTGTAAATAGAATCATCCCTATAACCCTAAACCTAAATTACCATGATATATTAATATAGGCTAAAAATTATTAAATACATTTCTACTAAGCCAAAAAGCTTAGTTATAACACGGTTCCAGTATTTGGTGTTTGTTTAGTTTTGTTTCTTTATTTTTTTTGCTTGATCTTCTTATGATTTGTATAATCTTTACTGTTCTATGTAAAGACAATCAGTTTTCTCTATTGGAGAATTCTAGTATATATTATTATTACATACATTACATCAGTCCTGAAGAATGCTTTTGAGATTTTGTTTACACTGTATTTGTTAAATTTCTTGAGCAACTCTTTTGATACAATGATATCTCTGTCTAATCTTAATAAAGTTTCCCCTTATTTTGTTTATGAGGACACTTTTTCATTTGAATTGGTGAAAACTGTTCTACCACAATATCTTGTTTCCTTAGGTCCAAAATTCTAAAAGTCCATTTCTGTAGCGTTGCTTTATTGGAAGAACAATAAACTGCTAAAAATTGGAAGTTTTATTTATTCTAAAATCAACACAAAATTGGAAGTGCCTGATGATGATTTGCATTCTTGGCACATGCAGAAGCAATTTTTGAGTCCCAAATTTATTTGATGAGCGTGTTTTTGTTTTGAATGCTTGATCTATCTTGTCTTCCTCACAGAGGTTGAGACATTGAGTATTCAGTTGTTTTCCTTGTACCTTTCCTGACAATATTTTCTTTTAATGTCACAGAAAATAGTGAAGGAGAAGAATGCTCTTGCTGAACGGTTTGAAGAGTGCTGAGGCTGCACGGAAAAGATTTGATGAAGAACTCAAGCGCTATGCAACAGAAAATGTGACCCGAGAGGAAATTAGGCAGTCCCTTGAGGATGAAGTTCGACGGTTGACACATACAGTTGGCCAAACTGAAGGGGAAAAACGTGAGAAGGAAGAACAGGTTGCTCGCTGCGAAGCATACATTGATGGGATGGAAGCCAAGTTGCAGGCTTGCCAGGTTTTACCTATTAACATAGCATCATATTTTTGGTGTTTCCATGATCTAATTCTGGTTCTGTGTGGATGACATTTGAGTGTACCGTGATTTGATCAATTGCTCTCTCTCTCTCTCTCTCTCTCCCCTATTTCTCTTGGGCGCATTGATTTATACTTAAATGTACCGTCTAGTTGTACTTTTTTTGGTGATCTCCTGAATGGACCTAATTTTGAACTCGGACCTGTTTTTAGCCTGCTGTATAGAATCCGGGGCTGATATCACCCATCCAGTGTATCGCCTTAATGTTTAATTGGTTGAACCTATGAAGCATGGACATTCCAAAATTGGTGCCGTGGCGGTATCTGACACGCGGACACGCCGGGGACAAATATGGGACAAGCCAGATGGCGTGTCCTTTTAATTTAATGATTTTTTTGTAGTGGATAGGGACACACGTATCTATATCGGGACACGGCATGGGACACAGCGGGGCTCACTTTTTTATATATATATATATTTTTTCTTCTTCTTTTGCCTATCTTATTTAATGCTTTTGTAAAGAATATTGTTGGATGTTAAATGTTTTCTCCTTCTTGTCTTAGTTCTTGTTATCGTTTATTAAGACTTTTTTTGTGAATGGATGATCTATTAATTTGTTTAAATGTAGTGGTTATATTTATTGAATTAATGTTACTATGTTAGTGTTTGTTAATTTTGATTTAAGATGAATGTAATATGAATCTATATAACACATAAAAATATATAAAAATAAAAAATAAAAAATAAAAGTTTGCCGTGTCCGTGTCCGTGCTTCATAGGTTGGAACCCTTGGGTGACCTTGAATAGGACTATTTGGTGCAGCTTATAGCTTATTTTATTTTGGGAGTCTATGTCGAGGTATTTGGTACGACTTATGCTTATAGATTATAGGACAAAAATAACCTAAATTAGCTTAAAAAAAAGTTTGTTATCTGGAAGTTGGGGAATTGATGCTTTTAACTTTTGCTTTTTGCTTATCAACTTTCAACTTGAAAAAAGTTGCACCAAACAGGCTTAATGTGTAGTATTTCAGGAGCCACTAGACTTAATTGCTTGTCCAGTAAATAGACTTAGACTGGCCAGGCACTAAAGTTTCTATCATGGAGAATCCTGAAGTGAAAATGGCTAATTTACATCGTCTCCTTGCAGCAATACATTCATAGCCTGGAGGCTTCACTACAGGAAGAAATGTCGCGACATGCCCCTCTATATGGTGCCGGCTTGGAAGCTCTGTCCATGAAGGAGTTGGAGACGTTGTCACGCATCCACGAAGAAGGGCTGAGGCAGATCCATGCCCTCCAACAGCGTAAAGGGAGTCCAGCTGGAAGTCCTCTTATGAGCCCCCACACCACCCTCCCACATTCTCATGGGTTGTATGCTGCTGTTACACCACCACCTCCAATGGCCGTTGATTGCCCCCTTCTCTCTCATCCCAAATGGAGGTGGGGTCCACAGCAATGGGCACGTGAATGGTGGTGCTGCAGTTGGCCCCTGGTTCAACAACCATACTTGAAACCCCCACAAGGCTGGATGTTCACTTTGTCAAGGTAGGTGACATCGCTCTCATTTTCTCACTGGTCTCCTCCTTTCGCCTATTGGGGAGCTCTCAGTGTTGTCTCAATATAAAAGGTTTTTTTTTTAAATATTATTTTTGAGTTTTTTTTTTTTGGTGGCATTTTGGCTGGTAGGGCTGTTGGAACAAATGGTGGGAAAAAGATAATGTAGAGAGTTTGATAGATGGAATGAATGGGAATGAGTGAGTCCAATAGAATTAACAGTTGTAAATGCCATACTTATATCAATTTTTCCCCTTAATATTAATTCGAGGCATTGAGAAAATTTTGTCTACTTTTGTGTACCTCTCTTTCTTTTTTTCTTTTTTTTGGTTGTAGGTGACATGTAAATTGACACGCCCACGCCCACGCCCACGCCCACGTCCTTAATAAACAAGGATAGTACAGTAATTTTATTATTTATTTAGGCGGTAATTATATAGACACTGCCCTTGAAATTTTTGACAATTATAGAAATCTCTTTTTGTAGTTTTTAAAATTACATTACACTCTTGCTTTTATTGTTGATCTCAGTTAATTGACATTTCTGATAGATAAGGCATTGTAATTTCAAAAACTACAAAAGAGGTTTGTATATTTGTCAAAAATCACAAAGGAGGTTTGTGTAGTTGGCCCGTTATTTAATAAGAAAAATGCTTAGGTGGCAGTGGGTCCTACCAGAAATGATGTGATGTTTTGGTCTTGGAATTGTATTTTTTTTTTCTATTTTTTTAATGCATTAGTGCTATTAGTGGTGGTATTTTTAGTGGGATGAATCATTGTTGATTTAATAAATTGACATGTGAGGTCAGTGATATTTCAAAAAATAGGAAGCGCGACACCATGATTTTTAAAAAAATTTAAGTCATGATGTTAGTGTATTTACACCTAAATTTCAAAGAAAAACAAAAAATGTACAAAATAAAAAGATAAACCTCTTCTATGTTTGGAGTAAATACAAGTGCTTACGGGTGTAAATTTGGCTCGGCTTGGCTTGACCCACTCAGGTCCAGGCTTGGGCATGCCCATGTCAGGCCTCGCGGGTTTTTTGTCAAAATTCGTGTTGGGGCACGGGCCATAAAATTAGGTCCGGGCTCATGGGGTATTCAGGCCTTGGGCAAGCTGGTGGGCCTGGGCTTGGACTTGGGCTTGGGCTTGGGCTCGGGCTCGAGCATGGGTAGGGCTTGAGTATTTTTTTTAAAAAAAATTTCTATTTTTTTCATCAAAATTTTATTTTTTTGGCCAAAAATGACATTGGGCCTCGAGCAGGGCATTGAGTGGGCCTTGAGCGAGCTGATGGGTCGGGCTATAGGCTGGCCCAGATGGGCTGGGCTTCAAAATGATGGCTTAGGCCTAAGGTTCTAGGCTAAGCTTGGGCCCGGGCCGGAAACTGGTTTTGGGCCGTCCACGGGTCGCGGGTCATTTTTACACACTCCTAACAAGTAGTCTTACAGTTTTAACAACATTATACTAATATAATATATACATTCTAAAAGAGATGATAACACAAGAATAAATAAGAAAAAATATATATATTGTGAAAGAAATGATAATATTATTTTTCATCCATACTACTAATGAATTATTAATTAAAAATGGAGTAAGGCATATTTAGTTTTTTTTTTTAGAAAAAAATCCAAAAACTTTTTTAAAAAATGGAAACTAATTTGATAAAAATAAAAATTAAAAAATATTTTACATTTTAAAAATTATTTTTTATCTCTCAAAATATAAAATTTATAAAAATCACAAGTGTTTTATTTTATTTTTCCAATTTTTTTCGCTAAATTAATTTTTTTGTTTTTTAGATTTTTTTTTAAACAAATTACTAACAACAAATCAGACATGGTCTAAATTTTTGTGAATTAAAACTTTAAAAGAATAAAAAATAATTATGTCAAAATAATTGAATATTTACCAGTATACTTTTTCAAAATTTTAGAGAAAATCAACATAATTTAAAAAAAAAAAAAAAAAAAATCCTCAAAACGATGTGATTTAAGTTAGCTTTCTCGTCCTGCATGCATGAAAGAGAAGAGTAGAGCTGGTGAGTCAACAGGTGGATTAGGATAAGGACAAAGGAAAAATAACTGCAGGATGGGACAGTAAAAAAATTAGCAAGGATTCAGTACTCTAAAGTGGTGTTTGGGAAGCAAGTTTCCAAATTTTTTTCTCATTTTTTCCACTAAAAGACAAAAATTTTGCAAAATTAAAAAAAACACATCCAAACAAAATATCATTCAAACCCATAATCATCATTCATAATCATTTCACCTTTTCTCTCACAAACATCACATCCAACCACATAAAAACCCAACTATCTCCCAAACACCAAAAATTTTTTATCTCATAAAAACTTACATCTATAAAATAAAATCTACATAAAAACTCACTTCCCAAACACCATCTAAATATGTACCATGAATGTCAGTTCTAATGAGCTGATAGTGCAAGAAAAACATAAAAAGTCAAACTATCACATAAGTAGTGGATTCACATCAGCGTCACGTCATTAGTGGTATGAAGTATTTAAAAAAAAAATTAAGTAACTATAATGAAGTATAATATTTTAATTATTCAAATATATAATTTTTTTTATTAATTTATAATTTTTTTTTCCTGCTCAACTGTTCTACTACTCTCCTCCTCCGTCCCAAAATAATGGTCCTTTTTGGGGAATCTAACTTTTTTTAGTAGTACAATTATTGCATTTGAAAAAAGTTAATTTTCCAAAATGACCCTCTTGATAGTACATTTTTTAAGAATATCAATGCATAATTGTACTTTTTATATTATTTATTAATTTAAAAGAATGGCAAAATAGAAAATTTATATTATTTTTGTACTTGATTTTAGAAGAGGGACTAATATTTTGGGACAATGAAAAATGAAATAAGGGACTAATATTTTGAGACGGAGGGAGTATTATTTTCCCCAAGGACAATCACTTGATCAGGATCATCAAAAACAAATCCATATATATTCTTAGTTTGAGATCATGTTATTCTAATAATTTTTTAATTTTTTATAAAAAGATATATAAAAATATAAAAAAAAAATATGATAATTTATACTGATATTTTAAACAAAAATACTTAGTTACAAACGAGGATTAGATGGGCACGAAAATTTTGAAGACGTGTTATGGTAATAATTTTCAAACCAAAAAAAGAGATCAAACCAATCACTAAATACTATCCGTTAAAAGAGATGAGATATGTATTTGGTTTGATTTGGCGTTGTCTACACCACATCATCATATGATCTTTGTTTGTAGAGTCTATGATGGAAACTTCGATGTTATCTACTGCCAGTCTTGTTACTTACGAAAATTGTTTTGTTCACACACAAAACACTTTATAACTGGTTTAAATAGTGTAAGGAAAACGAAATATTTATATATAAAATTTGGAATAAGAAAATAATATATAAGTTTATTTTATAATTTATTTTCTAAATTTAATAATGTGTTAATAAGATGATTAGTTGATCATTAAATAATAAATGAGAAAGAGAGTTGATTTACATATTTTAACAGGCTGCCATATCATTAAGCCTAAAAAGTGAGTCTAATTTTAAATTTAAATAACAATTATTGTGTTTGGTTTTAATTTTTTGGAAATTAAATTTTTTATTTTTCATATTTTTGTTTCTAGTGAATATTTTTAAAATTTTAAGTAATTTTTTTTTTTTACTTTTTTAAATACACCTTACTTGGATGTATCTAACAAGTAAAATATTTTAAAAAATCAATAAATACACACGAATACGAAAAATGTACCGACTTTTTAAAATTTTTTTTTTTTGATATTTAGTGAATTTTTTAAAGATTTTTTTCACAAGTATTATATTTTTTAAGTGTATTTATATTAAGTATAAGTAAAAATTTTTAAAAAATATTAAAATATTAAAAAATTCAGTGGAAATAAAAAAATTCAGAAAACAAAATTTTAACTTTTTAAAAATTAAATTTAAAAAACTCAAACCAAACAAGTTGAATGTTCTTTAAAATAATAAGAAAGGTGTTTTGAGTTCATTTTACTTGTGATTTATATTTAATTCTGTAATCGAATTATGAGTGGGCAGCATCTAGCCATTCACTTAGCTCATTTATATGGGGGAGTAGTGGTCCATATATGTCTTATTGATGTGGTGGCAACATTTGGTGGGTTGGAATGGATCTCATATCGATCTGTCAATTCGAAGAGAGGAGGAAGATCAGACATTCATCAATGGTTGCTTTGATTAGATTGTAACATAGCTCAAGTGCGGGGATACTATTGTCACATCACATGTTGCTAACTTTTGCTCTCTTTTGTTGTTTTCCCCTCGTTGGCTTTTGCACATTTTGTTTCTCCTACAAGTTCATAGAAAATTATTCAGTAATTTCAGAGTAATATTTTATTTTATTTATTAGTTCATATTTCCCACTTTGTTCATAAAATTCCAATACAAGAATAGTAGGTTTAATAATTTTAACTTATAATTATTAATTTAGAACATTCCTGAAACTTGTTTCAAGAGTATTTGAATAATTTTTTTATACACAAAAGAACTAGGATCAAAGCATCTTTAATGGTTGATGTCCAAATGGCAAGTTGAAAATTAACATTTTACAATGTGAAAAAAAAATGCTCTGATCCCACCGTCTATTACTCAATTAAAATCAAGATAAAGTTTCGTATGAATTGGCCTTAAGAAATTATTTACGCTTAGGAAGTTTTGAATTTGAGACCTTAGAGGAAACACAACCCAATGAACAACCTTGATATTTAAAGAGACATATAAAGGTGATATTTGATAAAGCTGAAAACTGAAAATTAAGTATTAAAATTGAATACTAAATTTTTAAAGCTGAAAATATGTTTGATTAAAATTTAAGTGCTAAACTAAAAATAAACTGTTTGATATGTATAAGATCAAATTTAAAATTTATTATTTTCAAACTATATATTTTAATTTTTATATTGTGATGGTGGTAGTGATGGTGTGATGGTGATGGTGATGGTGATGGTGACGGTGACGGTGGCGCTGGTGGTAGTGTGGTGGCGGTGGTAATGGTGAAGGTGGCATGGTAGTAGCAGCGGTAGTGGTGGCGGTGGCGGTGGCGGGGGCGGGGGCGGGGACGGGGGCGTGGGCGTGGGCAGCGGTAGCGACAGTAGCGATAGTAGTGGTAGTAAAATGATGGTAGTGCTTATGACAACAATAACAATAGTAATGAAGGTAATGGTAGTGGCGGTGGCAGCGGTGGTGATAGTTGTGTTGGCGGTGGCATGGTGGTGGTGGTGGTAGCAATGGTGGTGGTGGTGGTGGTGGTGGTGAGTTTATAATAGTGTTATCAATACTTATACTTAATATTTATAAATTCAGTCAGAATTAAGTAAGTTTCATATGATTTAATTTTTTATTTTTTTTAAGTTTTGGCCTACATTTTAAAAGGCATTTAAATTTTTAAGTGATATCAATTGTTATTATTAAACAAACTTAACTGATTATCACTTTATATATTTAGTTTTAAGTGCTGAATCATATTATCAAATACCCTCTAAAAAACACGAGAACAAAAGAAATTCATTACAATGATAATACTATATCATCATTGACATATGTTATCATTGAATTGTGATCTCTTATATCAATAATGACATGTTATCATCGTTACACTGAAATTTTACTCTCAAAAAGAAAAGCTAGATGGGGATAAAAGTTATGTGAGTGTTGTCATTGTAGAGTGAGAGAAAGAGAGGTGGTTGTGATATGTTGCTTACCACTGTCTTGAATAAGAGAGAGAGGTTAGTTGGTTTAGGGTTAGAGGTGTAAAATGGTCAAAGGCTCGAGGGTGGCCCGAAACTCGTTTGCGGCTCAAAGTGGGCTCGGCTTCGAGCCTAGCCTAGGACACTGGACCTAAGCCGTCATTTTAAAACCCAACCCAAATTTTTTTTGTGCCTTGTGGGCGGCCTGGCCAAGCCTAATTGCCCACCTGCCTCCTTCTCTCTTTGCCAAATTACCAACGGTCAAAATTCAAAATTCAAAATAAAAAAAAAAAAATATGCTGCAACTTGCAACAGTAAAAATAAATAGTTATTTCATTGCGCAGACTGATGCGCTACATTGCCCCATGCAAACGGGGAAAAAAAAAATTTAAATATCTGCTACTGTAGACTAACAGTAAAAATAAAATAAAATAAATTCAAACGGCCACATGACTGTTTAAACACAACGGTCCAATTTATTTATTCATTTACGAATTCATCCCATTCTCCCAAACTCTTATAAATATCTCCTCTCTTCCAAAATAAATCTCACAAATTCTCTCTTTCATACTCTCAACTCACTCAATTAATTTTGAAGTTTCATTTTTAAGTGGCAATATCAATTGTGCAAGAAGAAACTTTTATCATAAGAAGTTAATTCTTATATCGCATTTGTCAGTTGGCAATATTAATTAGTTTAATTAAATTTATTAGTTACTCATTTTTTTACATTAATTATTTCTTAACATATATTAGTTGTTATTGTTACTTATTATTTAAATTAATTGTTAGTTTTTATATATTATTTTACTTACATTACTATGAATTTTAATATCCTTAATATTTATGTCGATATTAATGCATATACTACACAAAATGAATTTGTTGATTCTCCTTCTAATGTACTAAATATTCTTCTTCCAATAGCTGGATCATTATCTAGGGCATAACTAGTGGTGTTTGGGACATTTCAAAAAAATATCTATAAATAATTCTGATGGTACAATTACATTTAAAGCAAAATATAAATATTGTGTATATTTACTCAGTACTGCATCTGCAGGGGTACTAGTAATCTAAAAAATATGTTGACTAACATTTACAAAGTCAACAACTTGATATAGAAAGTTAAATACAATTAAGGAATTCATCAACTGGTTATTTGCAACATTTTCCTATGATCTTATACATGCACAAAATTCTTTAGTTGATTATATTATTTAAAAATTAAAAAAAAAAAACTTTTACTACTAATGAATGTCTCGATTTTGCCCAAATGCTTCACGAAAGTTTTGCACAATATTATCAAAATTTTTCAAGAAATACTACTAGAAACAGTATTTTAAAAAAATTGAGAATATTAAAAGTAAATTATTCGACATCTTTAAAAAATTGAATGAAAGAGTTTGTTTAACAGCTGATCTGTGATCAAATAATGATTTAGAATATTAATGTATCACTGCACATTTTATTAATAACAATTGAAAATTAAATAAAAGAATTATTTCATTTAGATTAGTTAAACTTCCATACACTGGTCATTCGCTTGGTGTAAAAATAAGAAATGTATTATATGAGTGGACTTTGCAAAATAAAATATTTACCATTAGTTTAGATAATGCAACATATTACAATCAGATTATAACTCATTTGAAATCAACTTTAGAATTACTTCTTGGTAGTGATTTATTTCATGTTCATTGTTATACCTATATTTTAAACTTGATTGTTAAACAAACTCTGCATGTATACGAGACTTCTGTACTGGTAATAAAAATTGCAGTTGTTACTATTATATGTTTTGCTAATCGAATTTCTGAATACAGAAAAATTTGTCAACGAGAAGGTATGTGTAGACGTCCCCGAACGCCCCGGGAGAGTGAGTCCCGTTCTGTTCTTTTTGGGGTCACTACAGTTCAGGACTCAAATGTCACGGTTCTTAATCTGAACCAAAGAGTCCAAATCCGGCAAATCGTTTTGAGAAAACAGATTTTTTTAGAAAGAAGTGCCAAACATGGACTGTTTCGCCAGATACAGAGTCGCCACCTAAATATTTTATTTTTTGGGAAATTTAGGAAACCTTGACTCGTTGCCTAAGGCCACGTGTCCGTCATCACCAAAGTCGCCTCGGCTCGGGAACTTGGGTACGATTGGGGAAGGTCAGCTATGAGCACCCCCTCTCGCTCGATCAAAGATCGGCCTCTACTAACCATGATATCTAGTTTTGAAAACATTGTATGCTCTTATTCCGGTTATTAGCCTAGATTTACTACGTGATGCGCACAGCATATAAGTATAGACCGGGTCGTCTGAATTGGAACAAAACATTTCATGTTTGTTTTTGAAAGATGGTTTGCTACTCGCAAGTAGGCTTAAAATGCAGATTTTGCCACTCTCAGGTGGGCTTAGAAAAGATGGTTTTGCCACTATCTAGTGGGCTTAAAACTCACAGTCAATGATTTGTTCCACTCCAAATAACCCAACCTTCACCCACAGGCATTCAGGCAGTTATATCACATAAGCAAATAGCCTCATGGTAAGCATGCTATCATGGCAGTCACTCACACGCATGCAAGGATGCTAAAGCATAAAACTTACCGAGTACTCCAAGCCAAAACAGAAGCTAACATGCACAATGCTATGGAATGGCATACACGATGCACGAGGTAACATGTCATACACAATGCGCTAACATACAACCTAGCATACACAATGCTATGAAATGAAATGGCATACACAATGCATAATGGACTTACACCAACACAAGTGGACCTCAGCCACACTCACATAAGTGGCCATTAGATGAAAATGAGACACTTGAAATGCGTGCACGCGTACACGCAAACCGAGGACCGAACCTAAGGCACGAATGCCACTCTACCAAAGCATGGTAAGGCATGGAACATGGTATGCAAACATGCAAATTTCAGCACTGAAATATGATGCTAAACAGCCCCGAATCATGAAAACATGGCACCCGATGCATGAGGTGAGACCCGAAACTCAAAACTAGGCACATGGAATGACTTACAGCTATACAAAGCATGCATTATTTGAACATGAAGCATGAAGACAGAGTCAAGGCAGTCCCAAAACATGGACTTTTCCAGTTTAGAGCAAGGCCAAAAGGTGCTAGCAAGATGGCTTAAAATAGCATGCAATTTTGACCATCAAACATGGATTACATGGCAAGTGTATAAAGCAAGTAAGAACTCATCAAACCAACAAAAATCAGTGAATAAAACATGCCAAGATATGCCCAATATACCATGGAAATGCAGCCAACACATGCACAAATGAGGGTTCCTTTAGAGGGCATACAAAGGGATTCTTAAGCATATACAAGATGGACATGTGGCAGCCCCAAATCAACTTTGAAAATTAAATATGATAGTCTCAAAACTCACCAAATTGGCCCCAAAATCAGTCCACAAATTATGCAAGATGGGGTCGCTTTGGAAGGCCAAAATGGCCACCAAACAAGTCAAGGTGAGGGGGGGTCACCCCCCTCTGATTTGGAGGCTCAAAACAGCAGCCAAGCCACTGAAAATCCATTGGATTTCAGTGGCTAGAAGGCCAAATGAAGCATGCAACAAGGGCTAGGGTGCAAAGCTCAAAATGGGAGACAACCAAGCATACAAGATGGCATATGACCTTAAAAAAAAATGAAACCTTAATAAAACATGAAGATGATGTCAAAACAAGCCTCTTTCCAGTTTATGAAAAATCTCAAAAGTGAACACAAGTAGGGCTAATCTATCATGCAAAAATGGCCTTAAAAGAGAGAATAGAGGTAAGGGACAGCAGCTGGCCCCAAATGACCAAGAGCCCTTCAACAAAGTTGAAGAGGGGCTCAAAATAAGGCACTTTACAGTTTACATCAAGCCACGAAAATAAACACAAGTAAGGTTAAACTAGCATGCAAGAAAAAGGCCAAAAGAGGAACAAAGAGGCAAGTGGTAGCTGCTGGCCTCAAACAGAGGAGGGCCCTTCAACAATGTTGAAGAGGGGCTCAAAAAATGATATTTTACAGTTTATAACCAAGTCTAAAACAGCTCACAAATAGGCCTAAAATACTATGCAAAAATAGGCCTAAAAGAGGGTTTAAACACAAAGGGTAAGAAGGAAGCCTCAAACAGGGAAATGCCCTTGATCAAACATGAAAAGGGGCTCAAAATATGATCATTTCTAGTTGGGGTCGGAGCCCAAAAATGCAAGCACAAGGAGCTAGAATATAGATCAAAATAGTGCACAAAAGAGGGAAAATGGGACTCACCCTTGTAGAACCAATCTTTGACAGCCTTTGAACCAAGTTTGGGAGCTCTTAACCTCTGGAAGACAACCTCAAGCTGCTGGAATGGATGTTGGAGGTATTGTGCTATGAGGTATAGTGCAAAAATGCAAAGAAATCCAACTTCCAAGCTCTAACCACAAGCAATATAGAGAGAGAGGAAGCTTTTTTTACCCTTCAAAAACTCAGCCCCTGGCTAAGGAAGAGGACCCTTCCTTATATAGAACAAAGCAAAGCTTAAGCTTCTTGAACAAGCTTTTCTTGGCTTTGATCCCTCCATACACGTGTATGGAGGGCAGATATGAGGAATCCAGCTGGTAGAAAAGATCTTCCCGGAAACCAGCTGAAATAGGGGGGGTGCCGGCCATCAGCAATGGCCGGCAGTGCCACACTGATGGCCGGCAGGTGTTCACCAGTGGCCGGCAGGGGCCAAGCCATGGCCGGCAGTGCACCACAGGGGCCACCCTGAAAGGACCAAGTCAGGGTCCAAAAATGGGACAAAAAGGATACAAGGTTCTGAAAACCCGAACCAGTGACGTTCCGCCGCGACAGTCGAATGCTGGGCGAGCAATCGAACCAGCCGTTGGGTGTACCTACAAGCACAACCAGCCTTGAGGACGGTCAAAAATGGGGTGTCTACAGTTGCCCCTCTTTGACAGAACTCAGAAGTCATAACAATGACGAGAGTGATTGTCAAAGCCCAGAGACGACCCATTTTTGACAAGGCCGAAGACTCAGACAATCAATTAGCAAAAGCATGCAGGGATGCGCCCGAAGGCTGGGGCAAAATGAAAATGATATACAAGATGCAAGGGCATGATTAACAATCATGCCACGGATGCTGTAATGAAGCAAACATGCGACAGTTTTAAGCAGATGAACATGAATCCAACTACACTACAATGCAGAAAGGATGTAAAAGAATTATGCAATTCTTACCCCGTTTCACACGAAGGATACAATACTTGCGCGGCTAGTCTGGTCATGCCAGCTGTAAATGAACCGTACATACAATATCGTGCCTGAAAAAAGAAACCAACTTAACAGGTACAATATCGTTAGGAAGATGCATAACAATGCATTTGAAGAGTGCGTGACAAACGCATACAAAGTGAAGATGCATTAACACATGTAGTAAGCGTCGCGACAACGCATGCAATGTGTGAATAGGAATTGAATTTGAACACATGTAAGTAAAGTAAGCGTCACGCCGGCAATGTGTATAGAAAGAAATTGAACGTACACATGTAAGTAAAGCATGCGGCCAACGCATGCAATGTGTAACGAACTTGAAATACACATGTAAGTAAGCAAGTGTCAAACGAGCAATGTGTAACGAAAGAAATGAAGTAAACATGTAAGTACAAGTGTCACACGAGCAATGTGTAACGAACTTGAAAATACACATGTATAAAGCATGCGGTCAACACGAGCAATGTATTATGGAAACGAAAGTACACATGTAAGTAAAGCAAGTGTCAACACGAGCAATGTGTATAGAAAGAAATGAACGTACACATGTAAGTAAAGCAAGTGGTCAACACGAGCAATGTGCATAAAAGAACTTGAACACATGTAAGTAAAGCAAGTGGTCAACACGAGCAATGTGTATAGAAAGAACGTACCATGTATAAAACAAGTGGTCAACACGAGCAATGTGTATAAAAGAACTTGAACACATGTAATTAAGCAAGTGGTCAACACAGCAATGTTAACGAAACTTGAATACACATGTAAGTAAAGCAAGTGGTCAACACGAGCAATGTGTAATTGATATACAAATGGTGAAGTGAGCAAAGTGTGATGATACACTAAAGGTGAACATGTGTGATAGATGCACTAGTGAACAAAGTATGATTGATAACTAAAGATGAACACGAAGTGTGATATTGCACTAGTAACAAAGTATGATTGATATACTGAATGTGAACACGAAGTGTGATAGATGCACTTAGTGAACAAAGTATGATTGATATACTAATGTGAACACGAAGTGTGATAGATGCACTTAGTGAAAGTATGATTGATATACTGAATGTGAACACGAAGTGTGATAGATGCACTTAGTGAACAAGTATGATAGATATACTAAATCATGATGTGATTGATCACTAAAGTGTTACAAACAAGAATGTGTGATAGATACTAAAATGAGTGAAGTGTGATTGATGCATTGAGTGGATGTAATAGATACACAAAGTAATATGTGCATGATAGATACACACAATGAGAATGTGTGTGATAGATACACAAAAGAATGAAGCGTGATTGATACACAAAATGGAATGTTTGATAGATACAAAATGAGAATGTGTGTGATTGATACACAAATGAGAATATTGATAATACAAAGAGTTGTGTGATTGATACACTATGAATGAAGTGTGATTGATACACTAAATGAATGATCTTAAACGGAACTTCTTTGAATGAACCGTACATACAATATCGTGCATGAATGAGAAAGAAACTTGATAGGTACAATGCAATACAATTACAATGCAATAAACAAGCATAGCGGCGCTTTAGAAAGCACCTCATGAGGTGAGTGGCGGTGAACCGCTCTCTCGGGGATCTCCCCTTGTGCTCTTCGAACACTTACCTTCAACTCACAGTACAAAGGCTCTGGAATGCTGCAAGGGTTCTTCAGTAGAACACTTTGGATGCTGCCTTTCTTCATGATCATATTCACAACTTTCCCTATTCTCCAACGGGGTGACAGACTAGGTTGGTTCAGTATCCAGAATTGAGGTGCATACACGCTATCTCAACCTATGGGGCTTCCATACAGATTTCAAGCGCGGGGACACCCCTGGGTATTTAAACCAGACTTTAGTCGGAAATCCCGAACCTTTGCGTTCTAGGCCACGGCCATTCGAACTCTAGTTTCCACCGTCGCAGTTGGTCTCTTAGGAACTCATTGCGAACACAGCCAAGATGACCCTGGCAAGGAACTGGTACTCAGAGAGAGCATTTCTGATTGCCATTCTGGCTTGAGGCAGACTTGATCTTGAGCTTGAGGTAGAGGCACACTCATACTTCGGAGCATTGACAAGGCCTGACAAGGTGCATACGGAATGCGATCTCGGAGCTTACTGAAGTTGGAACAAACTCAGATGCCCGACATTTTCCTCTTTTGCTTTTGCTTTGCAGTCCGGAACCATTATAGCTTCAGATAGGTCCTGGTTCCACTGTTCTCACATGACCTGGGTTGAACCCTGCGGTTTTATGAAAGAACAAATTCTGTTTTGCACAAATGTGGAGAACGGCACGGCACTCGGAGCACAAAACGATTTTATTTTTGAAATTGAGAGATGAGTTTTTGACCAGGTATTGAGCCTACCACTGAACACAGCAAAACGACTCAACAAGGAAATAAAAGGCACACAACCTAGACACATCGAGTAACACTCGAAACGACTCAAAACAAGAATCGAGATAAAACAAAAAGACACGACACTCAGACGTGCACAGGGAGCCTGTTTCACCAGGTAGTGTTTCCCACCCTTTCTCATTTGTGATTCTCACATCACTCTGGCACTCAATCTCTTGTTTTCTGAAAAAGCCCTTTTCTCACTTTTTCTCTCATCGCACATCTCTCTATTCTTCAATCCCTCCCCTGGGTGGTTGATGGATAAACAGGAAGTTACGGGCTCTTGCCCCTAGCATGCTGCTAGATTCTCTTTCTTCCGTTCACAGCTAGTGAATTCCTCCCATAGAAGGGTTGCGCTACAACTGGGTGTGTAGCAAATCTGCAGCTAACATCGGTTGATGATGCTTTGCTGGGGAGTTTGGACGTGATAAGATCTGTCCAGATGATGGAGTGGAATATCTTGCCCCATTCCAGTTCGTGCTTCGCACTTGGCTTGATACCTCGTTGCTTGGAGGGTGAGAGAGCTTTCAGCCCTTTGTTGTGCCCTTTTCTGGCAGGTAGAGTGCCCTTCTTGGCAAGTATTTTGACAATGGGGAAAAGACAGAACACCTGACTCAACTGTGCCCCTAGTTCATTATTTCCATTTTTTGTTTTGGCTTTCTACTAAAACAATTTTGACCAAATGAGAGTTAGATTAACATGCTTGTTCAATTTTTGATTTAAATCATGCAAGTCAGGCTGTGAGCACTGAAAATTTTCCTTTTTTGGGTCCAAGAAAATGGTCCAGTTTTGGAAAATGGAATATTTTCGAGAAAATTAGTCAACCTCAGTAAAAATTCTCAAAAACTATTTTTGCAAACGGCCACTTGCTCAACGAGCATGAAACCCTCTGAGATGCACAACCTCAGATCTGAAGGAAAATTGCCCTTGCTTGGGAGCTGCGTGGCAACGGAAAGTTGCCCCTTGTTTGAATGGCACCGCAGCGCATTGAATGGCAACGGAAAGTTGCCCCTTGTTTGAATGGCACCGCGCGCATTGTAGAGTCCTCAGAGCGACGACACAACCAAACCTCAGATACAGAGAAGGCAAAGATGATCAAACCATTACATGGACACAATCGAATTTGAAGTGTTTTACGGCTGGACTTCAGAATGAAGTTGCCTACGTATCCCAAAGATGGGAATCAAGCCTTACGTAGTTCGGGGTTAAGGTACACTCGGTATTAACCTCTTTTTATGCTCTAACTTTTGCCAAGGCGCCTGTTGCGGGTTTTCAACCTTGCGAGCTTTGTTTTTCTTCTTTTCAATTCTTTTTCTTTTCTTTCTTTTTTTTTCTTTTCTTTTCTTCATTCTCCTTTTTCTTTTTTTTTTTTCTTTTTTTTTTTTTTTTTTTTCTTTTCTTGCTCTAACTTTTGCCTGGGTCGCCCTTCCGGGTTTTCGGCCCAGCGAGCCTCTCAAGGGTAAAAGTGTAGCTTTGTCCATGTCAAATGGTTTTGAGATCCTGAAGTCATCTGAATCCAGGAGAATGGCTGCTGTTTGCTGACGATGCAGGAGTCCATCCAATGGTGGGCTGAATTGCCCCTAGTTGTGGATAGGAACTCAGTTTTCTTCAGCAATACTTTCTTCTTTCCTCCCTCTGGGATTTGGCATTCTTGCCGACCTTCTTTATTTTAACTTCTCTTCGAGCACATTTGAAATTTTTGCCCCTAGTTCCAGGGGTGCTTCTGATCTAGCTTTGCAAGCTTCTTTTGATGACATCTGATCTTCTTGATCTGACTTTCTTGCCTCTTGTTCGAGGGCTGCTTTGAATCTGGCCACACAGGCCTCACATTGTAGTTGACCGTTGAACATTCTGAATTCAAGTTCAAGGTTGAAAGTGAGGGGTTGAGTCTCGGGCTGAGAGCGATCCTAAGCTGCACAATCTCAAGAGCGATTCACACAGGTCTTCGCAGGACCGCGCAAAACATTTTTTGAAATCTTTTAAGAAAGCGACAAATCGCTCGCGCTGAAGACAGTGTAGAACCAATCTGGATCAAGCAGGATCCTTCCAGTACTCACACTAACAAGCATGATTTCATTCATTAAGGGCTTAGCACGCCTCTCTTCCTCTCAGTTGATCAAATTTTTGCAAATCCCGAGGAATTCCTTCCTCTTCGTTTTCACCACAGTGTTCAAAAAGTTTTGAAAAACTCAGGTCATTACAATGACTTCAAGGCACAGAAAAGGAAATACTGTTCTCTTCAGAACTTTGGCATAACTGGCAAGGCAGAAGCAAACGCGAGAGCGTAAAAATCACTGCTGTTTCATTCAAAAACTGCTGGCACAACTGGCTCCCTGGCAGAAACAGACTCAAAACAAAACGAAAAGACAAACGCAAAACAAAATGGTGACGCCCGAGTAATACCCCCGGAATCACCCGACTCCTATACAACAGGACTGACTCGATATAACAAGACAGACCCGAAACAAAAAGACTGACTCAAAACGGACTCAAAACAACAAGACTGACCCAATACCCAAGTCAGAAAGCACAAAAACCAGCATTCACAAATGCTCAAAACAGTGCGTGCCATACGCCATATCTGGAGTAAATCGAGTGCCATCCGCAGGTGGTTCATCCCCCGATCACATAGTCACATTATCCCCCACAGGTTCACTGGAGTGCCGATAGACTTTGCTGGACTGGGCGGGGATGACCCTGTTGTCAAACAGATCTTGTACATCATGGCGCAGACGAAAGCAACTATCAGTGTCATGACCGGTTTGTTGATGGTACGCACAGTACCTAGTATGGTCATGCTTTGGAGGGAGAGGATCAGGTAAAGACCGTTGATCCAATGGTTTCAGATGTCCTTTCCGAATTAAGACCTCTAGAGCCTTTGACAAAGGCATATAAAGTGGGGTGAAAACCCTCTTGACTCGGGGTGGATATTTGGCCGTTTGTGAGCTACTTCCGGACGCACCGGTGAATGGGGTAGCTTTTTTTGATGTGTTGGTGGTGACCACGCCCACTTCAGAAGATCTTGCAGCTGCATCACTACTGGTGGTCGCATTCGAACTGCGGGAAAACGCCCGCCTAGGCTGCTCCTTCTCCTGGTCAATAAGGCCCTGCTTCATGGCATCCTCGATCTGTACTCCCATTTCATGCAAATCTGAAAAGGTAGGGAAGGGGAGCACGATCATTTTCTGCATTAGTTTGGGCTGGAGGTTGCGTACAACCATCCGTATTTGATCCTTATCCGTTGGCCTAATGGTCATCATTGAGGCCTTGGCCCTCCAGCGGGCCACGAATTCTGAGAAGCTCTCCTTAGGCTCCTGCCTCGTCGTCTCAAGATCATGGGTCGTAATCTCAATTTGGGTATTGTATGAATATTGTGCGACGAAGGCCTCGGCCATCTCCTCCCAGCTTCGTTTCACTGAATCCTCCAATTTGGCGTACCAGATGGCCGCAATACCCGACAGGGTCCTGCCAAAAAGGAGAGCTTCTGTAATCTTGTCAAGCCCATGGGGCGCAGAACATCTGAAAACAAACTCAGGTGGACCATGGGATCTCCTGACCCGTCAAAACGGTCGATGTGAGGCATCTTGAACCTGTCCGGCAGTGTCACAGCTGAGTCAGTGTATCCGTCCTCGATGTCCGGGATGGACTTTACCCCCTGGGATTTTTTGAATAGCTTCTCAAGCTTGCTCAATTTCAGTGCCGTAGGGTCTACTTCGAACTCGAAGGGAGAGTCCGGGTGGTTGATAGGTGTATGTGCCTTGGATAATTGAGGTGGAAGCGGGGGCGGAGCTAGCCCCGTTGGAATGTCTGTGTCCTCCTGAACGGCCTGGACATTCGGCAAAATGTTCTGGGCATTTGGCAGGACATTCTGGGTAGTTGGTGTCTGCTCGGGTAACGGGACCCCTGGTGGAGGAGGAACTGGATGTGAGGCCGATGCTCCGGCTTGCTGCTGGAGCCGGGTAATTAGCTCCGCCTGTTGGGCCATGATTGTGGCCTGCTGTTTAGAGAACTCTGCTTGGCGGACAGCGTCCTCCTGCATAAGCTTCATACTTTCCTGCATTTGACGCATCATTGCCTCCATCTCTGACGTGTTCTGCTGATCCATCTAACTGACTGGTATCTATCCCTGCAGTAGAAACTGAGACCTCAGCCTGACTGTTCACTGGTGGGTGGATAAGGGCCACTGATCTGGTAACTGCTGAACTGGTGATTTGTGCCTGACTGGCCCTTTTACCCTGCCTCTGGCAAAGGAACACTGATTGCCCTTGAACTGAATCTCTGACCTGACAAAGTCTATCAGCACAAGTTCGATGAACCTCGGGGGATATCGGAGCCTTCTGAAGCTATGGTTCCAGGACTACCCCTAGCAAAAGAGAAAACAGACAGCACCTCAGCTCAACTTCACCAAAACAGATACGAGTGTAGCAGGATGACTGTGCCCTCTACTGAATTCTGCCCCAAAATTCAGCCTCAAATCTGATACCCTCAGGTAAACTGAATCCCAAAATACTGAACTGGTGCCCGCAGGCCTGATGCCCAAACTTGTAAACTGATACATGCATTCCTGTAGAGACGCACTCTAAAAGCACATAGCAGATAAGTGAGAGCCAAAACACCCCTATGTTGGGGTAGGGTTTCCCTGTCCTATTTTGTCAGGAGCTAGGGTTTCACTACGCACGCAGCGGTTTCAAACAACCTATATCGGGTAAGCAACCTGTCCTAGTTTGGAATGGTCACTATGGATTCCGAATATGCACTAGGTCGAATGGTCAAAAGGGTGCCCCGGTAAAACCGGGGTTTGTGTTCCCATACTGGCAGAGCCCACAACCGGTCAGCCTTATGGTCATGCCTTGACAAGACAAGCCTCCGGCAAACCGTTCAGGAATAGCAGATGGCAAACACGGTGTCCTAGGCGCACCAATGCAAATGCAATGCAAAGAAACACAGTGTAGTCAAAACCAGATATCATGAGTTCGAGTCAAGTTCTCTAAATCCCCAGCAGAGTCGCCAGAAACTGTAGACGTCCCCGAACGCCCCGGGAGGGAGTCCCTTCTGTTCACTACACAGTTCAAATGTCACGGTTCTTAATCTGAACCAAAGAGTCCAAATCCGGCAAATCGTTTTGAGAAAAAGATTTTTGAAAGAAGTGCCAAACATGGACTGCTTTGCCAGATACAGAGTCGCCACCTAAATATTTTATTTTTGGGAAATTTAGGAAACCCTGACTCGTTGCCTAAGGCCACGTGTCCGTCATCACCAAAGTTGCCTCGGCTCGGGAACTTGGGTACGATTGGGGAAGGTCACTTGAGCACCCCCTCTCGCCCGATCAAAGATCGGCCTCTACTAACCATGATATCTAGTTTTGAAAACATTATGCTTCTTATTCCGGTTATTAGCCTAGATTTACTATGTGATGCGCACAGCATACAAGTATAGACCGGTCGCCTGAATTGGAACAAAACATTTCATGTTTGTTTTTGAAAGATGGTTTGCTACTCGCAAGTAGGCTTAAAATGCAGATTTTGCCACCCTCAGGTGGGCTTAGAAAATGGTTTTGCCACTATCTAGTGGGCTTAAAACTCACAGTCAATGATTGTTCCAATCCAAATAACCCAACCTTCACCCACAGGTATTCAGGTAGTTATATCACATAAGCAAATAGCCTCATGGTAAGCATGCTATCATGGCAGTCACTCACACGCATGCAAGGATGCTAAAGCATAAAACTTACCGAGTACTCCAAGCCAAAACAGAAGCTAATTAGAAATCCATGCATGATCCTAATTATACAAGATGCCTAATGCAACCATGCAAAATGCAACTATAGCAGGCTCGGCTATTCTAAAGATGGTATGTGAAATGCTACAACTAACAAGTATTCAACTCGGAATTGAAATACAATGCAGTTAGTATGATGCGCCGAGCCCGGTGCATGCAAGACAGATGAATGAATGCAAACATGCTATCATACTGTATGCTAATTGAAACATGCCCTAATCTAACCATCATAAGCTGGTAAATAAAAGGGAGAAAGACGTGGGGTTGGAAGACATACATCACACGCACGCACACTTATTACAACATTGTGCCCTCGCTCGGAGGGTCCGAATAAATAATACAGTCCCGAATAAATAATTACAGTCCGAATAAATACAAAATCCTAATTAATTAACAAATTAAACTAGGAAAGCAGTAAACTAGCATGCAAGCTAGGGACTGCCTCGACTCTGCTCCGGACGATGGAAGATGCATGTTTGAGCTGTTTTGCGCGGAAATCCACTGCGATGCCCCAATTAGCCTCTGTTTGCAATTGTTCTTGGAAAGCGCGCCAAGCTCCGGAAGGCTGCTGATTCTTGATTTGCTGCAAAAGAGAGCAGGAAAGGGGCATGGCAATATATTTTCACATATGTATGCTTGACTACTCTTTAGGGAGCGTAGTCCTCGATCCTCGTGCCACCAATCACGCATCTCGATGCGTGATGGCCAAGGAGTCGAATTGCACGACTCAATATGGAACGAATGCACATATAAACACAACAAGACCGAGACTCCATCATGGATAATCCGGAGTGTCGGTGACTGGGAATTGAGACACGTTCCGTCACTCGGAGTACGAAACGTACCTCGTTTCCCTGCTCGGCTAACTCCTATCCCAAACACAATGCGATATGCATGACATGCATGAATGCAACTAAGATACAACCTAACATGCACAATGCTATGGAATGGCATACACGATGCACGAGGTAACATGGCATACACAATGCGCTAACATACAACTAGCATACACAATGCTATGAAATGAAATGGCATACACAATGCATAATGGACTTACACCAACACAAGTGGACCTCAGCCACACTCACATAAGTGGCCATTAGATGAAAATGAGACACTTGAATGCGTGCACGCGTACACGCAAACCGAGGACCGAACCTAAGGCACGAATGCCACTCTACCAAAGCATGGTAAGGCATGGAACATGGTATGCAAACATGCAAATTTCAGCACTGAAATATGATGCTAAACAGCCCCGAATCATGAAAATGGCACCCGATGCATGAGGTGAGACCCGAAACTCAAAACTAGGCACATGGAATGACTTACAGCTATACAAAGCATGCATTATTTGAACATGAAGCATGAAGACAGAGTCAAGGCAGTCCAAAACATGGACTTTTCCAGTTTAGAGCAAGGCCAAAAGGTGCTAGCAAGATGGCTTAAAATAGCATGCAATTTTGACCATCAAACATGGATTACATGTCAAGTGTATGAAGCAAGTAAGAACTCATCAACCAACAAAAATCAGTGAATAAAACATGCCAAAATATGCCCAAATAACCATGGAAATGCAGCCAACACATGCACAAATGAGGGTTCCTTTAGAGGCATACAAAGGGATTCTTAAGCATATACAAGATGGACATGTGGCAGCCCCAAACCAAATTTGAAAATCAAATATGATAGTCTCAAAACTCACCAAATTGGCCCCAAAATCAGTCCACAAAGTATGCAAGATGGGGTCGCTTTGGAAGGCCAAAATGGCCACCAAATAAGTCAAGGTGAGGGGGGGTCACCCCTCTCTGATTTGGAGGCTCAAAACAGCAGCCAAGCCACTGAAAATCCACTGGATTTCAGTGGCTAGAAGGCCAAATGAAGCATGCAACAAGGGCTAGGGTGCAAAGCTCAAAATGGGAGGCAACCAAGCATACAAGATGACATATGACCTTAAACAAAAATGGAACCTTAAAAAAAACATGAAGATGATGTCAAAACAGCCTCTTTCCAGTTTATGACAAATCTCAAAAGTGAACACAAGTAGGGCTAATCTATCATGCAAAAATGGCCCTAAAAGAGATAATAGAGGTAAGGGATAGAAGCTGGCGCCAAATGACCAAGAGCCCTTCAAGAACGTTGAAGAGGGGCTCAAAATAAGGCACTTTACAGTTTACATCAAGCCACGAAAATAAACACAAGTAAGGTTAAACTAGCATGCAAGAAAAAGGCCAAAAGAGGGACAAAGAGGCAAGTGGTAGCTGCTGGCCTCAAACAGAGGAGGGCCCTTCAACAATGTTGAAGAGGGGCTCAAAAAATGATATTTATAGTTTATAACCAAGTCTAAAACAGCTCACAAATAGGCCTAAAATACTATGAAAAATAGGCCTAAAAGAGGGTTTAAACACAAAGGGTAAGAAGGAAGCCTCAAACAGGGAAAGGCCCTTGATCAAACATGAAAAGGGCTCAAAATATGATCATTTCTAGTTGGGGTCGGAGGCCCAAAAATGCAAGCACAAGGAGCTAGAATATAGATCAAAATAGTGCACAAAAGAGGGAAAATGGGACTCACCCTTGTAAACCAATCTTTGACAGCCTTTGGACCAAGTTTGGGAGCTCTTAACCTCTGGAAGACAACCTCAAGCTGCTGGAATGGATGTTGGAGGTATTGTGCTATGAGTATAGTGCAAAAATGTAAAGAAATCCAACTTCCAAGCTCTAACCACAAGCAATAGAGAGAGAGGAAGCTTTTTTTTTACCCTTCAAAAACTCAGCCCCTGGCTAAGGAAGAGGACCCTTCCTTATATAGAACAAAGCAAAGCTTAAGCTTCTTGAACAATCTTTTCTTGGCTTTGATCCCTCCATACACGTGTATGGAGGGCAGATATGAGGAATCCAGCTGGTAGAAAAGATCTTCCCGAAAACCAGCTGAAATAGGGGGGGTGCCGGCCATCAGCAATGGCCGGCAGTGCCACACTGATGGCCGGCAGGTATTCACCAGTGGCCGGCAGGGGCCAAGCCGTGGCCGGCAGGGGCCAAGCCATGGCCGGCAGTGCACCACAGGGGCCACCCTGAAAGGACTAGGTCAGGGTCCAAAAATGGGACAAAAAGGATACAAGGTTCTGAAAACCCGAACCAGTGACGTTCCGCCGCGACAGTCGAATGCTGGGCGAGCAATCGAACCAGCCGTTGGGTGTACCTACAAGCACAACCAAGCCTTGAGGACGGTCAAAAATGGGGTGTCTACAGTATGTCATTTAAAAAATTAATTTTAGATATTGACAGTAGGTGGAATTTAAGTTATAGTATGTTAAAAAGAGTTTGTAAACAAAGAAAAGTAATAGATTTATTTTTTGCAACAACATCAATAGGAGGAGTATTGACTCCCACAGAACTGAATTGGCGCCAAGTAGCTTTGTATAAAGATTTTTCAAAAAGTTTTTGATACTGTAACAAAATTATTTTCTTATGTATATTCTTATTTCACCATTTGTTTTACATATATTAGCAGAAATAACTAAAGTTTTTGTAAGATATATGGGTAATGAATATTATGTAACTATTATTACTTCAATGATAGAAAATTTTGATAAATATTTTGATCCATTGTCTAATCTTTTAGGTTTAACCATAATAATTGATCCTAAGTGTAAAGAAATTAGTTTACAAGAATTTTTAGAACGTATTTTCGCTAATTAAAAATAATTTGCCCTTATGCAAACATGCAAAACATTATTTGAAGAATATAAGACAATTGCTGCTGTAGCTGCAAATACACCTACATACACTACACCAGTAGCCTCATCTAGAGGTGAGAGATTAAGCATTTTTTCAACAATAAAAAGTTGAATAAAATATCTTAACATACAAGCGTAAGTAGTTCTAAACTACAACGTTATTTGGAAAGCCTATTAGTGGATGATTTCGATGATTTTGACATTTTGAATTGGTGAAAACAAAATGAGATTATGTGGCATGTGGTTTCACAAATAACCCGTGATATACTAACCGTTACTATTTCTACAGTTGCTTCGGAAACAACATTTAATGCAGGTGGACGGGTGCTGAGCGATTACTGCAGCAGGCTTTCACGCCAAATGGTTGAGTCATTAATGATATCTAGATATCATATGCATGCGTTTACAAGAAGACAAAATTATAGTGAAAATGAAAGAATTCAAAATGATTTGGATGACATATCCTCGGGAACGCGAGTGAATTGTCTGCTTCCTCCGATGATTAATCAACAATTTGTTTTTTAATATTTCATTTCGTTATGTATTTATTTTTTTTGTATTAGATTATTGAGATGGAGTATAATGCAAATTATTGATAGGCTAGTAAGTACCAACCTAGTTAAAATGTATCATCAATAATTTATATCTATTTATTTAATGATACAATGTTTTGTAATATTTTTTTTTTCATTTTAAAATAAAAATTATTCATTCAATAAATGTTATATATTTAATTTAATAATTATAATATTGAAAGTTTCATTTGATATATATAAAATTATTCATTTTAAAAGAAGAAAATTATATAATTTCCTAATTTTTTAGTCATAAGTTCATAACCAAATGATTTTTCACTTTTTTGAATAAAAAAAAAGGTTTATAACCAAAAAAACATAAGTGATACATGATAAAATTTAAATACCACCACACATAAAACATAACCAAACATCTCATTAATTTTAACTAAAATACTTTAGTACAATTTTTCTTTTATTGTTTTTATCCCTCATAAGTAATCTATATACATAATATATTTGTCATTCATTTTTCAAAACAAAAAGGCCCTCCAAGCTCGGCTTGCGGCTTGGGTTCGAGCCCAGGCCCTAGGCTCTATTCTGAGGGCTTGGATCTGGACCCCACTTTTCGCTCCCTGACCTGGCTCACCAAAGAGACGGGAACCGTAAGACCCACCACAGGCCGACTCGATCCCAAGTCGGACCATAATTACACCCCTAGTTAGGGTCTTGAAGGAGAAATGCATTGATTTCTCGATTAAGACACTTTAGAGTGGCCACGTGAGCATCACATAATTTACCGTCAAAACTTTTCACAATCATTTTCAATTAGCGATATTGCAAATTTAAATCTAATTATTTAAAATTATCATTTTATAATTCAAATTTATTTTACATATGAATCTCACACTACACAAATTTAATTCCAATCACACATCATCATTTGGAATAGATAAGGTGGGTTCATAAACTTATTCATTTTCAATTAGACTAATTAAACATAAATTATAAAATTTAGGGAATAAATTTTTTCTAATTGAAATTACAAGGAGTTAACTGACAGAAAGGTAAACTAAATTTGTTCATTTTTTCCATTTTGTCTATGCAGAATAGGCAAGGGAGCCCATGCTACTTTCCGTCAAATATCTTAACGACGCTATCAATTAATCCAATTTGACACAAATTCAAAATTAAAGAGTAAAGTTTTATAATTAAAATTATAAAAATTAAATTGATACAATAGATAAACTACAATAGTAGCCGATGAAAGAAACTCGTAAATATAGAATTATAGCATGGGCTGAATTTCTGCCAACTTTGCATGGGTAATGGAAAATTGTGGTGAATCTCATAATTTTAATATAATTATACTAATTTTTCTTTTCAGTAGCAGTGTTATAATATCTAAGAGAGAGAAAAAGAGAAATTTGTATAATAATGTATACAAGACTTCTTTATATAGAAAGTCAAAAGCAGGTTAGCCGGGTGGAAGAGAATATGGCTATCCAGGTAGGCTTGCTCTAATTAAAGCTGTAACTTCTTCTTTGCCTGAGTATTATTTATCTCTTTAAGATGTCAGTAGGGGTAGCTAGAGAGTTTGAGAAACTTCAAGCCAGATTTCTCTGTGGTGGGTCTGAATTGAAGAGGAAACTCCAAATGGTGAAATGAGAGGATATTACAAAAAGTGTAGAGCAAGGTGGGCTTGGCATCCAGAGAATGAGAGTGGTTAATGACTGTTTATTATTCAAGTGGTGGTGGAGATTTGAGCTTGAAAAAGAGGCTTTGTGAAGGAAGGTCATTTATAGCAAATACAACTTGGATTTGGGAAGCTAGATTCCATCATTTAGTCCAAGCAATCGACATTCTTGGGTGTGGAAAGGAATCTTATCAATTGTAGAACTTAGAAGCAGTCTATTGGAATTTTTTTGGAACAATCTCAATATAAAGGTTGGGGATGGATCTAGAGTCAAATTTTGGAAAGACAAATGGTGTTCGAATACATGTTTGAAAGATGATTTTTCTAGTCTCTTTAGATTGTTAGTTGACAAAGATGAATCATTAAGATCAATGTATGAGAAAAAAAAAATGGATCAGACAATTAGATCATCAACTTCAGAAGAAGGTTGTTATGATTAGGAGTTTAGGGAGGTTTCCATGCTCATAATTTTCTTGTGGCTGCTCTTACCATCAATGCTGATCAATTTGATAGACTATCTTAGGCTGCTTCAAACTTAGGTGTGTTTTCAGTATCTTCTGCTTACAAATGTATTGAAGACTCTTTTAGTCCAACTCTTTTAACCAGTAAGCTTGTGTGGATTAATTATCTTCCTCCCAAAGTCCAATTCTTCTGTTGGTTAGCTTGGAAAAATAAAGTCAAGACTTTTGTCTTTCTCCAAAGGATTGGTGTCCTACCTGGTAATTTATCAACTATTTGTATTTTCTATAAGTATGAGAATGAATTAGTGAACCATTTATTGTTGTTTTGCCCTTTTGCTTGGAGATTGTGGTTTGCTATGTTGAGTTGGTGGGACTTTCAGGAGGCTTTTCCAAGTTCAATTGATAGTGTGAGTGTTGATTTCCGACCTCACAACTAAATAGGGAATTTAGCTGGAGAGCACGTGGCAGAATAAATTAAATCAAGCACCTGCCAACAAGAAGACAAAAATACCATGGTGGCTCATCCACCCAGAAATACTCGGACGATCAAGTCAGTTAATCTTATCTCTCAAAGATATCAAACAAGTACTCAATGCACAAGTAAAAGCATATCCTAGATCCACATGAGTGCCTCACTTTTATAGCCAGCAGTGCCTTAGTCCCCTAGAAATCTCACTTCATAGGATTCAAACACAATGCTTATCTTGAACTCTTAGCTAGATAGGAATAAATTTCTCGAGAGCCTTATCCTTATCCAGACTAAGTAGGTGTTTGGCATGCACTAAAAAAGTGTTTTTTTTTTTTTTTTTTTTTTGCATACATACACTTATTTGGATCACATCAATCAATATCTCCTCTCTATTTTCTACCTACTTTCTCTACCTTTCTACACATTTTTTTTTATAAAAGTCAAAAAGTGTACTTATTAGAACATTCCAAACCACTCTTAATTGCCCTCTATTATCTAGGACTCCTGTCCCCTATCCAAATATCTTGAATTTCGGCATTACCGCATCGAACCTCAGTAACGCCACAATCACCTTTGCAAACATGACCCGCGCCCACACGGCACCTCGGCTGACATATCGAAGTCACCTTGGCCACGTGGCGTCATTCTCAAAATACTTCCTTACAGATAGCTTATTTCTTTGGTAAGATAACGCTAGGCTCAACATTAGGGAGAGAGATTTGGAGAGCTATTCCACTCGTTGTTCTGTGGTTCTTATGGAAACATAGAAATGATTGTGTGTTCAATGCTTATTCACCTAATTTGCCTGAGTTGTGCGAGCTGGTCAAGATTAGAGTTGCACTTTGGATCATCTAACTGTTCAGGACTTTTTATTTAATTTAAGGAATATCAGATTCTGTTTGGGGAATCAGAGTCTTGGTGGTTTTCAAATTTCTGGGCATTAATCTGTTGTTTTGTGTGTGTGTGTGTGTGTGTGTGTGTTTCTCACTAACTTTGTTTGGTCCTTGCTGTTTGTGCAAGCTCACCATTGCCTTTTGTCCTTTATTGTTTGATGTCATTGTATTTGTTACTTGATTATCATTAATAAATCTGTTTTTGTTGTTCAAAAAAAAAAAAAAAGACTCCTTTATATGGAAAGAGAAAAACCTAAGTATGGAAATAAATATAATATGGTATGCATAATAGACAGAATATATAGGTACTATATTTAACACCCCCTCAAACTCAAGTAGGGATACCGAGTTTAGAGAGAGAAACTAAAATATGAAATAAAACTAAAAATAAAATAAAATATGGATAGATCTGAGGCAAATAGATTGCAAAGTCCAAATAGGAGCACTTGAGATAAATCAGAGACCAGAGCTGATATCGGGACAGTTTAAGGTCGTGCCAGACCATTGTAGAAACTGGCCGAAGCTCATATCGAGACAGTTAAGGTGTACTGGATTGTTAAAGAAGAACTAGAGATGTTGAACCAGTAAATGTGATACACACGTAACTTATGACGTGGTACTGAATGATGATGACAACAGATGACATTGTGCACCAAGGAGCAACTTATGAGAAAGTGCGCTAGGAGGTAGCTTGGGTTATGAGCCAAAGGGAGCGGCTTGGATTATGCGCCATAGGGGGCGGCTTGGGTTGTGCGCTAGGGGATGACTTGGGTGGTGCACGAAGGAGAGACTTTGGTGGTGCACCAGAGGGGGTAACTTGGGTGGTTCACATGGTATATCACCATGATCACCATGATATAGGTATAATACCCGCTCAAACTCAAATAGGGTTGCAGATAGAAACCTATTTGAAGTTAAAATAGAGGGAAAGACAGAGTAGAGCAGAAGCACAAAAAAAAAGAAAGATTGTGAGTAAAAAAAAAATATATGATAAAGATATTTGGAGTAGGAATATAACCAGCGGACAGAGGAAAGATCGTCACGAAGCGATACTGAAAGGAAAATATGGCAACAAATTGGTTGAGGTCTGGTAGGCAGCCAAGGCAAGGCTGCCGCCTGCCAATGAAGCGAAATTACTTAATAGTTAACCTAACTCTGATACTATATTAGAATATCTAAGAGAGAGAGAGAAAGAGAAAGAGAAATTTGTATTATATTAAATGTTGTAATAATGTATACAAGATTGCTTTATATAGAAGGAGATAAATCTAAGTATAATAATGAATATAATATGGTATGTATAATAGATAAAATATATAGTTACTATATTTAATAAGTAGAATATTGATGATGTTAACTTTGATAAGTAAATTACTCTATTGCCCTTCATGATGTAAAATGAATTACTTAACTACCCTTGCCCTGTCTTTCCGTTGACAGCAATACAGCCACCATAGGCTCCTTACGGTAATTGGTCTCAGAGGCATTGATGCAGGGAAGGTAATGAGATGAACATTCGAACACAAACAACTACAAATTTGATAAAAAGATATTCTCTTTGGTAATAATACTAATTCTCCAAAATAAATTGATTTTTTTCTAAAGTTTACAACAGTTATTTATAATAGAACGAGGTTCTAAATTCAAAAAAATGAAGAAAAAAAAAAAAGCATTTGAGAAGAGTTTGAACTCAGACCTAATAACGTTTTTCTTTACATTATAGTATAAATTTTCCATGGAAGGGGATGTAGGCCCTATGGAGCAAGGAAGATACGGTGGTTGGATCCCGGTTGTGAATCAAAGGCGAGGAGGTGGATCTCGGGGATATGAAGAAATGAGAGGTCTATTTACTGTGTTCGTGGACAATATCCCAAGTTCGTTGGATGCAAAGTCATTGTTCAAATTATTCAACAAGTTTGTGTATCTCAGATGTCTACATCCTTTCAAACGTAGAAAGTGACGAATTCAAGATTCGGCTTCGTGAGGTATGACTGTCATGTTGCATCAGACATGGCAGTCCAGAAAACTAATGGCATGTTGGTGGATGATAAGGTGCTTGCATCAGTATGGCTGCTCATGACAGGAGTGTGTCTAGCATGAGAAGCCCCAGGTCAATATAGAAGCTCCTAACCAAAACAGAGGTAAGGGTTATAGCTCATTTATATTGGCCAATCTTTTGGCAGAGGTATTAAGTGGTGACTCAATCTTGGTGGATGCAAAGCTAGCATGATCGTCAAAGCCAATGAAGATGGTCACGGTTGGCTTTAAAAGTTTAGTTTCAGGCTGAACTCGGATTTCTCCATTAACAATATCAGATCTGCTTTGAAGGATATTGGGCTAGATCAGGTGGTGGTCAAAGGGGGGGCGCAGGGATGTCATCTTGACCTTCAAATCCAAGGAGGGGCTCCAATCAATATCCAGAAGATCAAGAACTGGTTTAAAGATTGGAGTCAGTATGTTTTGGAATGGAGGCCAGGAATTCAAATAAACAAGAGAGAAGTGTTTGGTTGAAATGTCAGGGTATTCCTCTGAATCTTTGGAATAGGAGCAATCTAAATAATATTGAGCCTTGTGGGGGTCAGTCCTTCAACTGGAGGGTGACCTGAGCAATCCAAAGTCATTTTCCTACTTCAGAATGAAAGTTGTTACAACATGCATGGAGCTCATTAGCAAAACATTCACCTGGAATGCAAAGGAAAATTGCACCCAGTTTTTGTTTGTGAAGACCTCTCTGTTAGTCCAGTGGAATCTATGGGGTTAGTAATTTGGGCTGGGTGATTGTAATAGCAGCTCCAAAATGGATTCAAGCAGAGTTGAGGGAAATGATTTCTCAGTAGAGGGGTGTAGGAGGAAGGACGCTTGTGATATAGTAGCAAAACATGCTGCCTTGTCTGGTGTTGCCGTGCCTTCCTCCATGGAAGTGGCACAAAGGAAGGAGCAAACCCAATGCAACAGTGGGGAGCCGGTGGGCACTGTTGTTGAGGAGACTCGATGTGGTGCGGAAGCCAGCAGACCTACTGTAGTAGATGAGAAAGAAGCTATGATGGAGGTGGGTGCACTCTGTCCAAGGAGCAATGACTTTTCATTGAGGTGTGTTGAACACGGCTCTCCAACTGGTTTGTGTAAAAGTCTCAGTGGATCGGTAGATGGATTTGGGCCTGGAATTAATTTGGAGGTTGCTTTAGGCCCTCCGAATAATGAGCTTACAATACATGGCCCTAGCCGTTTGTCATCTGAGCTTCAAGGTAACAGGGCTTGTGTTAAAGGGCCTCTATTTAATGTTGGTTCATCGGTTCAGGCACTATGAGGTTAAAAAGATCAAGGCCCTTTCATTGTCCTGCTACCATTCATAATCCAAATCGGTCTACTAAGAAAGCTAGGAAAAAAAAGGTTCAGATGGAAGGCTTTTCTCGTTGGCTCGGCTCTATGGTCACCAATCTGCAGCTATTGGTAGCTTCCTTCCAAGTCAGTCATCTTCTTCAGGCCAGCAGCAGTGGCTCTTGCACAGTCTGAGCTGTCCAAGGGTGAATCTAGCATACATAGTCATCTTCTCAAGGAAGCACAGGCCACTGTCCAACTAGGGAAAGAGCTGGGAATTAATTTTTGTGGGCAAAAGAGGTATGGTTGATAAGATTCTTGAGCTGGAGCTGAAGGATAGGGGAGAGTTTTAAAGAATGGAAATGGTTAGGTGGAATAGCAGTGTGCTCTGGGTGTGTGAGTGGGTGTTTTGCATCAAGTGGAAGCTTTTTCGGAAGTGGGTGTATGGAGTTGGATCGGAGTAGAAGTTTGTGTCATGGGTGTATCGTTTGGGGTGATTGGTCCCTGGGTGTATTTTCGTTGAATTGGGTGTTTTTTCGTTGCAATGGATTTAGTCATAGTAGTGTTCTGTTCTTGGGAGTGGGGGTTATATTCGGAGAGTTGTTGTGGGTGTGATTTACTTATAGGGTCTGTTTGTTAGTGGGGGCGATTTTCCTATGGGATTTGGTGGGGGTAGTCTGTGGGGTTGTTTTTATGTTGGAGTTAAGTTCTCTGTAACCTCTTTTTAGTTTCATTATATAAAAAATTTGTGAGGCGGAGGAGTTGGTTGTTTGGGTGCGAGTAGCAGTAGTAGGGGTTGTTTGTACTTCCGAAACTCTCTCGATGCACTTCATCTTCTTGTACTCTTAATTTCATGTTGTGAATGAAATTTTTCTTTGCTGATAAAAAAAAAAATAAAATAGAATGAGGTTCTAATTAAACTAAAAGATAAATTGAAAAAAACAATATGTGCTCATCAATCTTAAATCAAAGGAATTATAAAAATGATCAAAAATGAAAAAATTTGAGTTAAGCTCAAATCTAAAAATTACAATGAAAGATACATGTTATGAAAAAAAAAAATCTAGTCCCAATTGGATTCGTTTAAATTGAGTTATATGTGAATCAATTATTTTCAAAACTAGCAAAATTGCAAAATTGAAGACATAAACATTAAAAATTGTTCGAAATTCATCGTATGCCATGATGAAGCAATGAATATTGGTGGCCACGTCATTTTTCATATTTTGATCAAATATCACATGATCCAAAAACATGCCGCTTAGTCTATTAATGTTTTAACATTTGTCTTGTTTTTCCTAAATTTCAAAAATTCTACAGCAAGCATGTATCCGATATGCATCAAATTCTCAAGTTAAGAATTGTATTTGCCGCGTATATCAAGTGATGAGAGAGAGAGACGTGTGATATATGTAAGTTCTAGAGAGAGAGAGAGAGAGAGAGAGAGAGAGAGATTGGAAACATATTTGCATGGGGAGTGTTTCTTACCATATCCGGGAAGTTGGGCAGAAACATAGGAGAAATATTTGTGTAATGATAGGGTAGGGATGCATGTATGACTAGCTAAGAAACAAATAAAGAGTTGAATGAATCAACATAAAACGTGGCCGATAATACTCTTTTGACTATTTTGTATCTATCTATATCTCTATAGGTTTGTATGTGCACATGTCCCTCTTTAACACCCCTACCTCTTTTCTACAAAAACCAATCTCTACCATCCATTTCTTTCCCTTCTTCTATCATCCTAATCCACCTCACTTTCCTTTCACATGGATTCTCTCTCTCTCTCTCTCTCTCTCTAATTATATGTTTGTATGTGCACTTGTCCCTCTTTGACACCCTAACCTGACTTTTCAACTAGAACAAATCATTACCAATCATTCCTTTCCATTCTATTTAAGCTAATCCACCACACTCTCATTGACAATCCCCAACTTAGCAATTCTCTCTCTCTCTCTCCCTCTCTCTCTCTCTCTCTCTCATATTAATTAGAAAAACTGTTATTTGTTGTTGATTATCTTGAGCTTTGTTCTAAAAGAGAGAGAGAACTGAAGAATCATCTTGCACTTCTCTCTCCTCTGTTGGTTGTGAGCTTATCTTTGCTTGGCTTCTCACACCAATTTGTATCTGTGAGAGAGCTTTCTCTTTTCTTTGGGTTTCTCTTTTGCAGCTCTTCTTCTTGATACATTTATATAACTACATTTGCACATGTAAGCTCTCTCTCTTTCTTTTCCTTGAATCTCTATTTCAATCACATTCTCTATGATAAATCTCAAGACATACTTCACTTTGAAGGTGGTTGTTAGGTCTTCAAGGAAGAAATGGTTGGAATCATCATGCTATTCATCTAAATATAGGCATTTAATTGATTTATTCATCATTACAGCTCCTAATATTAACTAAGTTTTCCTCAATGATTCTTTAAAATATCATGGAAACTATTTTCATATATTGATCACAACCTATCAAATCAATTTGAAAATGATTCACAAACATCATTTTTACAACACCCCCAAACCCCCCCCCCCCCCCCCCCCCCCCCCAAAAAAAAAAAAAATCAGAAGAGAACGTGCATCTCTATACAAAATCTTTTATATATTGGATTTTCTATGTAAATTTATTTAATTATTTTGCACGTAATATTATTGATTTCTGCAATGTAAAGAACTTATGGCTTCAACAGCTGGTTAAAGAATAGAACTTTTCTAAGCAATTGACGTGTTGATTAGAAACCAACTTCCAATAGTTATTGACTTTTATATGAAGAACTTATGGCTTCAACAGCTGGTTAAAGAATATAGAACTTTTCTAAGCAATTGATGCGTTGATTAGAAACAAACTTCCAATGTTTATTGACTTTTATATGTCTTGTTGCCTATGCAGCATGAAGAAAGTTTGTTGGCCTTACTTTGATCCCGAGTTTGATAGTCTCTCAGAAAGGATATACGGCCCAACGTAAGTGATGTTTCAAACCCTCAATCCTTCTCACCATCCTTTGGTTGCTAATGCTACGTACCCAGAAAAAATATTTAGAAATAATCCAAAATTTGAAATGTATTGATGAGATTCATTCCCTATGTGTCCCACGTCTCATCAAGTTTGAATTTGCTCCATACATTCAAATTCTTAACAGTTTTATAGGTATTTTTTTTCGGTAGATAGCATTTGTGGGCTTCAATAGCTCATAGAAGTTTCTTAACTTGGTGGTTAAGTCACCCTCTTCCTTTTGTTTTTCCTTTCAGTTGCAGAGTTTGCATCGATAACGAAAGCTTAGAAGACTGCACCGTAGTGAAGGTAAGTGTGTGAATGAGAGAGAGATCGATCTAGAGAGAGAATTAAGAAGATATATAATGAATATGTTGGCTGATTGATTGCAGGTTGATAGTTTAAATAAGCAAGGTCTCCTTCTGGAAGTGGTGCAAGTGCTAACAGATATGAATCTCATCATCTCAAAAGGCTACATATCCTCTGACGCCGGATGGTTCATGGATGGTATAGTCTTTATCTTACTTAGGCCTCGTTTGGAAACTCTCCCTTTTAGTTAAAAAGTCAAAAAATTACTAAATTAGTCAAAAAACCAACAACCTATACTAAAAAGTCAAAGATTCTCTTTTCTCTCTACTTTTTACACATCTTTTCGTAAAAAGTCAAAAAGTCATCCCAAACATACTAATTTTTTTTAACTCATATTTTAGTCAAATAACTAAAAAATTACTAAATTAGCCTGTTCCCAAACGAGGCCTTAATTTTATCAAATATTAGATGACTGTTTACATTTTTAATATGAAATGATGAGGCACCATAAACAAGATTCAAGCTTCTTGACAAGCTAAACTGTGCATATGGCAGTTTTTCACGTCAAAGATGCAGATGGGAACAAGCTTGCAGACCAAAGACTGATAAACTATATACAGCAGGTAAGGCAATTGAGTTATATTAGGGATACCAAAAATTTTATCAAATATTTGACCAAATGTCTCACATGAGTGTGTTATATGAGCGTGACACATATGAGATATTTGGTCAAATATTTGATAAAATTTTTAGGACCTTTAACATTTTTGAATGCAATTTGATTCCTCATAGACTCAAATAGAGAAAAAGAGAAATGTTAGGAATCATGAAAATTTTTTCATGAAAAATTTGTGATCCTTAGATTACCTTGATTAGTGTGTGGTGCTTTATTGTAAGTGTAATCCAAATGTCACAAATCTTTCATGACTATTTTCATGAAAGACTTTTCATGATATCTAGTATTGCTGCAGAGAAAAAGATATGCATACTTTTAAATATGAGAAATGTTAAGAATCATGGAAAAAATTTCATGAAAATGATCATGGAAGATTTGTGACCTTTAGATTACATTGATTAGTGTGTGGTGTTTTATTCTACATGTAATCCAAAGGTCACAAATCTTTCATGATAATTTTTATAAAAGACTTTTCATGATACCTAACATTGCTGTTTAAATATTTTATACAAAATTTTCTTACAGGATGAAGAGGGTCCTACAACACTAGAACGCACACTGTTGTATCTAATTTAGAAATACCACAAGCACATTATTATTGATTTGATATATAGTGATATAAAAATTATCACCATTTTCTATAAGGAATTTGACCAGAAATCTGATAAGAAATTTGTGTGTGAGTAATATTACTATTGATATTATTCTTTGTATACATTAATTTTTTAAGGATAAATTGTACTAATCTCTTTTGAAATTTAGAAAAAATCCAAACAGTCTCGCAATTGTAGAATAATTACACTATTTTTCTTTTTTAATAAGGCTAAAGAGTCTATAACTAATACAAATGGTATGACATATGATGGTAAATAATAAAAAAAATATATATATATATATATATTATTAGAATATTATTGAAGCCTATCAAAATTATAGAACACTTCTATTGTTTCTAAACTTTAAAGAAATCAGTGTAATTTATCTATGTTTTAACTATGGTATAAATGTACCTCTAACGTGAAACGCCATGCAGGCTATAGGAACAACAAGAGACCCTCCAAAACCAAAGGCCTACACCACCGGCAAGCCCCTCGAACCCGAACCACATAGCGAACGCACCACCATAGAAATGACAGGAACAGACAGACCGGGTCTCTTCTCAGAGATCTCAGCAGCCCTAGCCGACCTCCACTGCAACGTGGTCGAAGCCCACGCCTGGAGCCACAACGCCCGCCTAGCTTGCGTGGCCTACATCTCCGACCAATCCACAGACACCCCAATCGAAGACCACCACCGCCTGGCCGCCATCGAAGACCGCCTCACCACAGTCCTCCGAGCCACCACCAGCAGCGCCACCGCAGGAGGCAACTGCACGAACCAACAACAACGAGAAGCGAAGAGTGGAGGAGGAGGAGGGACAATGACGAATGTGGAGAGGAGGTTGCATCAGCTGATGCTATCGGTTCGGGACTTTGATAGGCCGTTGGCGATGATGGAGGTGGCATCAGAGGAGGGGGGAAAGGCGAGTGTGTTGATAGAGAGTTGTAGGGAGAAAGGGTACTCCATTGTGACAGTGCAGTGTAGGGATAGGCCCAGACTCATGTTTGATACGGTTTGTACGCTTACGGATATGCAGTATGTCATTTTTCATGCTTCTGTGGATTCTCATGATGGTTATGCCTTTCAGGTACGTCTAAGCTATTATTATTAGATCAATTTATTTCTTTTTTTTCTTTTTTATGAATGATTTTCACATTATAATTTAAAAGATGAAGACGTCGGATTATCAATAATAAATTGGATGGGTCCAGTTCTCTCCTCAATTAGAGAGGCTGAACCCTTCAATTGAATATAGCCAATATAGATGACAAATATTTTGAAAATAGCTTGTGTATTTCCCATTTATAATACGTATCAATTCACAACCACTTCATAAGTTCAATTTGACATTTTAGATACTATGAAACTTTTTTTTTTTGACGACTAATCATTTTTAAAAATTCACCACTTTATTGACATTTATTGCTCAGTTCTCCACATACCACCACCACTATACTACAATAAAATAAAAATTCATAACCCAACACTGTTATTTAAGAGAAATGTTAGAGATCATGAAATTTTTTTCATGAAAATGATCATGAAAGATTTGTGATCTTTGGATTAACTTGATTAGTGTGTGGTGTTTTCATAAAAATGATCATGAAAGATTTGTGACCCTTAGATTACCTTGATTAGTGTGTGGTGTTTTATTCTAAGTGTAATTCAAAGGTCACAAATCTTTCATGATCATTTTCATGAAAGACTTTTCATGATACCTAACATTGCTGGTTATTTAATTCATTCATTGGAATCAAGAATTTTGCATAAAGAAACTGTTTTGTATCTCTAAGATATTATAGATTAATGTGTTTTTATGGAATGAATATTGGTTACAGGAGTACTTCATAAGGCACATTGATGGGTGCGCATTGAACACAGAAGGTGAGAAGGAAAGAGTTGTTAAATGCTTAGAGGCTGCCATTGAACGCCGGGTTTGTGAGGTAACCCCCTCTCCCTAAGTCTGGCACTGTTATTTATTTATTTTTTAATTAATAGCAATTAGGATAAAATATACCGATAGTCCTTATACTTTGGCATTTGCATCATTTTGATTCTTATAATTTTAATTGACTTGATTTTTATCATGAATTCATGATTTTGTTTTAATTTGATCTAATTAATTATAATTGTTTGTGTCTTTGATATAAAACACATCGTACTTTTACAAACAAATTTATAAATTTGCACAACTCAGTAGCCATTTTTTTTTTTTATCAAAATTCTTAATCGGCATTATCAGTTAGATCACATTGAATATAATTCAAGATTAAATGTCAAAATCAAATCAATTGAAAAGGTATGAACCAAAATAACACAATAGGCAAACTGGATGAACTATTAGCATTATTTTCCCTCCTAATTAGAACCAATGTTCTAAAACACCAGTCATTACGTATCCTACAGTACGAATTTTGAAACTACCAAGTTGAATACAGACTGATATTGCGGTGTGATCGAATTTCGCAGCTGCAACGGTCTATTCCTGTTATGTATCAATCTATAATCACAACATTAGACCATGACAGGCCGGAATGCACTGGTGTAGAAAGACCTATTATAAAATAGTGTAGGAAAATTGGTTTAAAATTTTATGACCTCAACATTCAATTTTTGACACGAACTGGCCAATATTATTTATATCGTTATGATTTAAAACCACTATTAGGACTTGAACAAAATACTAAACAAGTTTCACTTTTATTTATTTTTTTTCACAGGGGGTTCGATTAGAGTTATCTGCAAAACAAGGGTAGGGTTGCTCTCCGATATAACTAGGGTTCTTCGTGAGAATGGCCTTGCAGTCGTCCGAGCAGACGTAGCAACCATGGAGGGAAAGCAGTGAATGCATTCTACGTCAGAGACATCTCAGGCAACGATGTAGACATGGAGTTTGTCGAGTCGATGAGGAGAGAGATGGGACCAATCGATCTAGCGGTCAGGAATGAGAAGTCTCTGATGCCGCCGAACACAGCTGATCATCAAAGGCCTCGTTTCTCCATCAGTGATATATTGAAATCCAAGATTGAAGGATTCTCTCACAACTTTGTTGCAATCAAGTGATGTGATTATCGTCATGTAAATATGTTAGGTAGTTATGAGAATGGAGTTTTTGCACATGAATAATAATCTCTCTCACACACACACATGTTGTACTTGTACATTAGTTTTGTTGTGTTCCATTAATTAATTGTTTTGTAAATAAAGAAGTTCAATATCCATATGAATTTGAATTCTTCAATGTTTCTAAAATATTGTAAACTAGGCTAAATTTATGATCGGAGTATTTAATAATCCATATTGTACTTGAAAAAGACTATTAGAAAAAAATAGCTCAAAAAATATTGGAAAATAAAATGCGTGGTGCAACACTACTACAAAATCATAAATAGGTCATACTTTTTTTTGTGTGTAATGTATGTTATTCAATCACATTTTTTAAGTTTTGTCAAATGTGATCAGGAGTGATTAAAAATGGTCATTTTTAATCACACGTTTTAAGTGCGATTAATAACATTTAGATCGCATCTTTTAAGTGTGATTAATAACTAATAAAATCTCTGATAATAAACGTTTAGATTACATCTTTTAAGTGTGATTAATAACTAATAAAACCTGTGATAATAAACATTTAGATAACAGATTTTAAGTGTGATTAATATCTAATAAAACCTGTGATTAATAATATGATAAGATCACACGTTATATGTATTTCATCTCACAATTAATGCATGTGATAAAAAAAGGGTTCAACATATTTGAAGAATAATCAATATATTCTCTGTATGGACATTTGAAGAATGTAAACACATTATATACTATATTTTGAACCACAACCACATATTGAATGGAATAACGTCATATATTTCATAAATGAAAGTTAAATATGTACAAAAATATATACAAAGGAATTAAATAAAGAGTTTTTAACTGTGCTTACATAAATTAAAAAATTAAAAAATTTGAAAAACTATGTTTTCAATTCTGACCATATTTTGTATGTCTCCAAGAAATTTCTGACCTGAAAAATGAAAACACAAATTAATTTAGAAACCGCTAGAAGCATATGAATAAACTAACTATTTGTAGAGATTGTTCTAGTCTTACAAAAGATAAAATCGAACATTTTCTTATCACACTGATTCTTTATCACAAGTAATTCCAAGCTTCAAGTCACTTTCTTTGATTTACCCAAATATATATATATATATATATAATATATATATATTTAAAAAAAATAATAATAAGAGGCAAAAAAAAAAAAAAAAAGGTTGAAATGACAATATAAAGAAAATCGTAGTTTCAACTCTTAGGTTATTAAAAATACCAACTGAACTGGCAGCCAGGGAAGTCACCAACAATACTATAATAATCCAAAGACTACAAAGAGCAAAAGGCTAATGACGAGGACATAGATGCCATATACCAACCAATAGCATAAGCCAGTAGATTATGTAGCCGAAGTGCATATACATCATAATATTTAAACTCCGACATAACTCAAAAGAATAGTAAAGATGAAAAAATTTACTGATACTAAGCATTTATATATGTGATCTAGTAAATGCACCCTTTTCAGCTTGCACTAAAACACGAGTAACATTTCAAAACAAAAAAACAAGAAGATAAAAAACGAAAAATTGTCAAAAATTTCCTAATGTAAATCACAATAAATTTCCCTGAAATACAAATATTTACACACACACACACACACACACACACACACACACACACACAAAAAGGGAAGTGAAAGAAATTCAAGGTTACCTCCAAGGAATCTGAGGCTATAGGAATTTCATTGGGAACCTCTTCCATATCATTGGATGCAACAATACTAGGGTAAGGATGGGGAGTCTGGTCATGGTTCCTCCGCTCATTAGAACCAAAAACATCACTATTACTATCTTGGAAAAGTTGTGAAGTTATTTCCCCAGCAAATGTGGTCACAAGAGAGAATTTCTCCAATAGTTGAATTGAAATATCTTGAGCAGGATCCTGAAACTTTTGCCTCTGCCTACCATTGTGCTGAATAAGACTGGCACTTCCATCAAAAGTACCTACTTCAATCCTCTCTTGATTTTCTTTTGAGGGGGGTCCACCATCTAAATTAGGTGAAGATGGCCCAGTTTTAATAGCAACAACCTTAGGCAACCCCAAAGTGGACAAAGTTCTCTGTCCAAGAAAATAAAACAAAACAAAACTAAATAGTTCAAACAGTCAAGAGAAGGCATTAGATATCAGGATAAATGAATTTCTTACTAATGCTCAAGGCAGTGAAAAAACATCAGACAACAGTTCAAACAGAGAAACATGCAGTATACAACTTCACTCGATCTACTAGAATAAATGACAAAAAGAAAAGACTGTTTTTGTAAATTTAACAGAAGCAAGAAATGCTGAAAGCAAAACAACTCAATATTTACATGTAAACAGGAAAAATGAACTTCAATCCATAAAGAAAAAAGGCACTATTTGCTTCAGATAAGCTGACCATGTGACAAGAATGACCCTTTGGTAATTATAATATATTTACTAATTTGGGTTAGTCAAAATAAATTTCAATTTTCAATAAGTGATCCCCTGTTCATCCACAGCCCTAATCCCTTAGAGTGACCCTGAAAAATGTTCTGAAACCCAAACCGTTGGTTAAACCAAAAAGGGGACCTGTTCAAGGGTCCCTAGTTCCATACCGTCAGGTTCCACCAGAATTGAACCGTGCATCATAATTACCCTACAAATATATTAAAAATTACTTAAATAATAACATAAGTATAAAGATACATTCATTTTTTCCCTTTTATATTGATATATTGTTTTTTAAAAAGTTAATTATACTTGTGTTTGAAAGAAAATGCAATGGATATAATAAATAATATATGTTAACCATGGTGGTTTAGTGGTAAAGTAAACAAGTAATCATAAATGAGGTGCTGTGTTCGAGACCCATAATAGTGATTTTTGCAATACCTGAACCAAGTACATTGGAAACTCTCAGGTTTAGTCGGTTTACTTAAATCGACACCAATTTACGTGGTTAGCCAGTTTAACTATAGGTTTTACCGGTTGAATAAAAAGAAGCCAATTTTCAAATTAAAACGGGTTAGGGTTTATCCAGATTAGAACCTAGACCGGTCAACAGATTGACCCAGCCAGTCCAGTTCGGTTTTAAAAGCATTTGCCTTGTAATATACCCTTTCTTATACTTGGTCTAGAATCGATTATGACAGCACCCAACTCCAATATAACCTCAACTTGGACACACTGAAGAATCCGGATGATGTGTCCTTGGTTATGCTACAGATTGTACAATAATTGATTTGTCATCAGCTTATCATGTCAATTGCATAAAGAAGTAAAATACAATAAAAATGATGTAGGCAATTCAATTCACAACAAGAGTTCCATATTGTGTAGTAAAATGATTCACACTCCCTTTTTTTTGGTCTTTTAGCCTCTCACAAGGATAGTATGAGGCAGAACAATAGTATATTAAAGATTATTTATCCTTAAAAATTGCTGAACAAAGCAAGGAACATTGCCCACACACAGGATAAATCTTTCTTTACCACAATAAATTCAAGTTTAAAATCACAAACAAACTTCTTAATTTTTGGACAATTAACAAACCAGTGTGAACACTCAAAGAATTTGAAATCTCATAACTCAAAAACCAACATACAGATAAAAGAAATGCCACCCAAATCTTTACCAGTTACTTTGGATGTGTTTCCATTATCAAAATTTTGTGAATTGAAATTAAAATATCTAAAATTTCACAGCTAAATTTAGCTAAGTTTGGGCAGTTGTGTTAACCTCATGCTCTTATTTTCTCTTGATGGTTTCTCATTTCTTTAAAACTAAAAACAATGTGATGGCTGCCTTTGCAAAGAGAGCAAAAGTAAAGACCTTTCACCCCTAAATATCAAGCTCCTAACCAAATAAGCTTGAGCTCAACGTTTTAGCCCTACCAATTCTCCTGTCTCTATTGTCGAGAATTCAAACTGATGATTCTGAGAAGTCTTAAAAGTAAAGGAATATATTCATATTAGTACAGGAATAGCATGTTGTTTGGACAGGACATTTTTCTTGAACCCATGGCTGTAGATTAAATCGAAGATTTCCCATTATGCTAATATCCAATCTAAACAGAAAACCTTATTCTGAAAAGCACCCAAACCTTATATTCATTCTTCTTATTGTTCTTCCAAAAATTTTCATCATCTTATTTTATATTCAAACCATATTCTCATTCATCTTAGAGTTTTAAGGAAGCTCTACTGAATTTAAATTAACACATCATCAATTTGAAAAACTTGCCAGTTCAAAATCTAAACTCTAAGAAATAACAAGTACCCACTTGACAACTCTTGTGAATTTCAGCAAAAAAGAATTGACTGACTCACCTGAGAGACATCATCGGCAATGTTGAGGTCTTCAATGTCAGTTTGGGGCTTCACAAACATAGCTTTACAGACTATCGAAGAAGAGACCTTCAATGTCAGCTTAAGGCTTCGCAGACACAGTTAACTAATGAACATTTAAAGAACAAAAAATCTTCAGTAGAATTTGAAATCAACAAGAATGAACAAATTTAACGTAGATTTGAGATAAGAGAGGTGTATATTGATCCGATCTTTTGGTTTCTAAGGGGAAAAAAATGGAAAATATAAACAAAAAAAGAAATATGAATCTTGAATTCATTGAGAGGAAAGTAAAGAAAAGCAAGAAAGTGAAAAATAGAGGCAGAGAATGAGAGGAGAGTGGGGTGTACCTCAAGGCTGAACCTGGAGCTGGATTGAACCAGAAAATCTGGTGCAGAGTTCTGATCAGAGAAGATTGAGGGGTCAATTGAACAGAAAATGGAGAGAAAAATTAGGGCAATGATGAATTGTCCATCTTCCGATTTCGTTTCCGACGCATTAATGTGCCTCGTCGCCTGATCTTTCTCAACGCAATCAGCCCATTCGAGATCGCCGTTCTGACGAGTCCAGTGGTAGCCCTTTGTAGACAAAGGTTCTGAAACAGTTGAGGGGAGTGTAGGGCCTAGATTCAAACATATGGCTTGTGGAGGGATTGAAGAAGATCGAAGGTAGGGTTAGGGTTTTGGAACTGACGACGAGAGTGGAGAAGACGAAGTCGACGACCGGTGAAAATTGGTGAAGAGAATAAGAGAAGAAAGAGAGGGCGGCGAGAGAAGAGGAGGTGGCGGCGGTGGTGGCAGTGGTGGTCGCCGGTGGTGCCACCAAAAACGACTACCTAGGAGGCAAAAGAGATAAAAGAGAGAAGAGTGAAAGAGAATGAGAGGGAGTTTTAGGTTAGGATTTAGACTCTGTATAATATATATAAGGTTAGGGTGGTTAGGTTAGGGTTTAGACTCTGTATAAATATATATAATCACACTTATTTAAAATGTGTGATTAAAAAAAATATTATCTCATTTATTAAATTAAGTGTGATTAAAAAATTATTTTAATTTTTTTAATCACAATTTAATAAAAGTGAGATATTTTTAATTCTTCTTATGTGATCTTAAATCACATGTTAATTAGAATGTGTGATTAAAAAAAATATATATATATATATATATATATAATCACATTTAATTGAAAAGTGACATAAAAAATAAATATCACACATAATCAAATCAAGTTTGATTAAAATATCAATCTAATTTTTTTATCGCACCTCCAATAAAAGTGAGATATTTTTATTTGGCAAAGTGTGATCTTTAACTATTTTTGTAGTAGTGCCGCCATACAATAATTATGACAAGGGTAACAACCGGAGCCTTGGATTTTTGTTCTTTTTGCACAGTTGTGGAAAAATTTACTGGCATGTGTTTTTAATTTAATGATCACATTTAATGAGCTTTAAACTAGTTTTTGTGGGTTTTATTTATTTTTTAAACATGATCAAATGTATGTGCTAAAATTTACACTAGTTTTACCTTGACACGGAGATTATTTGTTTAATTAATGTATTTAATTTTCTATATTATATTGATTTTGTACCTATGGATACTTCTCCCTTATTATGGTAAGCAATTCATGAAGCATGTTCCTTCATATAATTAGTCATAGAGTCACTAACATAATTCATCAATTCATGAAATATGTTCTTTCATATAATTAGTTATAGAGTCACTAACGTAATTCATAACACAATGTGCTATACTAATGGAAAATTACATAACATAATATCCAAGCTCCGTTCAACAAATCTAACCCAAAACCAAAGTAAAGAACTAAGCTCATCTAACCTTAATCTTGTAGAAGTTGACAATGAGAAATTGAAAACATGTAGATGTAAATTTTTTGCGTCAATCATGTGTGGAATTTGTGTGATTTTAGAAGCTAAAAAAAGGACGAGAAAAAATGGCTTTAAATGTAGAATCTGTTGAAAACAGACACATTATGGCTGCAAAGGCGTTGTAAAGGCATTTCAAAAGGCCGTTACATAATGGTGGTGGTCGCCGTTACTTGTGTGCTTTTTTGTCACACAGTTATAACAGGCTATAATAGGTGGCTGTTAATATTATGCTAAGAAGTATTTGAACAATCTCAAAAGCAAAAAACTTTAACAAGTATCCATACAAACAAAAAATGGATTTTGTTAACAAGTGTCCTAAAGACACTTTAAGAATGCATTAACAACTAACTTTTACTCTGTTTTATAGAAAATAGTTAACCATAAATGGCAATCAAGCGGTATTTTTGAATATTTACAATTAGTTTACTAATGGGACAACTATACCCCAGTTCTAACCCTTGTTTTAAAAAAGGATTAATTGTGTAGTACTTTTATGAATAATTAAAATATTATTTTTTCATATATAAAATGAGATTTTTGAAAACAATTATAATGGATATTTTCTCTATAATTTTTTTTTTTTGAATCATTTCTAATCCGTAGACGTGAATATGAAAAAAAAAATAAAAAATCAATTATTGATTGGTAATGACTAAAATCAAATAAAAAAATGAAATTTCTTAGATACTATGAAAATAAAACTGCTTCCCACCTTTAATAATAAAAAATAAAAATAAAAAGATTTTGTTGTTCAGTTAATATTGAAAATAATTTAACTTAACACATAATATGTCACTACATATCACTGAGCTTACCTTTTGCTACAAAATATGGCCATCTACTTACCACTAGAACTGAGGGTGAAAATTTTCGACACAACACAATATCATGATTTGAATCTTATATGAAATTAGCTAGTTAGGGTTTACTGTTGTTTAATACAAATAAAAAAATGACATGACCCGATAACATAAATATTAAACGGGTCAAACTTACATAACATGAAGTTGATACAAATAACTTGTTTAATGATCATTACTTACTTTCATGTTATTTTCACTGAGCGATGCTATGACACTTTGAATCTCTTATGTAACTTTATTTAACTAAATAAATACTTATGCAAAATAAGATTTAAAGGCTAATTTATTTATTTATTTATTTATTTTTCAATTACGACAGTTTGATCGGTGTTCTTTTTGTCTAACAATGTTCTCAATGATAAAAACAAAATAAATGTGAAGTACGAAGATAATGAACGGGTGAGAAATGAAAGAGTTTGAAAAGGTGGCTGTAGAAAGATAAAAGGAAAAAAAAAAAAAAAAGAAAAATAAAGGAAGTGAGGGTATTTAAGTCACAATACAAACAAAAAGTTGTGTTTTGAAAGACATTTATTACTTTTCTCAATCTTTATAATAGTGGGGGTAATTAAGTTAATAAATAAATTCTTAACAAATGCACTTATTAACAACAACACATAAAAATAAATATATTGCTTGAAACAAAGCTTTGGAACTTGCATTGCTTCTTACAGGAAACATGTTTTTTTTTTTTTACTGGGCTCCCTTGTTTTTCAAGTGGAAAAATAGGGTAAAGTGGTTCAATCTCGTACAACAATTCTCAAAGCAAAAATAATAATGTATTTATTTTAAAGTCAATCTAACAAAATAATGATATTATGGTATAGTTTTTTGTGGGAGCCAGAAAAAATATATATATCTGCTTATTGGGGTTAACCCAAACAAGGCCTAGAATGGGTCCAGCCCAAACAAATATCACACCCCCTATCTATATAAAGGGGGGGCATCCCAGAAGAAATGGTATGTTCTCTTTCCCTACACTACACACCAAGCACTCTACACTTTCTAGACTTTCATTCTGCTTATCAGGTAACTGACTTCACCATCGGAGTGCCTCCGGCCGGCAACCCCGGTTGGGTGGCGCCGATCATGCTCATCTTTGCAGGTCATCTCTTCGTTGGATCTCTACAATCCATGTGAGAGGATATTTCATGGTCTCACAATTGGCGCCATCTGTGGGAAATGACTGAACGAGATCAACAAAGAACACAGCAACCATGTTATTGTAAGTAAACATTCAACATCAACAACACTTTGATGGTTATCACGAGCCACAGCTAAGCTTTGAATTTTCTCTCTGACAAAATTATTGTAATTATTGTCTCGATTCTTGAATTGTATACATATATTGTGTGTACTGACAAACTCCATAGAAACTCTTTTCTTTTTTCATGGTAAATCTTGATGAAAAGTGTTACAATAAAACAAGTGCTCATGGATTTACTTTTGCATCTTCACTTTCTCTCTCTAAAAATGGGTTTCAGATTATGTTCGTGGGAGCTTCTTTTTAGCATTATTAAAAGGGTTGCTCGGCCAAACTCACTCCCAGGATTGTTTATTTAGTTTTTGCCCCACAGGAGTTTATTTTATAATTAATTCTTGAGATATACATATATCTATACTAACAATTTTTATGGAATCCCCAGTTGGGTCTTTAATTTTTGTCAAGCCCCGAATTTTAATTACTCAAAAACATTACCAAAGCCTGTAAATTTAGGTCCATATTATTATTTTTTTATTTTATTTTTATACATATATAAATATCTATTACACTTGAGTAATAGGAATACAATGATACATGTTCTTCTCTCTCAATGAAAATTACAATGTCAACAATACATGCCAAACTCCTACTGTGAAGCTATAAATGAATAAAATACAATTACAGGATCCATCACATCTACAGTGAAATTACAAATAAAAGACACATGAACTTCTCAACTCTTTAATCAAAGAATCCAAACTTTCTTCTGTAAAAAGGTAAAACAATAACGGGGTGAGCACTAATGCCCAGTAGGAATTTCATAGTTCTCAATCAATAACTAACACACAGATAGAAATGATCATACATGTAGGGTGATACCATATAGTAGAGTGGCATTTTGTAACTTCAAAATATCATAAGTAGAGTACCTTTTCTCAAAAACTATTTGAACACTTTTAAGAAAAACCTTCAGGCATTAAAATTCGTCCATTAACTTTAGAAAATTATAGATCCTTGTGAAACCAACATGTTTAAGAAACAACATCATTTAACAATTATTAACCAATTCCCAAAATATTCCCCATTTCATTTCCATTTTTTTTTCCCTTATACTATTTCCAATCACTATAACTCCATAATGTCAAGATCCAATTTCCTTTATGTTAAAAAAGACAATCCTCATACACTCAACTCCAACTTGCCCAACAATTACCTCACATTAACGTTTGCATTACCAAATAGAATACAAGCATGACACAAGAATAACAATCCCTTTTTAATTCAATTCCTCTATTATTTACAAAACAAAACTCATAATCTTCCATTTTAATCACAAGCAATCCATTGAGTGTATCAACACCAATCCCTAATCCAATTACCATTTCATTTTCCATTCTTTCAATTAATCTCACATCAAATACCAGATCCAATCACAAGTCATCTCCATGACTCACACACTTTACCGGTCACAAGCCGGAAGGAATGCGGAACCTCACGCTTTACCGGTCACAAGCCGGAAGGAACGCGGAACCTCACGCTTTACCGGTCACCATCCGGAAGGAACACGTAACCTCAACATACCACACGCTTTATCGGACGCTACTCCGGAAGGAAGGCAGAACCTATCTCAAGCGCCATGTTTTGCCGGCTCAAATACGGTGGGAAACAGACCCCAAGATATCATCACAATCCATCATTACAATTAGTGGACAATGCCAACACATCTTCTATTATTTTCGTAACACATTAATTCAATATAGATCCACCATTTATTAAAATTACATTCACATAACAAGTACAAATGTGTTCCACGACCTTCTTCATTATCCATTAAATCATTCATTATTTTGGCACACAAAAATATAACAACACATCCATAGAGGCAAAGACTCATCTTTAAAGTGTTCACAATTCTTGGGTTCAAACTATTTCTTTACTTTTCCATATTATCATCAAGTCTTCAAATTCAATTTTTTTAAACACATTGATTATCAATTACTACCCACGGTTATAAATTAAATCTCCAACATTTAATTTTCTTTGATACAACTCCTTCATATAACATCGTCATATTTCACAATCTCCCATTTATCATTATTCATACTCATCTTAACCCAACATAGACTTAATTTCATAAATTTAATGTTGATTGAAGTATCCTCGTTTTTCCAAAATAAAACTTCATAACTAGAGTTAAATATAAAGTTGGGCTTTTAGTTTTGAGGTATAAAATCACTTTCTAATTATACAATAAAATTCTTAAATCTTCACTTCATCATCTTATCACAAATTCTGTATCATCTTTCAACTTGCCCCCAGGTACCAACACAACATCACCCAATCCAACTCATCTCAAACTCAACATGACCCAACACAACACAACTCAAACTCAACACACCCAACACAACTCAACTCAACACAATTCAACATGATTCAAACACAATTCATCATAGTCCAACACAATTCGGTTCAACATTATTCAACACAACTCAACATAATCAACATTATTCAACATAATCAACACAATTCAACATAGTTCAAGGTGAACTCTTAAACCTTTATTTCATCCTTTCACCCCAAGGCTCATGTCATCCATATCATTAATAAATCATTTCCCCAATCTTCATTTCACATTATAGCATAATTTACAACATCCATAACAAATGTTCAATCGCTAATTTTTAACATAATTTTCAAACACCTCCAAAATCTAATTAAACTTGTATATATATAATTCAACCTACCAATTTCATGATTCTACTTTCAATTTGAGCAAAATCATTGTTTATCATCATGAATCAACTTAGGGTTTTCAAGAAAATCAAGAATTTCGAGAAAAATTCAAACTTCTTAAACCACTACTCTTTATTCCAATCTTCCCATTGATTAAACACCTAAGGTTCATAATCCACCTTATTAACCCAACAATTGAACCCCCAACACTTCAAACCCTAAACCCCCAAAATCATGATGTACACTATATGCTAAAAAATTTGAGTTTTATATGTATATACTCAAAATACCATAAATCTATCTATTTATGGAAGTATCGAAGTTGAACTAGGACCCCTACCTCAAGAATCAAGCAAGAAAAGCAAGCTTTGAGAAGAATCCTTCACCAATCCGAATTCCAATCGGTTGAAAATGTTGATCTTCAAGCCTTCTTCATTTCTTTGTAAGAGATCTTAGCCAATCCTTAGGGAAATGGAAGGTATTTGAGGTCAAAACCCTAGGGTTTTCGGACCTAGGGTGAGAGGGATGAAGAAGGAGAAGGAAAATGCAAAGAATGAGCTAAAAATCACGTTTTTAAGCTGCTGAATTTGCACAGTCCGCTCGAGCGCCTCTTTTCTCGCTCGAGCGGACCTGCTTCCAGCACATATTCCAAAACTTCAAATGGGCATAACTCTCTCATTCGGACTCCGTTCTAGGTCGTTCTTGTGTCCAAATTAGGGGTGGGCATGGTTCGGATTGGATCGGATTGGGGTAAAATCAGGACCAATCCGTTATCAACGGTTCCTGAAAAATTGGAACCAATCCAATCCATTTAAATCATGGAACCAATCTGAACCAATCCATTTAAACACGGATTGGATCGGTTTAGAACCACGGATTCACATAATTAAATAACAAAAAAATATACATATAACACTTTAATTTCATAAAAACATAAATATAACGCTATATTAGTTCCACAATAGCAACATGTTATTCTATAATAGCGATATACTGTTCTAGAATTTAAATAACTATAAGAAAACTAGTTTCACCATAAGTATTTAGACCATTACAAATTAAAACTAAAAATTAACAAACAAAAGTAATAAAAGAATATATTATACGGGTTTAGATTTGAGTTCAGATTTTATATAGAATAAGAGAAGATACTATGGAGGAGGATGTATGATAAAAATATAGACTATTTGTATACGGTCCGGATCGGTTCCAATTCGGAACTGTGGGGTTCAATTTGGAACCAATCCGTGGACTACGGATTTTTAATTCTTTAATCCGGAGCCGAACCACAGATTCAAAAAATCAATCCAAACCTATCGGATTGGACTGGACTAGATCGGATTACGGATTTCACGGATTCCTTGCTCAGCCCTAGTCCAAATCGAAGCCCCGAAAATAAGATTTCCAATGGTCCTAGCCTCACATCCAAATTCAAAGTGTGGAAAAAGAAAAGGGCAAAAGAGTGACGGATGGTCAAAAACTCAAACTCAAATTTGGGGCTTTTTATCTAATCTTATCTAAATACCTTGTTAAGGCTTCAATCAAGGTTTGAAACATCACCCAAGGGTCCTCAATTATAATATTTAAAGTTCACTTGCCAACCCATCAATATCAAGAGTCCGACAACCATACAAGTTTTAAGGTGACGGGCACCACTATACATCAATCCAATGTGAATTTAAAATCCGAGTCATTATAATTTTTCTCTCTAAAAGTATTTTGGCCAGCAAGCCAGCGTAGGTTGCCGAGAAAAAATAGTGGAAGAATCCAAACGGCTGATTTATTAATCAAGATATTCGGCACCACTATCCTCGGCAGAACCGAAATGAGACCGGAGTACTGTTAAACCGAAAGGCTCATTTAATTCGGCACTTTATTTGGTTTGCCTATCAACCAACTCAGCAACGACAAGGTGTTATAGGCCGACCACGGCTCTCTCTAGCGCTATTATCGGCAAAGGTGGAGTCGTGCCGACAAAGTGTTTCAGCATGTCAGCCAAGGCAATTTGCCTTCCAAATGTCTCGGCAAGACAAACCCAGTGAGGCGGCCGACCCAGAGCTTTCAGAGTAGAAATGATGTCGCCCAACACAAACATTCTTCGGCCAACCACTCAAGTTTCTCGGCTTTCCATTGAATTGGGTTTAGAATCACAATGGACCTGTTTGGCAATCCAACAAGGCTATTCGGCAGCTTTACATATATATATCAAGCATTCGAGCCATGCATATTCATTTCGGCAGTACTGTGACTCGTAGCAAATTGCTCGGTGTAGCTACAAAGTTATTCGGGAGATCTATAACCCCGAGCTCCAATCTTAGGCAACGAAAACGGCCTCGATTATTCACCGCCAAGAGCATATTCAATGTGCACCAAGCTCTTTTGCCAAACACCTTCCTTTAGCCGACCACACTTTTATCGATTACAGGAGCCGAACAATACCCAAAAGAAAAAGAAACAGAAAAATAATAGAACCTTATTTTTTAGTCAACTTTCAGAGGTCCGACGGCATTCAAAAAAAGGCAAAATGAGACGTCTAAATAGTGGAATGAATACTAGGCCGAGAGATGAATCCAACACCGCAAGAACGAGGCCAATCGGACTTAAAACGAGGGAGATCTAAAGGCTCAAAGTCAAGTATTTGAACTTAAAAAATTATGGATTTCACGACCTGCTGCATGGAGAAGATATCATAAGAATTTATTGTGCGCCTCTTGGCTCAAGGCGCTCTGTTGTATCTTAGGGCATTCGGGTTAATCGGGTGGTCCGATAAACTTTGAGGGCGACTACCTTTTAGTTTTTCGCCGTGTAGAATTCATTTTTAGATTCCGATTTTGCAAATTCTGAGTCTCATATTGAGATCAATAGATCGGCCAATTTGAAACATTAAATGAAAACTCAATGGTTGGGTCGTGTCTGATCCGCATGCAATCTTGACAGCAGGCTTCATTCATCACCTTGGCCACATACCGCCAACTGGGGCAGGACCTACCTCTTGGATTTCTTTTATTTTTTGCTCCACAATATCAAACCGATTAACTCATTTTTGAAGTCCTTGCATATAAATTTATTTATCACCTTGATCCTTGTGGCAATCTCTTTTTTAGGTGTTCATTTTAGCTTGTCAAGAAAAATTGCAGTGACCATTTTGGAAACTCAACTACCCATTGCGGTGAGTTGCCTGAGGTTGGGCAAGCAATGGAATAAAGAAAGTTATGAAGGGTTATTCGCATAATCAGTTGTCGATCAAGCATTTCGGCAAATGCCAAGATAAAAGACCAAGAGGTAACACGAAAGTCAGCGAGCCAATCACGTTGTCGACTTTCGATCCTGAGTATAAAAATAATATTTATTACAAGATAATAAGTATTTGCACAAATATTAATATATTTTTTTTTTGGATCGGCAAAAGAAATTTATTGATGTAAAGGACAAGTACAAGGTACAAGGCAAAATGCATCAATAAAGAAAAAGGGGTGCATTAGCATCACAATGCGCTTAATGATCCCACAAATATTAATATTGACTTGTATTTATATGTTTACGTCCAATGTGTCATGGATAGCTTGACGATTTGTTTGGCTCAAGAACTGGATATTACCATTAAACCCATGGCTGGGTCTTCACTCTCTCTCTCTAGAAAATTCTCCCCAAGAGTTATTGGCAAAGTTTGACCATGATGAGTTATTATAGTAATTTATGGTAATATTTTGATCGGCTTTATATGAAGCTAATTAGAAACTCCATATTTAAGATATGGTCATGACTAAGTATGTAGAGCTATTAATATTTTCATGGTTAGGAGACCAAGTTTAGTGATGCATATGTTGTTTCACATACATTTGGACTACTCGGCTAATGTTTTGATCTAGTAATTTCTTTCTCTCTTTGGTTCGATTTACTTTTAAGTAGTTTACTTCTTGAGATTATGCGAACACGAGTGGCTAAGTGGAACCTCTATTCTTTTCTCTTTAAATAATTATTGCCTTCAATATGATTTCTATATACATATATGCTTATAACCTTCAATTTAATTAAATCAATTTAATTAAAAATATAGATTGTAGGTAGATTAACCTTGATCAAGTCTGTATTATCTGGACTGCCTGTGTATTTCCTGTCTTTATTTAAAATGCCTGTGGCCATTGCTAACAAGTTGGACAGAATTCAGTCTACTTTTCTGTGGGGTGGTGATGAGGTGAAGAGAAAAGTTCATCTTGTTAAGTGGGAGGAGGTGTGTAAACGTAAGTGTCAAGGTGGGCTTGGCGTGAGGAAGCTTAGTGAATTTAATGAGTGCTTGTTGATCAAATGGTGGTGGAAATTTGGAGTGGAAGATAAGGCCTTATGGAAAAAAGTGTTGTGCAGCAAATATGGTCAGCATGGAGGTAAGTGGAGTCCAGTAGTAGTAGAGTTAGGGGGGTCTCTGTTCTGTGGAAGGATATCCTGGTTTTAGCTGATCGAAATCCATCCTTGAAGGAGTTCTATGTCTCCAATTTTAAGATTGTGATTGGAAATGGCAATAGGACAAAATTTTGGGTGGATGTGTGGTGTAATAACCTGAGCCTTTCTCTTGTTTTCCTAGGCTCTTTTCCTTGTCAGTGCATTAAGATGGTTCAGTGTCTGATTTTGTGCAAAGGAGAAGTGAGGGTGTAGATTGGAATCTTATGTTTAGAAGACAACTTTTTGCTTGGGAAGAGGAGGATCTGGCTGGCTTGCATGAGTATCTTTGTGCTGTTCCCAATTTAAGAAATAATGTGGAGGATCACTGCTCTTGGCTGGCTAATCCATCTGGCGTTTTCTCTGTAGCCTCTGTATGGGATTGGATGGCTTCGCAGAAAGGGTGCAATCTCAGGTTTGTGATGAACATCTGGAAGAATATTGCACCTCCCAAGGTTTAATTCTTGACTTGGTTAGCTTGGAAATGTAGGATGAAGTCTGCTGCGTTTATGCAAAGGGTTGGGGTGCTTAAGTCTAATGCAAACATTCTTTGTGTCTTTTGCAAGACAGATGTGGAGACTGTGAGTCATGTCTTGCTTCATTGTAGTTGTATTTGGAAAGTGTGGTCTGGGATTATTGATTGGTGGGGTTTGTGTTGGGCCATTCCTGAATCAGTCCAGTCGTTGCTTAGTTGGTGGGCTGGTCATAAGGTGAAAAAGAGGGTAAAGATGTTGTGGAGAATTGTTCCTATGGCTGTTATATGGTCAGTATGGGATCTAAGAAATAATTATTTGTTTAATAATGCTCAACCTCATGCTGCGAACCTGGAGGATTTGGTGAAGGTTAGAGTGGCTCTGTGGGCTAAGTTCAGGCTGAAGGATATGCCTTACTCTGTGCATGACATTATCTCAAACTTGTGGCAGGTGTGTTATTCAGTGTAATGGAGGTGTCTGCAAGCAGAGGCTTCTGCAAGCAGGTTGGAATTAAGGATGGGTTCTGAGGTGTTGCTGTTGTCTTCTGAGTAGGTGATAGTTGTTTGGTCTGCACTAGTTGCTGCTGTTTGTTGGGGTGTTGCTGAGGGTTTAGGTGCTTGTTGTCTGGTCTGCTTGGTTAAAACAGGTTGGATGGTTGAATGCATGAGTTGGCGGCATTTTTACTCTATGCTGGGATCTACCAGCAGCCCCCTTCTTCCTCTTTCGAGTTTTCTCTGTTCCAGTTTCTGTTAAGCCAAGCCCCAGTTCCAAGAGAGTCCATAGTGTCCCTTCATATGAAGTCTGGGTGGGAAGGCAGCATCATATGGTGCCTGTGTTCTCAGATTTGAGTGCTTGTTGGCCAACCTCTGCTTGTGTTCTGCTTTGCCTCACCTCTGCTGTGCCTCTGCTTGTGTTGCTTATGTGCAAATTGGTGTAGATGGGCAGTCCCTAATTTGATCTGTCTTGCCTTGGGAGAGTTTGCCAGCATAATAAGCATATAGTCTTTAGTAATAGTAATGGTTTTAGCTTATGTAAGTTGGCCTGATCTGGTGCTATTTTTGGTTAGTTGGTTGTTTCTTTCTTCGTTGGTCTCTCACCAACTTTGGGGTGCTAGCAAATGATAGGGTGTGCTCTATGGTGCCATCCTTGATGGGATCATTAAGCGCATTGTGATGCTAATGCACCCCTTTTTCTTTATTGATGCATTTTGCCTTGTACCTTGTACTTGTCCTTTACATCAATAAATTTCTTTTGCCGATCAAAAAAAAAAATATATAGATTGTAGTACTCCACCATTTATCTGATAACCTACCAAGTGCTATCAAAGAGCAGAGTTTGCGAACTGTTACCAAGAGATTGTTCTTGAAGGGGAAAAAAAAAAAACCATGTTTGATACAAAAGTTTATACCAAGTTCTATGTTTTTGTGTTTGTTCTTATGAAATCTTCAAGTATAGGTACTCACGTCCATGTTTTCGAACTCATATCATGAAATCTCAGATTTTGAATAAGAAATTATGATTTTAACATTCACGTTCTTCATGTCATGTTTTTCACGTTCTTCATGTTCTTCAAGAGGAAACCTAGATTTCCAGACTTCACTTTCCTAAGTGTGGTCACCGAGAACCACTCTTGTCCAGCTTTTAAACCTAGGCCAAGCATTGCATCTCACCTTGGCCTACTTTGCATGATCACTTGCACTTTAGTATACCTTGCATCCATACCTAGCCCGACCACTGTACACCTTTGCCGACACCTTGTAACATCCCAAGCGGGCAGCCCACATCTTAGCCAAGGAGACCACACCTCAGCCAAGACCTCTTGAGTTCACCCAGCTAGGCCATTTCGGCTCAACTCATCTCTGTGCATCAATTCCGAGACCTGGTTTGTACTTAGACTTTTCCAAGAAGAAAAATATTGATTTAACTCCCAGCATATGTTTTGCTTTGTCTTGACTTGGTTTTAGAAAGAAATGTCGGGATCTACTTCGCTCATTTGAAGCTTGTTTTGAGAATGCATTGCATAACTATTTTTAAGCATCTCTTCTTACCTTCTTGAAGTGCATTCAATGGAATTACTATGTAGTTGTAGGTCTTGGATCTTTGCCTTAATTTCATCGACCGAAGAGCTATTGTGAGTGACATTTTTAATAAAGTTATGTTATAATGTATTGATAAAAGCTTTGCTTTATTTTGGAAAAGTTTTTGATCAAGCATGAATGATTATCCCTTAGTTTTTGTATTAAGTATAATGTTTGTTTTGATGACACACACAATTTTAAACTCACAAATACATCCACAATGATGTGTTAAGGGAGTTGAGCCCTATATATTGAGTGTGTGACAAATCATAAGTTAACACCTATCATGCCATATAATTGTTGATCAATTAAGAAAGTTATGCTTATATAGTTATTTGCGACACATGACATTTCTATTTTTTTACACATTTTTTTTTTATTTATAAAGAGTCAAAAAATCACTAAATAAGCAAGAAAAATTATTATTTATTCAAGACACCACTTGACTATACCTTTTGACCGATCACAAACCAACATACCCCATCATGTACTACAAAATCATAAACCTAACTTCCTTCGCTAATTACAATGCACATAAAACACTTCTCCCGACCAACCAATGACTTCTCCGTAAGCAAATCTCAAACCACTCATGCTAGACTTCTCCATAAGCAAATCTCAAACCACTCATGCTATCTAATCAAATAAGGAAGTGGACTTTATAAATAAAAGAAGGGAGATAAGAGTGGAGGATCACCACCACACCATGTGAAACACCCGGTTATTTTATTCTCTCCCCTTCACCTTCCCTCTCCCTTCTATTAAATATATAAATTAATATTATGGATGGAAGAGTTTAGCAAAAAAAAAGAATATATGGCAAAGATTAGAAATTCTTCACTTGTTTAGATAGTTAAGATGAAAAATAATGAGAGATAATGAAAATGATTTTTACCAAATTTACATTTCATTCTCACAAAAAAAAAAAAAAAAAGAGATTTGATAAGAAAACAAAAATTAAATTTAATAAAATTTATTTATAATATCAAAACTACTCTTATAAAAAATATCATTTATTAATATAAAAAAATATTTTAATAAAATAAAATAAAAAATATATAAAATTATTTAAGATAATCTAAATAAATATATTTATTTATAAGTACACTTATATCCCATATCAAACTTGACAAGATTATCTTTCTATCTATATATATATATATATAATTTTCTCTTTATTTATTTAAATATATTTATATATTAAAAAATTAAAATTAGTTAATATATACTTTTGATTTTAAAAAAAAAATGTAAAACAAACTGTATTTAGAATGATCTAATAAAAAATAATATAACCCAAATAAAATAATTATAAAAATAATAACCCGTTGGGAAGTTGGCTATTTTAGTAAATTATTTTAGTTTTTGGTTATTTTAGCAGGTTAAAACTTTTGTGTTTGAGAAGATTGTTAAATTTTTTTAGTTGGATGTGATGTCTGTGAGAGAAAAAATAAAATGATTATGAATTTAATGTGATATTTTGTCTTATTAATTATTTTAACCTATTTTATCTTTTTGTAAATTTTAACCCAAAGTAGGCTAAAATAGCCCTCGCCAAACAAGGCCAAAATAATATGCTAAGCACGTACCAAACAATCACTAAGGCCTCGTTTGAAAACAAGTTAATTTAGTAACTTTTTTGCTATTTAGCTAAAATATGAGTTAAAAAATTAGTATATTTGAGATAATTTTTTGACTTTTTACGAAAAGATGTACAAAAAGTAAAGATAAAAGGTAATCTTTAATTTTTTGATATGAATTATTAATTTTTTGACTTGTTTAATAACTTTTTAATTTTTTAACTAAGAGTTGATTTGGAGTGTTCTAAAAAAATATACTTTTTGTCTTTTTACGAAAAGATGTATAAAAAAATAGAAAATGATGTGATAAAAAAAAGATAAAAAAATAAAAAGATGAATTATATAAGTTACCCAAAACCAAGCCTAAATCAACTTGTTGCCAAAACCGAAGTGTCAAATCACAATTACCTCTTTTTATCTTTCCAGCGTAAAATTCCCCAAACAAGTGCGAAAAGGCTAGGTCCTCCTCCCCTGTCACCGCCACTGCTCCGCCACCGCCTCTCTCTCTCTCTCTCTGTCCTCCGCGTCCTTCCTCTTCTTCCTCTCTCAAAATTTCAGACACTACCCTAGGTTTCAATTCCATCTGGATGCCAAAAAATTTGGAATTTCACCTATATAATTCTCTTTCATTCCTATATTAAGAGAGAGAGAGAGAGAGAGAGATAGAGAAGGAAGAGAGGAGGGAGGAGAGATGGCGATTCTGTATGCACTGGTGGCAAGGGGATCGGTGGTGTTGGCAGAGTTCAGCGCAACGTCAACAAACGCAAGCACGATCGCGAGGCAGATCTTGGAGAAGATTCCGGGGAACAACGACTCGAATTTGTCGTATTCTCAAGATCGCTACATCTTTCACGTCAAGCGCACCGATGGCCTTACCGTTCTCTGCATGGCCGACGATACCGCCGGAAGTAAGCCTCATTATTGCTTTTCTTAATTTATTTATTTATTTGGCTTTTTGTAGGAGTTTTAATGTTCGAAATTCTAAGCTTGATTTATGATCAATTGAATATTTTTGCTCAATTGGCGTCTAGAATGAAACTAACGTGTTTGAATCACTTTAGCCTGTCTTCATAAAAAGTCTGATTGGATTCAAAGGTATATGTATAAGCAAAAGGAAATTAATAGTGCCATACAATCTAAAAAATATATGAAGAATTTTGGTCTGAATGATGTGGCAACGGGAAATTCTATTACGATTGTGTTTGGTTTGGGTATTTGGAAGATGAAAAGGAAAATATGTGTGAAACCATGTAAAATATATCTATCTTTTTTTCAAATTTCTTCTCAAATCCTTCAATCAAACACAACATTAAATTCGTACACTTGAGAAAATCTTACTGCACACAATTTATCTTGTTTGGATATAAACTTTCGGAAGAAAGTCAAATGTTTAGATATGAACTTATGAACAAAAATAAATTGTACATATATACATTTTGTTCAACTGTTTATGTTGAACAATGGTCTTTTGTTCAAAAGTTTATATTTGAGCATTTGACTTTTCTTTACTCCCGAGGTGATCGCCAAAGGCCAGGTGGTTGTTGGCAAGGGAGGAGGGAATCATAATAGTGTTGATAATGAAAGATGTGAAGGAAGGGTATTTTAGAGATATAGGACTTATAAGTAAATAAGTCTGGGCAATTCGACTGGCCCGTATGTGCCCCCCCAAACAAAGGTTTCAAAAATTTCAACTGCGTGTAAGATTTATCTCTCTCAATGATAAATACAAAAGATACAGCCACCATTTTTACAAGAATGTTAGACAATAAATCCAACAATAACTCTCTTCAAGAGTGGATAAAACAATGATGTACAAAGACAAATGTTTTTGAAAGTTGGGGCTTAAACTTGAATCATTAGATGAATTTTCCCATTTAATGCTCAATCTTTTGTTTGCCAGTGAGTTAAGAACTCCTTTTGTACCCCTCCATTCAAATCTAACCATTGGAGGGAGATGGGGATCATTTAATGTAAAAAGTAGCCATTTGAAAAAGTGATTTTGTGCTGTTAGTTTCAAAACAACCCCACTAGGTGGCTCGAAAAATTAGAGGCTCTAGTGGTCCTAAATCCCAAAACAACGTCATTTTGGTTTTTTTTGTTTTTTTTTCCCTCTTCTTCCTTTCCATAACACTTCCAGAAGAAGAAGAAGAAGAAGAAAGAAGAGAAGAGGAGAGGAGAGGAAACAGATGAAGCATCAACAAAACAGTTAACAACAATGAAGAATCATTGTGAGATTCTAAGTTTCAACAACAATGAACAATCAACCCAAAAAAAAAGAAACGAAAAGAAAAGAAAAGAAAATACAGAGCAACATCATCAACAACAATGAATCAACAGAGCAACAGCATCAACAACAATGAATCAACCCAAAAACAAAAAGAAAAGAAAAGAAAAGAAAAAAAAAAAGAAAAAACAGAGCATCAATACAGATTTGTGTATACACACAGAGGATGGCGGGCGCCGGTGATTCTTCCCTCTTCCTCTCTGTTCGCCCTTCCTTCTCTCTTCCTTTTCTCTCTCTCTTTCTCTCTCTCTCTCTCTCTCTCTCTCTCTCTCTCTCTCCCTCTGTTTCCACAATAAAAGAGAGAGGAAAAAAAAAATCCAAAACGACGTCATTTTGGATTCGAGCCACAGAAATTTCGAACTCTGAAGTATTTTTCGTTTCAAAATATCTTCGGTGTCGACACCGACTCAAATTGAGTTGACACCACCAAACTCCTTTGAGGCGACACCTTCTGGGAGAAAAGGCCGGCACTAAGTCAACACCAATTGATTCTGGTGTTGACACCTTCTAGCAGACGGTGTACCAAAGTGGACACCACCAAACTTTGGTGTCTACACCTTCTAGGTAGAAGCAATAAATCCTTCTGTATCTTTCATAGTATCGACACCATTCAATATGGGGTAGCTGTAGCAACCACCTCAATAAAAGCTTTGACAGAAGGCATTCCAAGATGTTCGAAATTTGATCCAACACAAGTTCAACAATAATAGAATATCTTTAAACATAGGATAATTAGTTTCATAGGATCAAATACTTGGATATTTTTAAATGGCAACATAAGATATCAAAGATTTAAGTACCGTAACAAACATTATGAATTAAGAAGCTTGAGATCTATGAAAAAATAATATATGTACCCCCTTTAACTCATTTTGTTATCATCAAAATCATTTTATGAAACCTTGGGGCTAACGGTTCTAATTCTTTCACACTCTACAAGCTATTGTGAAATGTGTTTAATTATTATCATGATTATGACAAGGATCAAAAACATCTTCTTTTGTATGTGTCTTGATTGAGACTATTCTTCTTCTTCTTCTTTTTTATTTTATTTATTTTTTTTAACTGCTTCTAGCTAAGGATATCTGTTTTGTATTTTGCTAAATTCTGAATTCTTTCTGAAGGGAGAATTCCTTTTACATTTCTCGAAGACATCCATCAGAGATTTGTGAGGACTTATGGTCGGGCAGTTCTTTCAGCCCATGCTTATGCCATGAATGATGAATTTTCAAGGGTTTTGAGCCAACAAATGGAATATTACTCAAATGATCCAAATGCAGATAGGATAAACCGGTTAAAAGGTGAAATGAGTCAGGTACGTTTTGAATTTTAATTTTTTTTTTTTGGGTGTGTATTGCACATATATAAAAACTGTTAATATTAGTCTTATCTATCCAAACATCCATTGTTTATCCTTTTTTTTCTCTTCCATGGTTTGTGGCTTTTGAGCACTGTCCTCTGTGGTTGCCTAGTGGTTTCAATTTGACCAGCCCATTTATAATTGCTTGTGTTTGACCAAAGAGGATGAGATTTCTTGCTTGAATGGAAAAACGATGCATTAGGCCCTTTTGTAAATATAATCTGTAGTCTTGACTTTTGTCAACAACGTTAACAAATTTGTCAAAACTCATTTTCCCTTCAACTATGTTCCTCTGTACAAAATATACAAAAATTTACAGCACATCTGATTCTGCTTGGATCATTACTTTTTTGTGGCAATTAACTTTCAAATGTGATTGTTTCATCTGACAGGTGCGCAATGTCATGATAGAGAACATTGATAAAGTTTTAGAGAGAGGTGACCGCTTGGAGTTGTTGGTTGATAAAACAGCCAATATGCAAGGAAATACCTTCCGTTTTAGAAAGCAGGCTCGCCGTTTCAGAAACACCGTATGGTGGAGAAATGTCAAGCTCACGTAGGTTTTCTGAGCTAAAACCTCTTTCGGTATATAAGCATTCATGATGAGTATGTTTTGATGCATCTTTATCTTCTTGAAGTTTTATTTGGAAGGTGGTAGTTCTAATCCACTACTAGATGAATATTACTTATCAGTGGAGACTATTGTTGTTTTGTTGGAATATATGTTAATCAGAAAAAGGAAAATCCATCTATTGCCATGGCAAATAAAATAAGGATTTCTTGTTTGGGGGGATGGTGAGGACAATTTGAAGTTGAGCCTTAAGAACATGATTAGTAACACAAATACAAATGCAGTTGGATTTAAAACAGCTAGCCAATCATAGGGTTGCCTAAGCAACTTGAATAACAACCTAATGATTTATGTTCCTTTGTCTTTATAGTTAATAGAGACAGGTGACCTTTTTAATTATCCTGATATTTGAAGGGATGGCAGGTTGATGCTTGGGCATCTGTATACATATGAGCTTTTAAATCAAAATTTGTAATTAGTTCTAGGCTTGGTTCCTACATTCAATCAATCTGGGTTAATCTAATTGTTAGTTAAATTATTCTATTCTGTTATCGTCAAGAATCATAAACTTTCATATTTTGGGTTAGTTTTTTGTTCTTTATTCTTCTGAATGGTAAAAAAGTTCCTTCAATTTAAATGAGGTTGATCCCATATTTACCTAAAACCACCTCACTAGCCTTTTATCTACTTCAATAACTGTATTTTTTTTAATGGAAAAAAAGAAAAAGAAATAGGAGAAATGTTATTCTGGTTCAGTTGATGGCTTGGTTTACATTGGCATCCACAACTAATGAGTTCCTTATTGTTAACAAATTACATAATTAATTTGCTTGGCTGCCATTATGGTCTCCCATCATGTGTGGAAAACAATCTTTGTGGCACAGATAGGGGATCTCAGAAGAAATTTATTTTTCAGAGCTTCAAACTTTTCAGTAAAATGGACATATGGTAAATCTCAGGTTTTGTGTATGGTTGTTCTATTTGAAATCCTCCAGCATAAGACACAATCATAATCGAGAACTTAGTCTACTAGTTGTGTCTGGTTCTCTGTTTTTTCAATTACAAAATATTCTAGTCATTATTACTATTGTTTTGGGTTGATCTTTGTCTGGGTTTCTTTGTTCTGAAGCATTGCTATATAGATGTGCTAATGTAACACAGAGGCAGTGAGAATTGCTTTGAGCTATCTTTCAGCCTGATGCCGCCATTTACTTGGTGCTTCTTCACATGCCATTCCTGTCAACCATCCTGCACCCTTTTCTACTCAGCTTCTTTGAGTCATAACCTAGGATCATGTTTTGCAAACTAATTTTTACTTATTCTCAATGGTGTTATCCATCTGTACATTACGCTGAGTTTCTGAATTTTGTGTACAAGTAAAATTTGGTCATTATAAAAGTGGAATCAGGTCAATATTTTCAATGTAGACTGTTTAATGCATAATTATAGATTATGTTGTTGACGTTGAGTAAACTTGAGTTACAAAGTGTAATTAACTAGTTGAAACAATTTTTGATATGTATTAGCTATACAATTTTACTGTCATTGATTACAATAATGGATGCAAGAATGTGGTGGACTATGCTTTATGCTGCTGAACATGTTATCAATATACATTCCGCAGCACAACTGTTTTGTGGATTAGATGTCAATCCAGTAGGGGATTATATTACCAACCCAACTCAACATTAAAACCATTGGTTCTGAAAGACTCTGGTGGACGATCTTTACAAAGTATATGTATCAGTGATGCGCCGATAAGCATTAATTGGTATACAGTGGGATAAAAGGCACTGATTTATATGTGTCAGTGATGCGCCGATAAGCGTTAATTGGTATACAGTGGATTAAAAGGCACTGATTCATTCATTATTGAGCTAATAGGTTAGATGCAAATGCGAACCTTATTCCAAAGTAAAGATGGTGTGCATAGCTTCATGTAATTATATTTCAATGCAGCCATTATAGATTGAGCTTGAAATAAATCATAATATAAGGTTATATACCATTTATTTTTGCATGCTTTTATGTTTGTGAGTAGTTCTCCAGTAACATCAACTTAACATATTTGCCTTTTTTGTTCAGTAAGATTGGCTCTTTCAACTCATAAATTTATTCTTGAATCTTTTATGAAATCATTTTCTACATACGCCTTGTTTAGAATAGTCGTTGATATAATGTGCTGCGTCTTTGCAGGATCGCACTGATAATCCTTCTGTTAGTGATTGCTTATGTTGTTGTGGCTTTTGTTTGCCATGGGCCATTGCTTCCTTCTTGTCTGAAGTGAGAGAATTGGTGTTGAGCAATGTCCGATTGTTTGCCTCCCTCTCCCAATGTATGTGATTTTTTTTTTCTATATTATCTGTCTCATATTCTTGTGCCAAAACAACTTGTGTGCCTACTTGTAGCATCTGTTGCGCAAACTTGAAGCTGTTCCTTGACTCGAACATGTGGTATTTATGGAGTAATTGAATTTTGGGGAAATATCTAGCCCTGCCTAATGTATTTTCGGCCAATGCATGGGCTGCAAGAACAATCTGTCTGTAGTTTTTAAGAACTGTTTGGTTCGGTCATTATTGAGGGAAAGTTTAGCACCGAACCAAACTTTTCGATTTGGTTGAGGAACTGACATAGACCGTATGTTACTGACAAATTTGGTGTAAAAATGAGCGATTTACCTGAAGTTTTAAAGGGTTTTGTAAAAAATTATAGAATTTCACATTGAGAAAAGATGAAGAAAAAAGTATGAAAGTTGCTTCAAAAATGTCTCTCCCTTGTTTTTGTCACAAAAGGTGTATTATATTGATCAATCGTCTTCTAATGTTTTGAGAATTAAAATATAAAATATTTAAATATTATATTTTGGTTGGTTCAATTTGTCTGGGTGTAAATATTTTTAAAATCGAAACAGACTGTACAACATAAAAATCAGCTGGAAATTGATATTTTAGTCAATTTTGAATGGCGGGTTTGTTCCATTGGTTTTTCTTACCTGTAATTTTAAAAATATCAACTTCAGCAAATATTTCACAAGCCAGCCTAATGTACTCTTCCATAGACAAGAAACATTACGATCCGTTGAGCCTTTTGAACTGATATAAAAATGATGACCAAACAAACTTTTATCAAAACAAATATTCATACAATAATTTATATTACTTGTCCAAAAAATATAAATATGAATGAATTCGGTTCGATTTTGAAAACCCAAATCAACTGGGTCCCATTGGCAGTAGGGTCCATGCCTGCTTGTATATGGCTGGAGCCCATTTTGTTAGGTCCACCCTTTTCCATTAGGATTGAAACCCATGTCCAAGGAAGGAGTTTATAAACACCGCATTGGTTTCACAAATAATCAATGTGGAACAAAACTTAGATTTAATTTTTCAACCAATATACAATAGATGATCTTTAGAGTCAATTTCTTATTTACTTGTTAATGGTTCTAAGCAAACAAACATAGGTTATTTATCTATATATAAAGGTAAAAAACGTTATAAGGAGGATTCACTTCAAAGGACGTATGAGACTCACTTTAATTTTAGCTCAAAGATTATTTAACCCTGTGTAATCAAAATCATTTTTTTAAACAAAAATTACTTTTTGTACTTATATCTAAATTACTTGTTTTACTTGCATTTATATTTTGCTTCAAAATTTATGGGTTATACAACTGGATAATCCTCTCCTTAATAATTAGATTACTTGGTATGAAGGCTAGTTTTCTCCTTACTCTTGCCCTCTTCCAATTCAGAAGGAGGTGGATTATGACTGTTGAGTCTTTGATAGACTTGTTTTTTTAAATATCTTTGAATATTACTTTTGGTATAAGTCAAGTCTTTTGGTAGGATTGCTAAGTGATTTTTAATTACACCCAATTCGAATGAAGGTGGGATTCGACTAGTTTTCTACCTAGGCATGCCCTTTCCAAAGTCAGATCAAGGAGGACTCTGACTTTTTATGATTTTTTTAAGTATTTGGTGAAGTCGTTGGTTGGATTGCAAAGTGACTTTAATCACCTCACCCAATTAGAATGATGGTAAAATAGTTTTTGGTTCGGTTTAGAAATAAACTAGGTATGAAATTGTTCCCACTAGTTTTATAAGATTTAAAATCAAATCAAACTATGAAAATTATGGAATTAAATCCGGTTGAACCATTCTGCTGTAATTTGATTTGATTTAAAATTACGGTTTATAACAACATGACATCATGATAACCTCCTCATAAAAATATTTACCAATCAAATTGTCAATAAACTATTGTTGAAACAACCATTATCTACTTTCTTATGAAAGAGGTTCTATTTCTTTGCCAAAAAAAAAAAACAATTAACCATTGTCAATAACCCAAAATAAAGAGAGACTAAGGGTTATGAGATTACTAATTAGGTTTAACATATGTATTATACGGGATTGTAATATAACACTTCAAGGTGTATAATAATTAAGGTGTGGCAGTCTGAATTTTATTTACTTTTCTTGTGCTTCGAGTTGTTGAAGTCATGCCCTCTTTTTGTCATCCCTGCATAGTGTATAAACAATAATGCTCCTTTCCAAATGAAAACCAATACTGCAAAAGGAGCAAGGATTCTCTCATTGCCTTCCCTACTTCACTCTCTCCTTGCAATGGTCAAGATTCATCTTAAGAGAATCTAATGGCTCAGATCACTTTATTAAAAAAAATTAAAAATTAAAAAATAATTTTTTTGGAATGATCTACACCATTGAATTCTCTTAAAATAAATCTTGACCATTGTAAGGAAGAAGTGAAGTAGGGGAGGTAAGGAGAGGATCCTTGCTATTAGCCTCATATTATTCCTTAGGAACCCCACTCCTTTTATTTTTTTTATTAACATTTTATCCTAACATAATTTTACTTCATCCCTAACCTCTCAATCCTAACCCTAACCCTAACCGTAATCGTAACCGTAATTACAATCACCTCTTCCACCAGCTTCGGCCACCTCTGTCTGCCCCTCTCTATCAACCCTTACTAATCCAGCTCCTCTTTAGCGCCGCTCGCCACTCCTCAACTCTTTTTTAACCCTTCTCCACCGTCGATAATACCACCATCACCCATACCTTTGTCGCTTGCCTTCAAGCCAATCCCACCATCACTATCCCTCACTTATTTTCTCTCTTGCCTTGTCTCAACTTATTCTCGTAGTCCGCTACCTCGAACCCACTCCTTTCTCCTTTTCCTTTTTTGTCTTCGCCGAGGGTTATTATATCTAGGGTTTGCAGTGAAAAGGAAGAGGAGACAAGACAAAAAAAAAAAAAAAAGAAGAAAAAGAATCGCGACAAACGATATGAGTGGCGGCAAAAGAAGAATATAAGAAAAAGAAAGAAAAAAATTTGGAAGGGACTAGGAATAAAAGTATTAATACACTTAGCACCCCTAAATTTTTACCAAAGAGTAGTTTCTCTACTTTGATCCTTTAGGATTCTTACAATTTTACCAAAATCTCACTTTAGTTCTTACACTTTAATTCTTCCGCAAGTTTTTGAAACGTCATTATAAGGTTGGGCCTAATTATTACTTGACTCAAAGTTTAGTAGATTGATTACGATAATGAAAAGATCAAGAACAAAGTAAAATTAGATGTAAATTATAGGGTTGTAAAGTGTAATTTACTTATTTTTAAATATTAACTATTTTAATCAAACATTAATTTTTAAAGGTAAATTATAAATACACCCCTTGACATTTATTTAAAATATGAATTTCCTTCTACAGTTTTGAAAATTACGAATACCTCCATTTTCAGAATTTTTTATTTAACATAATTAATAGAAAAACATGAAATTCTTAACTACCTTCCAATACAATAATAAAATTATCTAAATTATTAATTAAAATATTTGTGATAATATTAAAAATTATTAATTGATTTGATAATTTTTTAATAAAATAGTCATTTATTATGTAATTAAAAATTAAAACTAAAAGAGTATAATGTAATTTTTAAAATTATAAAAGACAATTCATATTTTAAATAAATTTTAAGTATATATTTATGATTTATTATTTTTTTTAAAATATAAATAGAGATGACATCAGGCCAGGGTGGACGGTGCAATTACAGTAATGAAAGTGTCCTTCGTGGGTCCAAGCACACGTGTACTCATTTCATAGAAAATAAATAATTAAAGAAAAATAAAAATAAAAAGCATACGTCACCAACATTATCAGTCAACCAAACCAACGGCCAGATTTACGTACACGCATACCTGCGTCGAGTACTTGTATTCACACATCAGTATGTGCTATTTATGTTGTTTAAATATAAATTTTTAAATAAAAATTAAATATTTAAACATAAATTTCTGAATAAAAAATGATTGTTCAAACTCATATATAACTTTTGAATAATTCACTCTTGTTCGAAAATTTACGTCTAAATATTTAATTTTTGTTTGAAAATTTATATCTAAATAATAAAAATGATGTATACTACGATTGACACTTTGATCCCTTGCAGTTTCGATAATATTACACTTTGCCCCTTGTAAAATTAAAAGTGTAATTTGTACCATATACTTTTGTAAAAGTTGCACTTTGAAGTTTATAAACCAAAATGTTATACTTTGCATATTATAATTTGTTAAAATTACACTTTATACCCTTAGTTTTCATTACATTCCTTATTAATTTTTAAAAGGGTAAATTACAATAAATCTCCTTAAATTATTATCCATCTACACTTTGCCACTTAAAATTCAAAATTCAATAGTTAACTATCTCAAAATATTATATTATTACACTTAATCCTTTCTGTTAGTATTATGTTAGGGATTTATATAAAATCAAATCATGTGTGAAACACATAATACTTGATGAATTTTTAGAACGATAATGCTATCTGATGATCTCATTTGTATTTTGCCACTAAAATATGGTATTATTATTCTAAAAAGTCAATAAGTGTGTTATGGAATCTACACATAACCTAATTCCGTTTCCCTAATAGAATTCTAACAAAATGTGTTAAGTATAACAAGATAATAGTTTCAGGTGATTTAATTGTTGAGTTTTAAAGTTTAAAGGGATAAAATCTAAATGAGTCATAATTTCAAGGGATTTACTATAGTTTACCCTTTTTAAAAATTTAAGGATGAAACATAACAAAACTATAAAGTGCATAGTGCAACCTTTTATTTTAGGGCAAATTACCAATATGTCTTATTTTTTAGATTTATTACCCATTAAGTTCTATTGATAAATTTATCAATCTTTCTTATTTTTATGAATAAAGTTACAGTAATAAATTTATCAGTCAGGACCTATAGGTAAATAAGTCTAATAATAGAACTGATTAATAAAGTGCCCCTTTATTTTACAAGTGTCAAAGTGCAATTTTCAGAAAACTATAAGGTACGAAGTGCCATTTTTAATTTTACAAGAAGCAAAGTGCGACTCTAACAAAATTAATATACCATTAATCCTAGAATGAAAATTATCTTATCGGATCAATTTCACCAATCACCACCATTAAAAGCAATATTATTTATGAGTTAATAATACTTTAGTTACTTAATTATGGGATAAGCTTCCCTCCATATCTCATCTCTCCATACCTTTCCATACTCTTCTTGTAAGTTGCAATCTGGACCCGCATCGATGATCCGAACCGTCTATCTCGTAAGTCTTACAATAAAGATCATTGATAAGTGCTTGAATGTTTATATTTAAGCCTCTAAAAGTGCACTTGTTAATCTTTGAATTCTAATTACTTGATATGTTCTAATGCATTTTTATTCTTTGTAGGTATTTAAGCTCATGATGGTAAATGACTAGCAATTTGGAGCTTTTGAGAATTTGAAGAAATATGTATTGAAGTCCAAATCAAGTTAAAGAAATGAAGTGTTGAAAGTTGAAAAAGAGCAAATAAGTTTTTCTTTTTGTGCTTGAGCACAAAGTCTGAGTGGTTGAGCACTTAAGTTGCTAAAGAGAAGAATATTGTGTACTTGTGTGCTCAAGCACAGACAGACGATGTGCTCGAGCATAGAACATTTTGAAATTTGCCTATTCTTAGGGTTATGTTCAAGACAAGAAAGGGGATGGTTTCTTTTGAATGAGGACTTTTGGAAGCTTGGTTTTGAGAGAAAGACAAGAGGAGAGAAAATGATTCAAGAGTAAAATCAAAAGCGGAGCAAAGATTGGAAGATGAAATCATCACTCAATATGAAGATTTCTTCTACAATCATAATCGGCTAAACTCTTTATCTTTGGGTTTGATAAAACCCCAATCAAGTAACTAGGGTTTTATATGTTGGAAATGGTTATATTATTCTGGGTAAAACCAAAAAATTTTCCCATGTTTGGTCTAATTTTAGGTGGACCTCGTGCATCGATTTACACGGGTTAAAGTGGTAACGCGTTCTATGCCGCGTTGTGATTCACGTGGTATATTTGGTTGCTCAAAACCATTACCGAGTGAATGGGAAATTGAAGCCAAAGTATGCTCCATGGAAATGGATTTTGGTGGAAATTCCTTAAAGGTTTGAATAAGGCTTGTCCCACATTGATTTGGTGGGAGGTTTTGAAAGGGTTTATAAGGCATGGGTTTGGTACTTGGGGTGTGCCCCAAGGGGTACCCAAGTGTTTTAGAGGGAGAGGTTATGGGCAAAATGGGCTAGACCCATTGAACCCAAAAATCACCACGCGCGCGCCGCCGTCCGTCCGGTCGGGCGGGCTGGGCTTGTGCATGGTGTGTGGTTGGGTTGGGCTTATTCGGCCCAATACTAATCTTTTTGGGCCAAAAACATTTGAAAGAATTCAAATTAAATTGGTTTGGATTTAATGTTCATCCAAACAGGCCCTTCCCGTTTTCAAACAGAATTAAACTGGTTTGGATTTATTGTTCATCCAAACAGGGCCCTTCCCGTTTTTGAACCCAACAGATTTAAATCTGTTTGAATTTCAAACCAAACAGTGCCTAACTGTTTGTATCTGTTTAATTCAAATTGAACAGGTACAGTACCTGTTTAATTCAAAACCAAGAGCCACCTATACATCTATAAATAGACAGCCTCCCATTTGGATTTTCACTCCAATTTTCGTACTCCTTCTTCTGCTTTAAATCTCTGCATATTGCTGCATTTTATTTCTGAAAGAAAGAGTGTAAACATTTGTGTGTTCGACGAACGAATAAATTGTAGTGCTGCATTTATTCGTTGAAAGATCATTTCATCCTGGGAGATAGACGTCCAAATTCTGAAAGCACCGTGGAGAGGACGAATCTGTCTTAAGGACACAGTGTTAAACACTGGACTTGATCAGAAAAGTTATTCAAAGAAATTAACCAAGTAAGTTGTTTAATTTATTTTTTTTATTTGTTTATTTAATCAGATTTTAATTTTGTTTTTGTAACAAAATAAAATCTGTTATTTATTTATTTATTTTTATTTCGAGTTTGATTTTTGTAATCAAACAAATTCTCTCCTTTCTTTATTTCTTTAAATTCTAATTGTTGTTTTGTACACAATAGAATTAAAATTTTAAATACAGTGAAGATTGTCCAACAATCTTAAGACAGATTTTTTTGGTATCTTCATTGTATTTAATTTTCTGATTTCATAAAGACATATTCTGGTTGGAAAAACAAATAGTGTTTATGCTATTTGACAGATAGTAGTAATATACTGTCTCTTTTCTTTGACAACTAGTAGTAATATACTGGTGTCATTAACAATTGCAGAATATTAATTGTGTTAACAGAAAATTATTGTGCTATTTTATTTTTCTAGTTTTAGTAACAAGGAAAAAATAAATTATTTTGTGTTATAATTTATTTTCTGGTTTTAGTAACTAGAAAATTAATTTGTTTTTAATTTTTCTGATTTTTGTAATCAGAGATTATGGCTACTACAACTGAAACTGCATCTGGCAGTGGTACTCCTATTGTTACACCAACATCGGTCCCTATCCAGAACCATGTTCATGTACCTATCAATCATGGAGAAAAACCGGAAAAATTTAACGGTACCGAGTTTAAGAGATGGCAGCAGAAGATGCTGTTCTATCTTACAACTCTTAATTTTTGGCCCGGTTTCTCCATGAAGAGGCTCCAGCACTTAAAGAGGGTGAAAGTGATCGGCAAGTTGTTGCCGCTGTAGATGCTTGGAAACATTCAGATTTCCTGTGCAGAAACTACATCCTCAATGGCCTTGACAACATGCTGTATAATGTATACAGTCCTCTGAAGTCAGCAAAAGAATTATGGGATTCTTTGGAGAAGAAATACAAACAGAAGATGCCGGCACGAAGAAATTTGTCGTCGGTAAATTTCTGGATTTTGTTATGGTAGACTCCCAAACGGTAATATCTCAAGTTCAAAGTTTTCAGATAATTTTGCATGATATTCATTCAGAAGGTATGTCTCTTAGCGAATCTTTCCAAGTCGCTGCTTTGGTGGAAAAGTTACCACCGGCTTGGAAAGATTTCAAAAATTATTTAAAACATAAACGCAAAGAGATGACCATGGATGAGTTAATTGTAAGATTAAGAATTGAGGAAGATAACCGAAAGGCTGAAAAGAGGAATGGGAAAAATCCCATTGAGTCCAAGGCTAATGTGGTTGAACAAGTTCAAAAACCACATAACAAAAAGAGGAAGTTTACTGGAGATGGTCCTAAACAAGGCAACAACAATGGCAACAAGAAGTTCAAAGGAAAATGCTATAACTGTGGCAAGACTGGACATCGAGCTTCTGACTGCCGCCGTCCTAAGAAGGATCATGGAAGTACAAGTAAGAAGACCACCAATCAGGCCAATGTAACAGAATTGGATTACATCTCTGACGGAGTGAATGACATCAACCTCTCTGCTGTGGTGTCTGAGGCTAACTTGGTTGGAAATCCCAAAGAGTGGTGGGTTGACACTGGAGCAACTCGTCACATATGTGCGGACAAGAAGATGTTCACTACCTACAAAGAGGCTGCAAATGGTGAACAACTTTTCATGGGAAATTCTTCTACTTCTACTGTGGCTGGACAAGGGAAAGTGATCTTGAAGATGACATCAGGGAAAGAACTGACCCTCAACAACGTACTGCATGTACCTGACATCCGGAAGAATTTAGTTTCTGGTTCTTTGTTAAGTAAAAATGGTTTTAGGCTTGTTTTTGAGTCTGATAAGTTTGTATTAACAAAGAGTGGTATGTATGTTGGTAAGGGATACATGAGTGATGGTCTCTTTAAACTAAATGTAATGACAGTTGTACCAAAAGTTGCTATGAATGAGAATAACACATCTTTTGCTTATATTCTTGAGTCGAATTTATGGCATGGTAGATTAGGTCATGTAAATTATGATGCTTTGCGTAGATTAATTGGTTTGGATTATATACCAAAGTTTGAAATTAATCCTAATCATAAATGTGAAGTTTGTGTAGAAGCGAAACTAACTAAGGCTCCATTTAAATCGGTTGAAAGAAAAACCGAACCTCTAGAATTAATTCATACTGATGTATGTGATCTAAAATTTATTCAAACTAGAGGAGGCAAAAAGTATTTCATAACATTTATCGATGATTGCACAAGATATTGTTATGTTTATTTACTTAGAAGTAAAGATGAAGCCTTAGAAATGTTTAAACTCTACAAAACAGAAGTTGAAAATCAACTTGGTAAAACCATTAAAATGGTTAGAAGTGATAGGGGTGGTGAATATGATGCACCATTAAATGAATTTTGTGCACAACATGGCATTATTCACCAAACTACAGCCCCTTATTCTCCACAGCAAAATGGAATTGCTGAAAGGAAGAATAGAACCTAAAAGAAATGATGAATGCCATGTTACTAAGTTCAGGCTTACCACAGAACTTGTGGGGGGAAGCAATATTGTCTGCAAATTATGTTCTTAATAGAATACCCCACAAGAAAACCAAAAGCATTCCTTATGAATTATGGAAAGGTCGACCACCTTCCTACAAATACTTAAAAGTGTGGGGGTGTTTGGCAAAAGTGGAAGTTCCTGTTCCTAAAAAGACTAAGATTGGACCAAAAACAGTAGATTGTGTGTTTATTGGTTATGCTCAGAATAGTAGTGCATATCGGTTTCTGACTTATAAATCAGAAATACCTGATATAAATGTGAACACTATTATAGAGTCAAGGAATGCTGTGTTTTTTGAACATGTCTTTCCTTACAAGAAAGGACAGGAATTAAGTTCACAGAAAAGAACTTATGATTGTACACAAAGTCAAGAGACTAATGACAATCAAACACAAGAGACTAGTAATGGTCTCAACCAACAGGATTTAACTGATGATGAACCAAGAAGAAGTAAAGAGCGAGAACATCAAAATCCTTTGGTCCAGATTTTCTGACATACTTGTTAGAAAATGAACCTCAAAGCTTTAAGGCAGCAATGACAGGTCCTGAAGCACCTTTGTGGAAAGAGGCTGTTAATAATGAAATTGAATCCATTATGCAAAATCATACTTGGGAATTGGTGGATCTTCCACCAGGTTCTAAACCTCTTGGATATAAATGGATATTCAAGAGAAAAATGAAAGCAGATGGTTCAATTGACAAGTATAAAGCAAGACTTGTAGTTAAAGGTTACAGACAAAAGGAAGGTCTGGACTATTTTGACACATATTCCCCTGTGACAAGAATAACATCCATTCGCATGCTTATTGCTATAGCAGCGTTGTTTAATTTAGAAATACATCAAATGGATGTTAAAACAGCTTTCTTAAACGGTGATCTAAATGAAGAGATCTATATGGAGCAACCCGAAGGGTTTGTGTATCAGGGCAAGAAAAGAAAGTTTGTCGACTTGTAAAATCCCTTTATGGATTAAAACAAGCACCTAAGCAATGGCATGAAAAATTTGATCATGCAATGCTTACTAATGGGTTTAAGATAAACGAATGTGACAAATGCGTCTATGTTAAAAACACTGACCAAGGATATGTCATAGTTTGTCTTTATGTGGATGACATGCTTATCATTGGAAGCAGTCAAAACATGATCAAATCAACTAAGCAAATGCTTAACAAAAGATTTGATATGAAAGATATGGGGGTCGCAGATGTTATATTAGGAATGAAAATTACTAAAACATCTGACGGATATGCATTATCTCAATCTCATTATATTGAGAAAATTCTTGATAAATTTATCAAGGATGATTTGAATTTAGCAAGAACACCTGTAGACATCAGTCTTTATTTATCGAAAAATAAAGGTGATGCAGTGTCTCAGTTAAAATACTCCCAAATCATTGGAAGCCTAATGTACCTAATGAATTGTACTCGTCCTGATATAGCTTATGCTATCAGTAAATTGAGTAGGTACACTAGTAACCCGGAGAAGACCATTGGAAAGCGATCATTCGGGTTCTTAGATATCTAAGATTCACCGTGATCATGGTTTGAACTTTACTCGATATCCAGCAGTACTTGAAGGTTATTGTGATGCAAATTGGATATCGGATACTAAAGATTCAAAATCCACTAGTGGATATGTCTTTACTCTAGGAGGCGCTGCTGTTTCTTGGAAGTCCACGAAACAAACTTGCATCGCACGATCCACAATGGAATCCGAGTTCATTGCTTTAGACAAAGCAGGTGAAGAAGCAGAATGGCTTCGTCACTTCTTAGAAGACATTCCAATGTGGCCAAAACCTGTGCCAGCTATTTGCATTCATTGTGATAGTCAATCTGCAATAGGCAGGGCACAGAATCATATGTATAACGGTAAGTCACGACATATTCGTCGTCGACATAATACCGTAGGCAATTGTTGTCAAACGGAATAATCTCAATAGATTATATAAAATCTAAAGAGAATATTGCGGATCCGTTAACAAAAGGTTTGACAAAAGAGCTAGTGTATAGTTCATCAAAGGGGATGGGATTAAAGCCTATTACATAAGAGTCGTCATAATGGTAACCCTACTTATATGACTGGAGATCCCAAGAACTAAGTTCAAAGGGACAACTAAGTTATGTATGGCTCGCCAGAAATCACCAAGGGATTAAAATTCCTACCCATTCCTATGGTGAGAGTGATATCTGCAACATATGTTGTCTGCAGGGGTATAAGGATAAGCTTTGCTTTTAATGATTACTTATATCTTGATTAAGGCATAAAATCAAGACGAGTATAAGGAGATACTCACAATAAGAATCACCTATATGAGTGTTGAACTGGGGCCGGTTCTATGAGAATGAAAGAGGCTACATTCTCTAGAAACACTCAAAAACCAGGAGCGTTCAAGGCCAAAATGAACACAACAGTGAGAACCACGATGTGTTAGAAGATATTTTGTGTGAAATCTATTGTCTTGGCTTACACAAACGGCTGAACAATTCAAGGCATCGCGTCCATTGGTTAGCCAGTAAGTCCGATAGGTTATCACTAGGGAAGGTTCAAGGCCGAAAACTACCTATCCTGATGCAAGATATTTTCGACTTATACTCTTTCGTTAAGTCTGCATATTGTTGCATTTCCGTTGTCATCAAATTCCATTCATGTGGGGGATTGTTGGAAATGGTTATAAAATTCTGGGTAAAACCAGAATTTTTTCCTAAGTTTGGTCTAATTTTTAGGTGGGCCCCGTGCATCGATTTACACGGGTCAAAGTGGTAACGCGTTCTATGCCGCGTTGTGATTCACGTGGTATATTTGGTTGCTCAAAACCATTACCGAGTGAATGGGAAATTGAAGCCAAAGTATGCTCCATGGAAATGGAGTTTTGGTGGAAATTCCTTAAAGGTTTGAATAAGGCTTGTCCCACATTGATTTGGTGGGAGGTTTTGAAAGGGTTTATAAGGCATGGGTTTGGTACTTGGGGTGTGCCCCAAGGGGTACCCAAGTGTTTTAGAGGGAGAGGTTATGGGCAAAATGGGCTAGACCCATTGGACCCAAAAATCACCACACACGCGCGCGCGCGCCGCCGTCCGTCCGTCCGGTCGGGCGGGCGGGCTTGGGCACGGGTGCGTGGTGTGTGGTTGGGTTGGGCTTGTTCGGCCCAATACTAATGTTTTTGGGCCAAAAACATTTGAAAGAATTCAAATTAAATTGGTTTGGATTTAATGTTCATCCAAACAAGGCCCTTCCCGTTTTCAAACAGAATAAACTGGTTTGGATTTAGGCCTCGTTTGGGGAGTGGCTATTTTAGCCAAAAAGCCAAAAAGTTACTAAAAGTTGTCACATCACCTCTCTACTTTTCTGCACATCTTTTCGTAAAAAACTAAAAAGTTACTAAAATAGCCTGTTCCCAAACGAGGCCTTATTGTTCATCCAAACAGGGCCCTTCCCGTTTTTGAACCCAACAGATTTAAATCTGTTTGAATTTCAAACCAAACAGTGCCTAACCTGTTTGTATCTGTTTAATTCAAATTGAACAGGTACAGTACCTGTTTAATTCAAAACTAAGAGCCACCTATACATTATAAATAGACCAGCTCCCATTTGGATTTTCACTCCAATTTTCGTACTCCTTCTTCTGCTTTAGATCTCTGCCAATTGCTGCTTTTATTTCTGAAAGAAAGAGTGTAAAACATTTTGTGTGTTCGACGGACGAATAAATTGTAGTGCTGCATTTTATTCGTTGAAAGATCATTTCATCATGGGAGATAGACGTCCAAATTCTGAAAGCACGTGGAGAGGACGAATCTGTCTTAAGGACACAGTGTTAAACACTGGACTTGATCAGAAAAAGTTATTGAAAGAAATTAACCAAGTAAGTTGTTTAATTTAATTTTGTTTTTATTTGTTTATTTAATCAGATTTTAATTTTGTTTTTGTAACAAAATAAAATATGTTATTTATTTATTTATTTATTGTTTCGAGTTTGATTTTTGTAATCAAACATATTCTCTCATTTCTTTATTTCTTAAATTCTAATTGTTGTTTTGTACACAATAGAATTAAAATATTTAAATACAGTGAAGATTGTCCAACATTATATTTCTTCTTGAGATTGATGTAATATGATGATGATTGTATAATTTTTTCAAAGTTTTTAGGCAAACATATTCTTTATTCAACTTTATATGTATTTAATTGGGAAAATTACGTTGATAGTCCTTATATTTTATTGTCATTTTAGTCCCTATAATTTAAATTACCTCAATTTTACCCTTGAATTTTGGATGTTGTATAATTTTGGTCCAATAGATAACAAAAGTTAATTTTTTTGACAGAAAATAACCATGTGCCTCTCACATGTAATATATCAAGGGGCAAAATAATAAATTCAATACAACCACCCATCTTCCTATTTACGGTGGCAAGCTGCCTATCACCACTACCAAAACATCCCACCTGTAACCAATTTCCATGGCTGCCACCACCTTTCCCCAATCTCCAACTGGAATGGACAAACGTTAGACCGAACTGGGTTAACACTACATAATAAGGATTTGTATCTGTCCAAGTCCGGCCCTGCCTTAACATCAGGCCTCTATACCTGCCTAAGCCCAGTCCAAAAAATAATTATAAAATCCCAACCCTACCCATCGGCTATATGTTAAAAAAAAATAATTAAATCATTCAATAATTAAATTAAATCACACATTATATTTTTTAAATAAATATATTAACATCATTATAAATTGAAAGATTTTGTATATAAATTGAAGAATTTATTAAATAAATTCAATCATACATCAAACAAATGTGAGTATTAATAAAATTAACAAAAGATTAAAGTTTAGATCCGAACAAAATTTTTTTTAATATATTAAAATAAATAAATAATTTAATAGTAGGTTGGGCCAAGCTAAGCTGGATTTAAAGTACAAATTCCAAACTTAGGGTTGTTTGAGGTGTCCTAAATAAGTGCACTTTTTGTCTTTTGGACTAAAAATGGAGCTTGAAAATATGGATGTTTGGGTTAATTTTTTACTTTTTATGGAAAAATGTGTAATAAAAAATTGTAAAAATTGATTTGTAGGGAAAAATTCGACTTGGGAGTTGTGCAGCCGTAATTGTTGACTTTTGGTGAATAGTATTAACTTTTTAACTTTTTGAGTAACTTTTTGGCTTTTTGGCTATATGCCAAACTTGGCCTTAGTTCATTAATATTTTCGGGCTGAAAATGTCAGTCCAGCCCAACCCTATGGACTAAAACAACATTTCCAAGTAGAGTTGCAAATGAATCGAGCTGTTCATGAATAAGCTCGGCTCAGCTCGGTTCGTTTAGTAAACGAGCCGAGTTTGAGCTCGCATAAGTTCGGCTCGTTTATTTTATTTAAATTTAATATATAATGAGGCTTGTTATTTATATATTAAATAATATATAATATTATATAAAGAATATTTTTATTTAAATATATAATAATATAAAAAAAAAAAAAATTATCGAGCCGAGCCATGCTGAACTCGAGTTTTATTAATATTAACGAGTCGAGCAGAGCTTGAACCCAGTTCTTTATTGAGCCGAGCTCGAGCTCAATAAACAAGCTCTCGTTTATTTTATTTAAATTATATAATAAATATATTATTTATATATTAAATGATATATAAATATATAAAGAATATTTTTATTCAATAATATAAATAATATTAAAAAAATATTATCGAGCGGAGCCATACCGAACTCGAATTTTATTAATATTAACGAGCCGATCAGAGCTTGAGCCCAGTTCTTTATTGAGTCGAGCTCAATAAATAAGCTCGATAAGTAAACGAGTTGAGCTCGAGTTCAGCAAAGCTCGGTTCGGCTCGGTTTATTTGCCGCCCTATTCCCAAATCCTGAAAAAATAGGACTAAATCGGGCGAACTGAGTGGGCCAACAGACCGATGTTCACCCCTATCTCCAACCCTCAACCCCACTAACAATCAATAACATGAAAAACCTCCACTATCTCTCTTTGTTCAATCCTCAAATCCCACTACCATTACACAAGCAACATTTTTTTGCAAAATAATAATAATAATAATAATAATAATAATAATAATAATTCATCACCAAATCTGTAAAAAAGAGAGAGATCTCCCATTGATTTCCCATTGTCGCTTTAAAACAAACCCATTATCGCCAAAATCTGCCGCCAAAACCTAGTATAGGGTCTGTTTGGGAAGATCACTTGGGCTAAAATAGCTCAATAAAACAAAATATGTTATTTTAGTCAAATAAGACAAAATGTCACATTTAACCCATAATCATTTTATTTTTCTTTCACAAAAGTCAAAAAATTTATCCCAAACGATATTTTTTAGCCTTAGGATAAAATAGCCAAAAAGTCAAAAAGTTAACTCACATCCCAAACGAAGGCTTAATGAGAGAGAGACATCCCACTCCTGTTGATTTCACTCTTTTCCTAGATCCACTCTAGTCAGCTACCTCATCCTTTCTAGTCTCATTCTCGTTGGCTCCTGAAGATTCATGTGTTCAAGTTGATAAACTCCTAGCTTAAACACCACTGTTATCCTCGTTGCATCGCCCATGTCCATCAAATCCACCACAAGACCAACATTTCCCTTCAAAACCCACCTCAATCCCTTTAATAATACATCCAAATAGACCAATCACTAGTTATTGTCGCCTCTTGGCCCTTTCTAACCCTACTACCGTTAGTTCCTTTCCTTCCCTAGCCTACCATTGTCGATTCATTTGCCCATCACCGTTGTAACCCCTTCCTCTAGTTCCGCCTTTGATTCCCCATTTCCTCAACCCACGGGTCAACTTCCTTCGATCCCTATTTCTCGTCTCTATTTTATATATAGAAATCGGTGGAGTTAGCTCAATATGAGTTTAACTTATTGAGTTTTTTATTTTTTTTTTGTTTATTTAGGTTGAATTGGCATTTTACCCCAAAATCTATCATGTGAAATGCACATGTTTAATTTCTATTAAAAAATTAACTTTCATTATTTATTGGACTAAAGTGACACAAAAGTAAAGTATATAGATTATCAATGTAATTTGTTCAAAAAAATTAAAATTTATGTGTAGTTCGAACAACTCGAGTTTAACTTTAAATTGGATTAGAACAAAAAAATTTCAAGTTACAATTCAAGCTTAAATAAATCTCAATACAACTTAGATTAAACTTAGACAACCTTTCAATTCCTTCAAATCGGTCCGAGTTGCATCCCATAAATCGTCAATTCCTAATTTTTCCTTAGAAAATATAAATTTAATTTTAAGAGAAAAAAGAAAACGCAACATATATAAGCTTGAGAAAGGAGGTGCGCAGCTTAACTATCGTACGCCGGACTTTTGTCCAAAATCCATCGTGTTGCGCTCTCAGGCTCTCACCACATAATTTTACCCTTCCCCTTCCCCTTTCCATCTCTCTCTCTCTCTCTGCGTGTTCAGCAAAATTAAAACCAGACCAACACATACATAGATATATATATATATATATATAGAGAGAGAGAGAGAGAGAGAGAGAGAGAGAGAGTACGATTACGTGAAAACGGAACAATGAAGCATCCGAACTTACCCTCACCATCATCATCTGAGGCCGTCTCATCGTCATCGGACCAATCACAGCCGTCCGTACACATGACGTCATCGCCGTCGTCGTCGTCGTCGACGACTCAATCGGAGAAACCCTCGGCGGTGGTGTCAGCGCCGGCGGCGGAGGATCCGGCGGTGTCTCGAGATGCTACCGGCGGCCAAGAATCGGTGACGGTAGAGCGGCACGGCGAGTTTGCGGCGGTGTGTAAATGGAGCATCTTCAATTTCCCCAAAGTTAAAGCTAGGGCACTGTGGAGCAAGTACTTCGAAGTCGGAGGCTACGATTGTCGCCTCTTGGTTTACCCTAAAGGCGACTCTCAAGCTCTTCCTGGTTACATCTCAATCTACCTCCAAATCATGGACCCTAGAGGCACCTCTTCTTCCAAATGGGACTGCTTCGCTAGCTATCGTCTCGCCGTTGTCAATCCCCTCGACAAATCCAAATCGATTCATAGGGATTCTTGGCACCGCTTCTCTAGCAAGAAGAAGTCTCATGGTTGGTGTGATTTCACTCCCTCTGCCTCGATTCTTGACCCTAAATCTGGTTTTTTGTTGAATAATGATTCAATTCTTATTACTGCTGATATACTCGTATTGAATGAATCGGTAAACTTTTCCCGTGATAACATTGAAATACAATCCAATTCGATGACCTCGTCGTCGGTTGTGAGTGGACCGGTTGGTGATGTTTTGAGTGGAAAATTCACTTGGAAGGTTCATAATTTTAGTTTATTTAAGGAGATGATTAAGACCCAGAAGATAATGAGCCCGGCATTCCCGGCTGGAGAGTGTAATTTACGGATTAGTGTTTACCAGAGTTCAGTTAATGGGGTTGATTACTTGTCTATGTGTTTGGAGAGTAAGGATACTGAGAAGACTGTGGTTTCGGATCGCAGTTGTTGGTGTTTGTTTCGAATGTCAGTATTGAATCAAAAGCCAGGGTTGAATCACATGCACAGGGACTCTTACGGGCGGTTTGCAGCAGATAATAAAAGTGGTGATAATACGAGTTTGGGATGGAATGATTACATGAAGATGTTAGATTTTATCGGGCCAGAGTCGGGGTTTTTGGTGGATGATATGGCAGTGTTCAGTACGTCATTCCATGTGATTAAGGAGCTTAGTAGCTTTTCAAAAAATGGGGGGTTGATTGGGTTTAGGAGTGGAAGTGGCCTGAAGAAGTCTGATGGGCACATGGGAAAATTCACTTGGAGAATTGAGAATTTCACGCGGTTGAAGGACCTTCTGAAGAAGAGGAAGATTACTGGTCTTTGCATCAAGAGTAGGAGGTTTCAAATAGGGAATCGAGATTGTCGCCTTATTGTTTACCCTAGAGGTACGCAAGATTGTTACACTAGGTTCTTTGTTCTTCAAATTTTTATAGTTGGTAGTTCTAAATTTCCAATTATTGATTTTGCAATTAGACAATGTTGTTATGTTATTCTTCTCTTCTATGGATTACTGTGGAAGTTAGTTACCACATCTTTCAAATTGAAGATGGATATGGCTCATTATTTTCACACTGATACTTGCACTAGGAATTATTTGAGCTAGATATGAGTTGCTTGGCCTGTGCATGTATGGATTGTTGAGCTATTATTCCTACCATGTTAGAAATAATTAGGGATTGACTTATCAATTGTATACTGATCTTTTGCACATGGTTTTATATGAACTAAACTTACTGTCACTTAGGTTGTGCCTATGAAATTGAACTGATGAATTACATGGATTAGTAAGGACCATTGGCTCTTATATAATTTTAATGGAGAAAGGGACATAACGTGTAATTTTATTCTGAACCATGCAATTGAACTTTATTAGCTAGGTAGATAGTTGCTTAGGTCATGCTTAGGAAACTGAACTGACTTTGCTTGCTGGTATCAGGGCAGTCTCAACCACCATGCCACCTTTCGGTATTTCTTGAAGTCACGGATTCACGAAATACTTCCAGTGATTGGAGTTGTTTTGTGAGCCATCGACTGTCGGTAGTGAACCAGAGGATGGAGGAAAAGTCTGTTACAAAGGAGTCTCAGAACCGTTACTCTAAAGCTGCAAAAGATTGGGGTTGGCGTGAATTTGTGACACTGACTAGCCTCTTTGATCAAGATTCTGGATTTCTCGTTCAGGATACAGTTATATTCTCTGCGGAAGTTCTGATTTTGAAAGAGACATCCATAATGCAGGATTTCACTGATCAGGATACTGAGTCGAGCAGTGCTGGTTCCCAGGTAGCTGGGAAAAGGAGTTCATTTACATGGAAGGTGGAGAACTTCCTCTCCTTTAAAGAAATAATGGAGACCCGAAAAATCTTTAGCAAATTCTTCCAAGCTGGTGGATGTGAGCTTCGGATTGGTGGGTGAATTTTTCTTTTCATCACCCCCTTTCTCCACTGAAAATGTGATTGCAGTCGTTCACCTCCTTATTATTTTTTTTTTGTTTTTGTTTTTGTGATGCAGGTGTGTATGAGTCCTTTGACACTATATGTATATATCTAGAGAGTGATCAATCAGTCGGCACTGATCCGGATAAAAACTTTTGGGTCAGATACCGGATGGCTGTAATGAATCAAAAAAATCCTGCCAAGACTGTGTGGAAAGAGTCTTCTATTTGTACAAAAACATGGAATAATTCTGTGCTTCAATTCATGAAGGTGTCAGATATGCTTGAAGCAGACGCAGGTTTCCTTTTACGTGATTCAGTTGTCTTTGTTTGTGAAATCTTGGACTGCTGCCCATGGTTTGAGTTTTCAGATCTAGAGGTTAGTTTATATTTAGCCTATTCACTACCTATGCATTCCTGTCGTTAATGATGATTTGGAACCCATTTCTCTTCCCAATTTGTTCACCAGAGTCCTGACCATTCCAAAAGTGTCACTGATGGACGTTTTCTATATCTTGATTTTGGAGATTAAACTAGCGGCTTTACGTTCAAGGCACTTTCGTGTGGCTTTTAATTTTCCTTCTAATTAAATTAGCTGCCTAACTTGGCTGGCTTTAGATGCTTGTTAAAAGGTCTAGATGACAATGCTGGGATGAAACTAAAGGTATTTTGAATAATCTCATGGTTTCAATTGGGTTTCTGCAACCATGAAACCATTATGCAATCCCGAAAGAAGGAAGTGACTGTTAGATGCTACTTTGACCAATGACTTCCTCAAATGCTTCTGCGTCGTCTTCTTTCTTTTTTTTCTTTTTTTGAAAATGTTACTGTATATGTTTGGATAATTAAGTAAATCAAGTGAGTAGAGTGGGAAGCCCATTTACACAGTATACAAGAACTAATAAAACAATGCACCGCACCACCAAAGTTTCAGTTCATATGAAATTAAAAAATAGAACTAGATCAACATTATTTTCTTCAAAGAATGAACTTGAATCTTGATGTCATAAATGTTATGCTTATTTTTCTTCTGCCAAATGCTCCACATATATCGATGAGCAACCAACATTGCTTGATCTACTGGCACAACCATGGTAGCAATGCACAATTAACTCACCTAGGAAGGCACGACCTCACGACACAAAAGAAGATAATTCATTGTTACCTTTTTGTTTGGCAAATGCATCATCAATTACGAATTCAATGCAAAATAGCTTCCAGAGCTACCTTTAAACAATAAGGAGACACTTGAAGACACCTATTGGCGGTTCTTGATGAGTGGATTGATTATGGGCTCACTAGTAGTAATTATGGTAAGCACCGAAATGGCGCAGGATGACCTGAGGTAGAGAGGGAGAGAGTTGAGGCATCCATTGAGGGGAGAGAGAGTGACAGTGAGGGAAAAGCATTGAGCTAACTAGAGATGGAGATATTGTATGATTTGGTTCACTGTGAGGGATGAATTTCCTTTTTATAGTAAGCCTAGAAATAGGATAATATGGGATCATATGCATGTTTACAATAAATGGAATTTGGAATATTGATAAAGGTGTTGAGCATGTTAGGTGTGCTTGTTAAGCACGAGAAACTACACACCATCACGATTTCAAGTTGATCCCATGTGGAGGTCTCTCTTTCGTCCTAAAAAAAAAAAAAAAAAAAAAAAAAAAAAAATTTGGTTAAAGTGGAGCCTACCCTATGCGTACCCTGAGGGAGAGTGAGGTGAGCCACTTTAATGAACTCTCAGCTTTAGTAAGTCATCAATCGACTAGTCCTTGTTGATCTCATGAGTGGGTCATGGGCACTTGAGCCACCCCATGTTATGCACCAACCCTTGAGGCGAGGGTTCACTAGGAGAATGCTCTTGGCTTAGCCAGATACTTCAGTATCAAGGTGTGATTTGGAGAGTCAAAGTATTAGGTGATGATTGGCTTAGGAGTGGAGAATTTCACTCATCCAAATTTAGGGAGGAGGTCATGCCAAGTGTGACAGGAAGATGGTGTGCTTGGAGAGAGAATGAGGGGTCCTTTGGCAATAAGCTAAAATAGCAAAAAAGGCAAATAGTCACTAAAAAAGCCAAAACTCCATACAACAAAGTTACAGATTTATTTCCTCTCTACTTTTTGCACGTTTTTTCATAGAAAGTCAAAAATTCGTTCCCAAATACTTCAGTTTTTTTTCCCTTCATATTTTAGCTAAAAGGCACTAAAAATCTACTTTCCAAACAAACCTTGAGCTTGCTTGATACTTTGGAGAGGGATTGAGGCATAAGGGGGACACACCGTAATAGATAATCATTCAATTGAGCTAATGGGGTATTAAGCAAATTGCCACAATTGGGAGTGGAGAATTATCGAGTAAGCTAAGGGCTACAGCTAGCTCTATGACTTAATCATCAGCCCAATTGTGGCTTCGTCCTTGGTGCCATGGTTCAGGAAAGGCACCATGTGCATTAGTTGGGTAGGTTTCAAGTGTGGTTGGTCCAAGTGTTGTTGGCTCAAACACATGGCCCTAATTCATGTTGTAGAGATGATACATATATTTGGATAAGCAAATGTGTATATTAATCTTGGTTATTAGAATCCCGATTTGGATCATACGATCCTACGATCCATTTGGGCGCAATCGATCCGGATCGTATAAAAAATTTCTTACAATTAGGATCTATCTATCCTTATAATTGGATCTTATAGAATCTTTGAATCTCGATCTGGTTTTGATCCTTCTGATTCAATTTGTAAGCATTGTTGTATTATATGAGCTAATTTATTGTAAATTTAATGTTACCTAAATGCCAATTTTTATGTGTTCCAAGTAAATAAAAAAATAAGTTATATTGAATCAAATTGACTAAAATAACAAACTAGGAAACACATTCAAATATTTGAGTGATTCAAGAAAACTGTAGTTGAAAAAAACAAACTTAAGCCTCGTTTGGGAACAAGTTTTTTTAGTAACTTTTTAGTTTTTTGGCTAAAATATGATGTAAAAAAACTAGTATGTTTGGAATGACTTTTTGACTTTTTACGAAAAGATGTTCAAAAAGTAGAAAGAAAAGGGAATCTTTGACTTTTTGGTATAGGTTATTGGTTTTTTGTCTTTTTTAGTACCTTTTTGATTTTTTGGCTAAAAAAGACACTTGCCAAATGAGGCCTTAGTTATAGTGGGGTTTGTTTTGAAGAGGCTATTTTCGTGACTTAAACCTGCACCACCAAGTATGTTAATGACAAGCTTTATCATTCGACCATGTCGTTCCTTTTGAGTTTTTAATCTATTTTCAAATTCAACTTTATTAAACATTTTTGCTTTACTTTTTATGCATTATTGTAAAATGCAAAGTGTTCTGTTATTATACTCTTCTTCTTTACCTTATCTTGTGATGAAATATTAAATTTTTTCTATCAAGTTTTCTATTGTATTATATTATATTTATATATATTTTTCCACAATATTTTACTTTTTTTTAAAGTATAATTTAGACTTAATTTTTATGTATACTTTTTAAGAAATATTTATTTAAATTAAATTATTATGTAAATTTTTTTGGGTAGGATCTTATGATCCGCGATTCAATCTTGTAAACTCCTCTAACGATCCAATGTAGAATCTCGATTTTAACAACCTTGATATTAATAAAAAAAAATAGGACATCAAAATGTGTTCCTATGTACAAAGAGTAAAAAAGGGTCAATACAAAAATTGGGCTCGATTGAAAAATCTATAAAAGAAAGGAGGATTCTCAGAAAATCATTTCCTTCAAAATGATTTTTGGCGAGCATCTTTTGACTATTGAACGATCTTGTGAACCTGAGTTTATTTTGGGCATTTATGTGGCTATCATCGGTGAAGGTTGAGAGTGGTCTCATCTTTTTGGCCAATGTTTTAAAAACCAGACCGGACCTACTGGTTGAACCAGTTGTCAACAACTGGTCATAGTTTCGGTCTGGACATAAAACCAAAACCATTTCAACTTAAAAACCGGCGTATTTGGCAAGAATAAAATAAAACTGTGGTTTAACTGGCAAATTGTGAAACCCAGTTCCGGTTCATTAGAACCACTTAGACAAGTGCAACATGTGCGTTAAGCTGTGACAGCTTTATAGAACCAAAATCGGTTCGTCACTTCCACATACAAGCGATGTGGGAATTCGGCATTTGGAGCCAAAAGGTTTAAAAGCGGTTGGATGCCTCATAGAATGTGCTTCTTCGATGTGGGACTAATGAACTTCGTAAAGAACCTATTTAATGGAGCCTCTTCTTTGGGAATATATTTCAAGAAAATATTAAACAATTTAAGAAAAAAATTAGAAATATTATTTAAGAAAATTTTAGTTTGGTATTATTTTTTTTGTAATTTTAATACCTATAATTTTTTTTAAATTTAATTTTAAATATGTATAAGGTTATTATGATGTCACGGTTCGACCTCGATTCACCCAACGATTGAACCAGTGACTCATGGCTCGGTCTCTTTTCTGGTTTGCTCATCGGTCCAGGTTTTAAAACATTCTTTTGGCAAGCTTTTTCCTTTCTCTTATGCTCAACTATACATGTGAGTGTTGTACCGCACACATGCAATTTCAATCAATGTTGTCAATCTTGTACTGGTCAATGCACCATTTTTTCATTGATATGGTATGTCTTGGTATCGTTGCGTTTTGGAGTATTGTTTCCGATTTATTGGTATAATATAATACATAAATAAAAATATTTATATATATGTACATATACATATATCATTCTTGTAATATATTTGAGTATACTGAGGTCTTCAAACAAAATAACCCATAATCAAAACCAAATCTATAAAGTTCCCAAATAAAGAACCATGCCCATTCTCTAATTTGAAGGGCCTCTGCCCTCTCTCTGGTTAAAAGCTCTAGCTACATTGTCTCTATCTTGATCTATATTTTTTTATTGACAACGAAATAAATTTTATTGATAAAGAAGCAAAAACAAACTACGAAGAGAAGGCAAGAAGTCCACTCCAAAAACCAACAACTATTACATCAAAAAAATAAAATAAAATAAAAAAGGGTAAATTATGCAAATGGTCTTGTAATTTACACGATGTGTCGGTTTGGTTCTTGTAATTTGCTCAATTTTGCCTCTTAATTTAACGGATTGTATCATATTGGTCTAATAAATAACGCCGTTAGGTTTGGTGAACGGAAACTCAAATGATGTGTCAATTTGGTCCATGTAGTTTACGTGATGTGTCAATTTGGTCCCTGTCAAAATCGATCAAATTAAAACAGTAAGGACCAAATTGACACATCGTGTAAACTACAAAGACCTAATTGACAAATCGTTTGAGCACAAAACAACTTTCCGTCCACCAAACCTAATGATCGTTATTTATTGGACCAATATGACACAATCCATTAAATTAAGGGGGCAAAATCGAGTAAATTAAAACAATAGAGATCAAATTGAGACATCGTGTAAACTATAGGAATCATTTGCATAATTTACCCAATAAAAAATAACCACGCAAAACCTTATACATGATAGACAACTTTTCAATCTCTAGAAATGTAAAAGAAAGGGATCCTCTTAAAATGAGGTGAAGAAGATGCCTAAATCAACGCCCAGTGACATATTTTGTCCCATCACACCTCAACCTCCTCAATTTTGTCCTAAAAAATTGCATTCCTATCGAACTAAATACCCCAAAAGATAACCTTGGAACCCAATTAAGAACAAATTAGCACATTCCCCTTGGGCCACCCAATGAGAATCTGTCAACCCAACGAGCCAATTCCAAAGATATGATGCAACTAGATGATCCACTGAATCCCCAATCTTTCTACACATAATTCACCACTAAGGACAAAGATAACGATAAGGCCTTCTTGATTGAAAATGGTAATTCATCAATACACATCCATGAATCAAGGATCATATAAAGATTTTCACCTTCAGAGGCACACATGCTTTCCAAATTATTTTGTGAAACAAGAAAGAAAGAACATTAGGCTCATTAATAATAGTATCAAAGAATGATTTACTTGAAAAAATGCTTGTGGCATGACCCTGCCAAACTTGCTTATCACATGAATTCGGAGATGGGGAAATTCCATCAAGCAAAGATAACAGAGATACCCATTCCAAATTTTCCCGATCATTGAGACTCCTAGAAAATTCTAGATTTCAAGAAATCGGAGCAACACTATAAGAAACCGAAGAAGCAACGGACACAAAATGTAACCGATCAACCATATAAAGATGTGGAAATGACATATTAAAGGAAGAATGCGCCGCACAAGTGTCCTCCCAAAACTGTGAATTCTCTCCATCACCCACTTTCAAAGAAAAAAAATCTGGATATTCGTAGGAGGATCTTAGAAATGGATTTCCATGGAGCACAATTGGTACCCCTGCTAACCACATGTGAGTCTCTCCCATTAGATTGAAGCCCATACTTACTTTTAATGATGGCAAACCATATTTATAACCACTTACCAAGTAGGTTGTGTTCCTAGCCACAACATTTCCTATATAGCTAGTCCTGCTTTCTCCTTAGGAAGAGAAATAATGCTCCAATTCACTAAATGATCTTTTTTTTTCTTCCCAAAGAAAATCCCTCATTGAATTTTCAATCTTCCTTGCAATCCTAATCGGGATCTTGAAAATACTACTTAACACAGACTGCATGAGAGTGTACCTACCCCCCTAGACAACAAATCTTTCTTCCACCCTCTAATCTTTTGCCAATCTTTTCTAACACCGGAGACCAAAAAGATTCAAATATGGATTATCTCCTAGTGACTCACTCTCTCTCTAGAGTACACATTCTCTCTCCATGGGTTAGATCTTTCCTTTCTATACATATGTTCTCTCTCTCTCTCTCTATATATATATATATATATGTATATATGCTCCAGATGTTAGATCTGTGTTTTGCATATGTAAATCCATTTTCTTTATATACATATAACTGAAGCAACATGTTTCCTACTCAAAGCAACTTTCTTTGAAGAAGCCAACAAACCACAGGGAAAGAGATATTGAAATTATTGTTGTCATTCCCATTCCGTTCCAGCCGGTTCATACTCTTTCAAACAAAACAGAACTAAAGAGGGCCAATACCGTTTTGTCTTTGTTTTTTCTCTGATCCAGTCCATTTCGGCTGTTTCATGAAATTTGGTTGGGTTTTGAGCATACCAGTGTTCCGTCCAGTATTTTTCACCTTGAACAGCCGAAATGGACTGGATCAGAGAAAAAACAAAGACAAAACGGTATTGGCCCTCTTTAGTTCTGTTTTGTTTGAAAGAGTATGAACCGGCTGGAACGGAATGGGAATGACAACAATAATTTCAATATCTCTTTCCCTGTGGTTTGTTGGCTTCTTCAAAGAAAGTTGCTTTGAGTAGGAAACATGTTGCTTCGTTGCATTGTTGGGCCACATGCTTTTTTTTTTGATGGGTTGTGCTTTTGTGAACTATTTGAATGTACTCACCTTGCCCTCTGTGTTTTGCCTAGCCTTTTGCTGTTCGTGTGCCCTGGTTGTTACCCATATTGAGTTTCAATGTACTATTATATTTTTGGTAATAAAATAGCTTACCAAAAACAAATATCAACAAAAAAGTATGTAACAGGATCATCTTAAGCTTTTAAAGTCCTACCTCTGAGTTTGGTTCATCAGAAGTTTCTGTTCCTCTCCTCCATAAGCACCACATGATACACGGCGGTGCCACCATCCAAGTTTTCTGCTTACTCTTTCTCTTGTAACCATGACCCCAACTCTTCAAGACCTCCTTAACTGAACCTGACATCACCCAATGAATCCTAAAGATGAAAAGAATTAAATCCCCAACTGAACCTGACATCACCCAATGAATACCAAAGGTGAAAATAATTAAATCTCACAAAATTGTAGCCACATGACAATGTAGTAGAAGATGGTCCACTGTCTCTTCTGCTTCACAGCACATGCAGCATCTACTTGCCATCCTATAGCCTCTTTCATCAAATTGTCAACACTAAGGAGATCAAAACTGCCATGGAGCTTTTGTACCCTAGATGCTCTTACGAGGCAAAGCTATGTCATTTTCCTCATACATGTAATAAGAACTCACCCTAAATTTTCCAATCCTATCTTCCTTACAAGCCATGGTATTTTCTGTGTCTCCACAAAAGGATGCACTGAACATTCTCTTAGAGAACTCATTGCCCTTTTAGCTCATAAATTGAAGTTCCCACATCCAATAACCTACAAAATTTCTCAATGATAATACGATACAAAGCCTGGAAGGACTCTTGTAGGAAGTATCTCCACATCACACTCTGTTCAAAAGCTGAATCATCTTGCTGTGAATAAGAGGAATGAACAACATGAAGACCATGAAAGTATAGTCTAGAAAAAGTTAGAAGCTAAGTAGGCTGCAGCATAATGACTTGTGAACTCTTTTTAACCTCTTAAACTGAAATAGAAATTTCCTTTTACTTCACTCATTGCAGTGTCATACAATGTAGACCAGTTAGGTAGTAGATGATTATTCTGAAGTGATTTGAAGTTTGAAAACAACATTATTGATTCTAGAACATGCTCATGATGGAGGTTTTACCATAATGTCTACTAGAAAGTCAAAGTGAGTTTCCTGAATAGGGCTAGTAGTTTTTCAACTTTCTCTCTAACATTTTGGTGCTTTCCTAGGCCCACATGCAGGCTGGCACTGGGGAGCTCCATAGTGGTTTGAGCTTTGCCTCCCCTGTATCAATTTCTTTCGGAGTCCAATTCCATGAAGAAAAAAAAAACTAAAGTTTAAATGCCTGTTCATATCTCAACATGAGCACATATAATGCTGACTTAATTTCGTTGATTTTTACTAAATGAATTTACTCTACATCTTTTAATCTTGTACATGATTGAGGCATAATTTTATTCATGCAGCGACTTATTTTAGATTCTTTTATTTTATTTATTTGTGTTGAATGATATGCCTTATTCAAACTTGGTCTTCATTTTGTCAGGTTTTGGCTTCTGAGGATGATCAGGATGCACTGACAACTGACCCTGATGAACTCATTGATTCTGAGGATAGTGAAGGGATAAGTGGAGATGAAGAAGACATCTTAGAATCTTCTTTCTAGAGCAGGGTTTCACCTCACATATGGAGACAATCCTTCACAGCCACAGGTCACTTTAAGAGAAAAAGCTTCTGATGGATGCTGGTGCAATAGCTGGTTTTCTGACTGGACTTCGTGTTTATCTTGATGACCCTGCTAAAGTAAAGCGCTTGCTTCTTCCAACCAAACTTTCTGGTGTAATGAAGCAAGTCACCAAAGAACGATGAATCTTCCCCAGTCTGAATGAATTTGTTGATGGAGTCAAAGTTCGCAGCAGGCAATCATTGATCTACTCTTAGACATAATGGTTGAATGTTGCCAACCTTCAGAAGGAAGTTCTAATGATGATTCCTCAGATGCAAACTTCAAGCCTTCTCCAGATGGCAGTGGAACTATCAGTCCACAGGAATCTGACAGGGCAAATGGAGCAACAGAATCTTCATCTCTCCACATACATGATAGATTGGATTCTGGGATAGATGAAGGCACCAATACATCTGCTGTACAAAGTTCTGACATGAATGGGATGGTAATAACTGATAAAACTGTTCCTGGACTACCTATTTGTCCACCCGAGACATCTGCTGGTTTCTTCAGAAAATGCTTCTTTTCGGTCTAAGGTACAGTGAATTGTCTCAAGTGTTAAAACTTCCTCTCTTGAATTTTATGGCGTTGACTAATTGATGGAATGTTATCTCAGACCAAATGGCCAGAGCAGTCTGAGGAGCTCCTGGGGTTGATTGTGAACTCACTAAGGGCACTAGATGGAGCTGTTCCACAAGGTTGTCCTGAGCCAAGAAGGCGGCCCCAGTCTGCACAAAAGATTTCTCTTGTATTGGATAAAGCTCCTAAAGCATCTGCAGCCGGACCTGGTTGCGTTGGTACCCAAATTAGTTGACCATTCAGAGCATCCACTTGCTGCTTGTGCACTTCTAGATCGAGTTCAAAGGCCTGATGCAGAACCTGCACTACGAGTACCTGTAAGACAATTTGAAAGGGGTTTCTTTATTTCCTTCCTGTTGTCTTATTGGGATGTGCTTTAATATTGTGAGCACATTTGCTGTGTTAAATTTTCCACGGAACACTTGTATCAATTCTGAATGTAGTTTATTCTGAATTTTGCAGAAAATTGTTGAGTTAATTTGTTGCTATTTGTTTTGTAATCATCAATCTTTGTTCCTCAGGTTTTTCGGTGCTCTTAGCCAGTTGGAATGCAGCGCTGACGTGTGGGTACGAGTTCTTTTTCAATCTTTGAACTTTTGGCAGATTCAAACGATAACCTCTAGCAGCAACTGTGGATTTTATTTTTAAGGCCGCATTGCAGTGCCAACATCTTCCACAAGCGGTATGCTTCAAATTTTTTTGGTACTTAAATGGGACCCTTTATGTTCAATTATTAGTCATGCTTCTTTTGATGGTATCTAACTTCCTTTTCTTACCCCCTGTAGTTAGATCTGTTCGTGTTAGGCTAAAGATTTGGGTGCTCAGGTGTCCCCCTGTGTTCTTGATTATTTAAGTAGAATGGTAAATAGTTGTGCAGATGTTGCTGAAGCTATTTTAAGAGACATTGATGGTGACGATGACTTAGGTGACAATTGTCCTGCAATTCCCAGCGGGCTCTTCATATTTGGTGAAAATGGGCCTACTTCTGAAAGATTGCATGCAGTGGATGAGCATGCTTATTGTGCTAGTAGTTATTTTTCCGATATATATATTTTGATTGAAATGTTATCTATTCCCTGCCTTGCTGTTGAAGCTTCCCAAACTTTTGAGAGGGCTGTAGCTCGAGGGGCAATAATGGCACAATCAGTAGCCATGGTCTTAGAAAGACGCCTTGCTCGGAGATTAAATTTTACTTCAAAATTTGTTGCTGACAATTTTCAGCATGCAGATGTGGTTATAGAGGGAGAAACCATCGAGCAGTTGAGAGCTCAGAGAGATGACTTCACTTCTGTTCTTGGTCTTGCTGAGACATTGGTCCTTTCTAGAGACCCCGTGTGAGAGGCTTTGTGAAGATGCTTTATACAATATTGTTTAAATGGTATGCTGACGAGTCTTATCGACTGAGGATGCTGAAGAGACTTGTTGACCGTGCCACCAGCACGACAGATAGTAGCCATGAGGTAGATTTAGATTTAGAAATTCTGGTAATTTTGATATGTGAGGAGCAAGACATTGTTAGACCAGTTCTGACCATGATGAGGGAGGTTGCTGAACTTGCCAATGTTGATCGGGCAGCTCTTTGGCATCAGTTATGTGCCAGTGAAGACGAGATTATCCGTTTTCGTGAAGAAAGAAAAGCTGAGATCTCCAGTATGGCTAAAGAAAAGGCTACCGTATCACAAAGGCTGAGTGAATCTGAGGCTACTACCAACCGTCTTAAGGTACCTGCCTGTTCTAATTGATGATGTAGTTCCAGTTAATCTTTATGGGATTGTTAGAATTGACACCTTCATGTAATGACAGTCTGAAATGAAGGCTGAGATGGATCGTTTTAGTCGGGAAAGGAGGGAGCTTTCTGAGCAGATAGAAGAAATTGAGAGTCAACTTGAATGGCTTCGCTCAGAACGGGATGATGAAATTGGAAAGCTCACTGCTGAGAAGAAAGTTCTTCAGGATCGTCTACATGATGCAGAGACACAACTTTCTCAACTTAAGTCCCGAAAACGTGATGAATTGAAGGTAGCAAATCTAATTTGTACCGCTATGCATTTTTGTATTTTTTTCTTCCCTCCCTTAGTTAATGGAAATGGTCACTAGTTTACTTACCCCAAAAAAAAAGGAAATGGTCACTAGTCACTTTTGGTGTTTCCAACAAGCTTGCCTTGGCATTTATTTTCTTTGTTTTTTGTTTTTTTTTCATGTCAACAATTGAAAGTCAATCTCATACTTTAGGGGCCTTTCCCAGCATGTTGTGGACACTTGCAAAATCTGACCATGTACCATGTAGCATGGATGCTTCGTAATAGGGTCCATGCACAAATTTGAATAAAATACCAAAAAGTGTTTTCATTTTTTATCCTCCTAGAAAATTTGACACTTTATGCATGGACGACATGCATCCTAGATACTCTTTTCAGCATGGGATATAAGATTATTGTAGTGTACATAATAGGATTATGCATTTGATAGATCGGATAATAGTTGTTGTATTTCATTTTCTACATTATGCATTTCTTAGTATAGTAGTTTTGATTATTCATCAAATATACATGTTTGTCTTATGCATCATATGATGTAAATGTACAAGCCAGTGCAATGCATGGGAGTCAACAGCATTTTTTATTTCATGCATGTAAATTTTAAAGAAAGATGCTTTTGTTGTCATAGGGGTGAGGCACTTACAACACGTTTGTTTGGAGGGATAGGGGCATGGTATAGGACTCCATGTCCTGTGGATGGAGTAGTCCATTGTTTGGTTCATAAATTTTGTACCGGACTATTAGTCCCAAATACGTCGAACTGTTCTGTTCCGGGGGTGTGTGTGGGACAGAAAACCCAGGATAGCTCGTCCATGGGACATAAGACCATTCAAACATTATACATATTATTTGTCAAAAAGTGCATGATAATGTAAGCAACACGAATATAAAAAGGTAGCAGATGAAGCAGGAAATCTTGCAATAATCTTATCCAGCAGTCAGGCCCCATTTGGTATCACTTGTAAGTTAGCTTTTTAGATTATTAGTTTAAAAAAATTAAAATAAGTTCTAAATCTATTTGGTTCAGCTTTTGATATTCTGTGAAAAAAGTTGAACTTGTTTGGTTAAATAAGCTATCACATTGCTCTTTATTATGCAAATATCCTGAACATTCTCAAAAGTTACAATTAAGATAAAAGAGATGGGGCTTTTTGTTTAATTTTATTTAAGGATTTCAAATAAGCTAAAAAAGGCTACAAATTATTATAGCTTAACAAAATCTCACTTTATGTTGACCAAATAAACTAAAAAAGTCAAATATGTTATAATTTAAAATTTCAACAAAAAATCATTAGTCAACTATTTGTAAGCAAATAAGCTGAATAAATTGACTTATAAGTGTTACCAAACGGGGCCCTCATCCAGCTACAAAGAAACTGGCCCTTCACAGATTTTACAAACACAAGTTATTTTTTGTTATTCTGAATATATCTACTTTTTTTTTTTTTTTTTTTTTTTTTTTTTTGATCAGCAAAGAAAAATTTCATTTAAATAATATGAAATTAAAGGTACAGGAAGACGACATGCATCGAGAGAGATTCGGAAGTATGAAAATACCCCTACTACTGCTACTCGCATCCATACAACCAACCCCTAAGCCTCTCGAATTTTTTTAACCAAAACAGCTAAGAAGAACTTAACTACAGAATTTAAGATTCAATAGTCCCACATATTCAATAGTCCCAGAATTTTTTATTATTCTGAATATATCTACTTAAATGAAAAGTTGGCATTAATTTTAACAGTCATTATGTACCGGTGAAAAATTACCGGAAAATTGTTTTATATGATATGAAGAAGCTATATGGTGTAGGATGAAGCCCAATGAAACATACCATACAATCATATAAGGTGGGCTAGAGTTCTAATGTTAGGAAATTTTGGTTGATAAGGTAAATTGAAGTTGATGAGTTTATGAGTTTAGTCTTGATTTTGGTATGGTATTGAACGATAATGCTTGCTAAAAATTCTGGACATGAGGATAACTTGAACGGTTTTAGACTAGAACCTAGAAGAAATCGATGAAGTCCCACTGCTGAAAAGAGCCAAATCTGTAGGAAACATTATTCTTGTGAGTTATAACCAGTAGCTTCCCTACTAGGAAAAATATTTCCTAATTCCAACTAAACCAAGATTTTCTGAACTACTTAAGACTCGTCCAAACCTAGAGTTTGAAGAAGAAGAAGAAGAAGAAGAAGAAGAAGAAGAAGGGGAGGAGGGTCGCAGAGGGTGGTGTAAAAGGGGGCTATGGGGGAGGCGGTGGGGCGTTGCAGAGGGCTGATGGGGATGGGATGGGATGGGATGGGATGGGATGGGATGGTGGGGAAAAGTGGCTGTGTAGGGGAGGAGAGAGGTGGGCATTGGCAGTATGATGGGGACAGGGTGGCACCAGCAAAGATGGGCGGCAGTGGCTGGCTAGAAATGGGGTGAGAAGAGAAATAAGGGTTTCAAAACTTTAGGATTTGTGGACTTTAATGTAATTTTACGTAACGATAAAAAAAATTGAAAATGAAGGGTGTGATGAGATAAAATGGTGTAAATTGAATCATCCCTATAACCCTAAACCCTAAATTACCATGATATATTAATAGTAGGCTAAAAATTATTAAATGGTGTAAATTGAATCATCCCTATAACCCTAAACCCTAAATTACCATGATATATTAATAGTAGGCTAAAAATTATTAAATACATTTCTACTAAGCCAAAAAGCTTAGTTATACACGGTTCCAGTATTTGGTGTTTGTTTAGTTTTGTTTCTTTATTTTTTTTGCTTGATCTTCTTATGATTTGTATAATCTTTACTGTTCTATGTAAAGACATCAGTTTTCTCTATTGGAGAATTGTAGTATATATTATTATTACATTACATCAAGTCCTGAAGAATGCTTTTGAGATTTCGTTTACATTGTATTTGTTAAATTTCTTGAGCAACTCTTTTGATACAATGATATCTCTGTCTAATCTTAATAAAGTTTTCCCTTATTTTGTTTATGAGGACACTTTTTTCATTTGAATTGGTGAAAACAGTTCTACCAACAATATCTTGTTTCCTTAGGTCCAAAATTCTAAAAGTCCATTTCTGTAGCGTTGCTTTATTGGAAGAACAATATAACTGCTAAATATTGGAAGTTTTATTTATTCTAAAATCAACACAAAAATTGGAAGTGCCTGATGATGATTTGCATTCTTGGCACATGCAGAAGCAAATTTTTGAGTCCCAAATTTATTTGATGAGCGTGTTTTTGTTTTGAATGCTCGATCTATCTTGTCTTCCTCACAGAGGTTGAGACATTGAGTATTCAGTTGTTTTCCTTGTACCTTTCCTGACAATATTTTCTTTTAATGTCACAGAAAATAGTGAAGGAGAAGAATGCTCTTGCTGAACGGTTGAAGAGTGCTGAGGCTGCACGGAAAAGATTTGATGAAGAACTCAAGCGCTATGCAACAGAAAATGTGACCCGAGAGGAAATTAGGCAGTCCCTTGAGGATGAAGTTCGACGGTTGACACATACAGTTGGCCAAACTGAAGGGGAAAAACGTGAGAAGGAAGAACAGGTTGCTCGCTGCGAAGCATACATTGATGGGATGGAAGCCAAGTTGCAGGCTTGCCAGGTTTTACCTATTAACATAGCATCATATTTTTGGTGTTTCCATGATCTAATTCTGGTTGTGTGTGGATAACATTTGAGTGTACCGTGATTTGATCAATTGCTCTCTCTCTCTCTCTCTCTCTCTCTCTCCCCTATTTCTCTTGGGCGCATTGATTTATACTTAAATGTACCGTCTAGTTGTACTTTTTTTGGTGATCTCCTGAATGGACCTAATTTTGAACTCGGACCTGTTTTTAGCCTGCTGTATAGAATCCGGGGCTGATATCACCCATCCAGTGTATCGCCTTAATGTTTAATTGGTTGAACCTATGAAGCATGGACATTCCAAAATTGGTGCCGTGGCGGTATCCCGCGCGGACATGCCGGGGACAAATATGGGACAAGCCAGATCGTGTCCTTTTAATTTAATGATTTTTTTGTAGTGGATAGGGACACGCGTATCTATATCGGGACACAGCATGGGACACACAGGGCTCACTTTTTTTATATATATATTATATTTTTTTTTTTCTTCTCTTTTGCCTATCTTATTTAATACTTTTGTGAAGAATATTGTTGGATGTTAAATGTTTTCTCCTTCTTGTCTTAGTTCTTATTTATCGTTCGTTTGTGAACCTTCATTTTTAGCCAAAAGCCAAAAAGTTACTAAATTAACTAAAAAGTCAACAACCCATACCAAAAGTCAAAGATTCTCTTTTCTTTCTACTTTTTGCACATCTTTTCATAAAAAGTCAAAAAGTCATCCCAAACATACTAGTTTTTTTTAGTTCATATTTTAGCCAAATAGTCAAAAAGTTACTAAATTAGCCTGTTCCCAAACGAGGCCTAAGACTTTTTTGTGAATGGATGATCTATTAATTTGTTTAAATGTAGTGGTTATATTTATTGAATTAATGTTACTATGGTTAGTGTTTGTTAATTTTGATTTAAGATGAATGTAATATGAATCTATATAACACAAATATATAAAATAAAAAATAAAAAATAAAAGTTCGCCGTGTCCGTGCTTCATAGGTTGGAACCCTTGGGTGACCTTGAATAGGACTATTTGGTGCAGCTTATAGCTTATTTTATTTTGGGAGTCTATGTCGAGGTATTTGGTACGACTTATGCTTATAGATTATAGGACAAAAATAACCTAAATTAACTTAAAAAAAAGTTTGTTATCTGGAAGTTGGGGAATGGATGCTTTTAACTTTTGTTTTTTGCTTATCAACTTTCAACTTGAAAAAAAGTTGCACCAAACAGGCTTAATGTGTAGTAGTTGAATAGGAGCCACTAGACTTAATTGCTTGTCCAGTAAATAGACTTAGACTGGCCAGGCACTAAAGTTTCTATCATGGAGAATCCTGAAGTGAAAATGGCTAATTTACATCGTCTCCTTGCAGCAATACATTCATAGCCTGGAGGCTTCACTACAGGAAGAAATGTCGCGACATGCCCCTCTATATGGTGCCGGCTTGGAAGCTCTGTCCATGAAGGAGTTGGAGACGTTGTCACGCATCCACGAAGAAGGGCTGAGGCAGATCCATGCCCTCCAACAGCGTAAAGGGAGTCCAGCTGGAAGTCCTCTTATGAGCCCCCACACCACCCTCCCACATTCTCATGGGTTGTATGCTGCTGTTACACCACCACCTCCAATGGCCGTTGGATTGCCCCCTTCTCTCATCCCAAATGGAGGTGGGGTCCACAGCAATGGGCACGTGAATGGTGGTGCTGCAGTTGGCCCCTGGTTCAACAACCATACTTGAAACCCCCACAAGGCTGGATGTTCACTTTGTCAAGGTAGGTGACATCGCTCTCATTTTCTCACTGGTCTCCTCCTTTCGCCTACTGGGGAGCTCTCAGTGTTGTCTCAATATAAAAGGTTTTTTTTTAAATATTATTTTTGAGTTTTTTTTTTTTGGTGGCATTTTGGCTGGTAGGGCTGTTGGAACAAATGGTGGGAAAAAGAAATAATGTAGAGAGTTTGATAGATGGAATGAATGGGAATGAGTGAGTCCAATAGAATTAACAGTTGTAAATGCCATACTTATATCAATTTTTCCCCTTAATATTAATTCGAGGCATTGAGAAAATTTTGTCTACTCTTGTGTACCTCTCTTTCTTTTTTTCTTTTTTTTGGTTGTAGGTTACATGTAAATTGACACGGCCACGCCCACGTCCTTAATAAACAAGGATAGTACAGTAATTTTATTATTTATTTAGGCGGTAATTATATAGACACTGCTCTTGAGATTTTTGACAATTATAGAAATCTCTTTTTGTAGTTTTTAAAATTACATTACACTCTTGCTTTTATTGTTGATCTCAGTTAATTGACATTTCTGATAGATAAGGCATTGTAATTTCAAAAACTACAAAAGAGGTGTGTATATTTGTCAAAAATCACAAAGGAGGTTTGTGTAGTTGGCCCGTTATTTAATAAGAAAAATGCTTAGGTGGCAGTGGGTCTTACTAGAAATGATGTGAAGTTTTGGTCTTGGAATTGTATTTTTTTTTTTTTTTGTTCTATTTTTTTAATGCATTAGTGCTATTAGTGGTGGTATTTTTAATGGGATGAATCATTGTTGATTTAATAAATTGACATGTGAGGTCAGTGATATTTCAAAAAATAGGAAGCGCGACACCATGATTTTAAAAAAAATTTAAGTCATGATGTTAGTGTATTTACACCTAAATTTCAAAGAAAAACAAAAAATGTACAAAATAAAAAGATAAACCTCTTCCATGTTTGGAGTAAATACAAGTGCTTACGGGTGTAAATTTGGCTTGGCTTGGCTTGACCCACTCAGGTCTAGGCTTGGGCATGCCCATGTCAGGCCTCGCGGGTTTTTGTCAAAATTCGTGTTGGGGCACGGGCCATAAAATTAGGTCCGGGCTCATGGGGTATTCAGGCCTTGGGCAAGCTGGTGGGCCTGGGCTTGGGCTTGGGCTCGGGCTCGAGCTCGAGCATGGGTAGGGCTTGAGTATTTTTTAAAAAAAATTTTCTATTTTTTTCATCAAAATTTTATTTTTTTTGCCAAAAATGACATTGGGCCTCGAGCAGGGCATTGAGTGGGCCTTGAGCGAGCTGATGGGTCGGGCTATAGGCTGGCCCAGATGGGCTGGGCTTCAAAATGATGGCTTAGGCCTAAGGTTCTAGGCTAAGCTTGGGCCCGGGCCGGAAATTGGTTTTGGGCCGTCCACAGGTCGCGGGTCATTTTTACACTCCTAACAAGTAGTCTTACAGTTTTAACACAATTATACTAATATAATATATACATTCTAAAAGAGATGATAACACAAGAATAAATAAGAAAAAAATATATATATTGTGAAAGAAATGATAATATTATTTTTCATCCATACTACTAATGAATTATTAATTAAAAATGGACTAAGGCATATTTAGTTTTTTTTTTTTAGAAAAAAATCCAAAAACTTTTTTAAAAAATGGAAACTAATTTGATAAAAATAAAAATTAAAAAAATATTTTTACATTTTTAAAAATTATTTTTTATCTCTCAAAATATAAAATTTATAAAAATCACAAGTGTTTTATTTTATTTTTCCAATTTTTTTCGCTAAATTAATTTTTTGTTTTTTAGATTTTTTTTTAAACAAATTACTAAACAACAAATAAGACATGGTCTAAATTTTTGTGAATTAAAACTTTAAAAGAATAAAAAATAATTATGTCAAAATAATTGAATATTTACCAGTTTACTTTTTCAAAATTTTAGAGAAAATCAACATAATTTAAAAAAAAAAAAAAAAAAAAATCCTCAAAACGATGTGATTTAAGTTAGCTTTCTCGTCCTGCATGCATGAGAGACAGAGAGAGTAGAGCTGGTGAGTCAACAGGTGGATTAGGATAAGGACAAAGGAAAAATAACTGCAGGATGGGACAGTAAAAAATAGCAAGGATTCAGTGCTCTAAATATGTACCATGAATGTCAGTTCTAATGAGTTGATAGTGCAAGAAAAACATAAAAAGTCAAATTATCACATCAGTAGTGGATTCACATTAGCGTCACGCCATTAGTGGTCTGAAACATTTAAAAAAAAAAATTAACTATAATGAAGTATAATATTTTAATTATTCAAATATATAATTTTTTTATTAATTTATAATTTTTTTTCCTGCTCAACTGTTCTATTATTTTCCCCAAGGACAATCACTTGATCAGGATCATCAAAAACAAATCTATATATATTCTTAGTTTGAGATCATGTTATTGTAATAATTTTTTAATTTTTTATAAAAAGATATATAAAAAATAGAAAGAATGATATGATAATTTATATATATATATTTTTGTAACAAAAATAACGAGGATTAGATGGGCACGAAAATTTTGAAGACGTGTTATAGTAATAATTTTCAAACCAAAAAAAGAGATCAAACCAATCACTAAATACTATCCGTTAAAAGAGATGAGATATGTATTTGGTTTGATTTGGCGTTGTCTACACCACATCATCATATGATCTTTGTTTGTAGAGTCTATGATGGAAACTTCGATGTTATCTACTGCCAGTCTTGTTACTCACGAAAATTGTTTTGTTCACACACAACACTTCATAATTGGTTTAAATAGTGTATTATGTATATAAATTTGGAATAAGAAAATGATATATAAGTCTATTTTATAAATTTATTTTCTAAATTTAATAATGATTAGTTGATCATTAAATAATAAATGAGAAAGAGAGTTGATTTACATATTTTAACAGGCTGCCATATCATTAAGCCTAAAAAGTGAGTCTAGTTTTTAAATTTAAATAACAATTACCGTGTTTGGTTTTAATTTTTTGGAAATTAAATTTTTTATTTTTCATATTTTTTGTTTCTAGTGAATATTTTTAAAATTTTCAGCATTTTTTTTTTTACTTTTTTAAATACACCTTACCTAGATGTATCTAACAAGTAAAATATTTTAAAAAATCAATAAATACACACGAATACGAAAAATGTACTGAATTTTTTAAATTTTTTTTTTTTGATATTTAGTGAATTTTTTAAAGATTTTTTTTCACAAGTATTATATTTTTTAAGTGTATTTATGTTAAGTATAGGTAAAAATTTTAAAAAAATATTAAAATATTAAAAAAATTCAGTGGAAATAAAAAAAATTCAGAAAACAAAAATTTTAATTTCTTAAAAATTAAATTTAAAAAACTCAAACCAAACAAGTTGAATGTTCTTTAAAATAATAAGAAAGGTGTTTTGAGTTCATTTTACTTGTGATTTATATTTAATTCTGTAATCGAATTATGAGTTGGCAGCATCTAGCCATTCACTTAGCTCATTTATATGGGGGAGTAGTGGTCCATATATGTCTTATTGATGTGGTGGCAACATTTGGTGGGTAGGAATGGATCTCATATCGATCTCTCAATTCGAAGGGAGGAGGAAGATCAGACATTCATCAATGGTTGCTTTGATTAGATTGTAACATAGCTCAAGTGTGGGGATACTATTGTCACAGCACATGTTGCTAACTTTTGCTCTCTTTTGTTGTTTTCCCCTCGTTGGCTTTTGCACATTTTGTTTCTCCTACTAGTTCTTAGAAAATTATTCAGTAATTTTAGAGTAATATTTTATTTTATTTATTAATTCATATTTTCCACTTTGTTCATAAAATTCCAATACAAGAATAGTAGGTTTAATAATTTTAACTTATAATTATTAATTTAGAACATTCCTGAAACTTGTTTCAAGAGAATTTGAATAATTTTCTAATTCACAGAAGAACTAGGATCAAAGCATCTTTAATGGTTGATGTCCAAATGGCAAGTTGAAAATTAACATTTTACAATGTGAAAAAAAAATGCTCTGATCCCACCGTCTATTACTCAATTAAAATCAAGATAAAGTCTCGTATGAATTGGCCTTAAGAAATTATTTACGCTTAGGAAGTTTTGAATTTGAGACCTTAGAGGAAACACATCCAATGAACAACCTTGATATTTAAAGAGACATATAAAGGTGATATTTGATAAAGCTGAAAACTGAAAATTAAGTATTAAAAACTGAATACTAAATTTTTAAAGCTGAAAATATGTTTGATAAAAATTTAAGTGCTAAACTAAAAATAAGCTGTTTGATATGTATAAGATCAAATTTAAAATTTATTATTTTCAAATTATATATTTAATTTTTATATTGTGATGGTGGTAGTGATGGTATGACGGTGATGGTGACGGTGACGGTGACGGTGGCGTTGGTGGTGGTGTGGTGGCGGTGGTAATGGTGAAGGTGGCATGGTAGTAGCAGCGGTGGCGGGGGCGGGGGCAGCGGCAGCGACAGTAGCGATAGTAGTGGTAGTAAAATGATGGTAGTGCTTATGACAACAATATAGTAATGAAGGTAATGGTAGTGGCGGCGGCAGCGGTGGTGATGGTCGTGTTGGCGGTGGCATGGTAGTGGTGGTGGTGGTAGCGATGGTGGTGGTAGTGGTGATGAATTTATAATAGTGTTATCAATACTTATACTTAATATTTATAAATTCAGTCAGAATTGAGTAAGTTTCATATGATTTAATTATTATTTTTTTTATTTTTTTATTATTTTTTTTAAGTTTTGGCCTAATTTTAAAAGGCATTTAAATTTTTAAGTGATATCAATTGTTATTATTAAACAAACTTAATTGATTATTACTTAATATATTTAGTTTTAAGTGCTGAATCATATTATCAAATACCCTAAAAACGAGAATAAAAGAAATTCATTACAACGATAATACTATATTATCATTGACATGTGTTATCATTGAATTGTGATATCTCATATCAATAATGACATCTTATCGTCGTTACACTGAAATTTTACTCTAAAAAGAAAGGAGCTAGATGGGGATAAAAGTTATGTGAGTGTTGTCATTGTAGAGTGAGAGAAAGAGAGTGGTTGTGATATGTTGCTTACCATTGTCTTGAATAAGAGAGAGAGGTTGGTTGGTTAGGGTTAGAGGTGTAGAAATGGTCCGAGGCTCGAGGGTGGCCCGAAACTTGTTTGCAGCTCAAAATGGGCTCGGCTTCGAGCCCAGCCTAGGACACTGGACCTAAGTCATCATTTTGAAACCCAACCCAAAATTTTTTTGTGCCTTGTGGGCAGCCTGGCCAGGCCTAATTGCCCACCTGCCTCCCTCTCTCTCTGCCAGATTACCAACGGTAAAAATTCAAGATAAAAAAAAAATATGCTGCAACTTGCAACAGTAAAAACAAATAGTCATTTCATTGTGCAAACTGATGCGCTACATTGCCCCATGCAAACGAAAAAAAAAAAATTAAATATCTGCTACTGTAGACTAACAGTAAAAAAAAAAAAAAAAAATTCAAACGGCCACATGACTGTTTAACACAACGGTCCAATTTATTTATTTATTTATTCATTTACAAATTCGTCCCATTCTCCCAAACTCTTATAAATATCTCCTCTCTTCCAAAATAATCTCACAAATTCTCTCTTTCATACTCTTAACTCTCAACTCACTCAATTAATTTTGAAGTTTCATTTCTAAGTGGCAATGTCAATTGTGCAAGAAGAAACTTTTATCATAAGAGTTAATTTTTATATCGCATTTGTTAGTCGGTAATATTAATTAGTTTAATTAAATTTATTAGTTACTCATTTTTTACATTAATTATTTCTTAACATATATTAGTTGTTATTATTTCCTCATTATTGTGACTTATTATTTAAATTAATTGTTAGTTTTTATATATTATTTTACTTACATTACTATGAATTTTAATATCCTTAATATTTATGTCGATATTAATGCATATATTACACAACATGAATTTGTTGATTCTCCTTCTAATGTACCAAATATTCTTCTTCCAATAGCTGGATCATTATCTAGGGGCATAAGTAGTGGTGTTTGGGACATTTCAAAAAAATATCTATAAATAATTCTGATGGTACAATTACATTTAAAGCAAAATATAAATATTATGTACATTTACTCAATACTGCATCTGCAAGGGGTACTAGTAATCTAAAAATGCATGTTGACTAACATTTACAAAGTCAATAACATGATATAGGAAGTCAAATACAATTAGGGAATTCATCAACTGGTTATTTGCAAACATTTTCCTATGATCCTATACATGCACAAAATCTTTAGTTGATTATATTATTAAAAAAAAAAAAAAAAACTTTTACTAATAGTGAATGTCTCGATTTTGCCCAAATGCTTTACGAAAGTTTTGCACAATATTATAAATTTTTTCAAGAAATACTACTAGAAATAGGATTTTAAAAAAATTGAGAATATTAAAAGTAAATTATTCGACATCTTTAAAAAACTGAATGAAAGAGTATGTTTAACAGCTAATCTGTGATTAAATATTGATTTAGAATATCAATGTATCACTGCACATTGTATTGATAGCGATCGGAAATTAAATAAAAAATTATTTCATTTAGATTAGTTAAACTTCCATACACTGGTCATTCGCTTGGTGTAGAAATAAGAAATGTATTATATGAGTGGACTTTGCAAAATAAAATATTTACTATTAGTTTAGATAATGCAACATATTACAATCAGACTATAACTCATTTGAAATCAACTTTAGAATTACTTTTTGGTAGTGATTTATTTCATGTTTATTGTTATACCTATATTTTAAACTTGATTGTTAAACAAACTCTGCATGTATACGACACTTCAATACTAGTAATAAAAAATGCAGTTATTACTATTATGTCTTTTGCTAATCGAATTTCTGAATACAGAAAAATTTATCAACGAGAAGGTATGTCATTTAAAAAATTAATTTTAGATATAGACAGTAGGTGGAATTTAAGGTATAGTATGTTAAAAAGAGTTTGTAAACAAAGAAAAGTAATAGATTTATCTTTTGCAACAACATCAATAGGGGGAGTACTGACTCCTACAGAACTTAATTGGCGCCAAGTAGCTTTGTATAAAGATTTTTTAAAAGTTTTTGATACTGCAACAAAATTATTTTCTTATATATATTCTTACTTCACCATTTGTTTTACATATATTAGCAGAAATAACTAAAGTTTTTGTAAGATATATGGGTAATGAATATTAAGTAACTATTATTACTTCAATGATAGAAAATTTTGATAAATATTTTGATCCATTGTCTAATCTTTTAGATTTAACCATAATAATTGATCCTAAGTGTAAAGAAATTAGTTTACAAGAATTTTTATAACGTGTTTTCGCTAATCAAAAATAATTTGCCCTGATGCAAACATGCAAAACATTATGTGAAGAATACAGGACAATTGCTGCTACAGCTGCAAATACACCTACATACACTACACCAGTAGCCTCATCTAGAGGCGAGAGATTTAAGTATTTTTTCAACAATAAAAAGTCGAATAAAATATCTTAACATACAAGCGTAAGTAGTTCTAAACTACAACGTTATTTGGAAAGCTTATCAGTGGATGATTTCGATGATTTTGACATTTTGAATTGGTGAAAACAAAATGAGACTATGTGGCCTGTGGTTTCACAGATGGCCCGTGATATACTAACCGTTACTATTTCTATAGTTGCTTCGGAAACAACATTTAATGCAGGTGGACGGGTGCTGAGCAATTACTGCAGCAGACTTTCACGCCAAATGGTTGAGTCATTAATGATATCTAGATATCATATACATGCGTTTACGAGAAGACAAAATTATAGTGAAAATGAAAGAATACAAAATGATTTGGATGACATATCCTCGGGAACGCGAGTGAATTGTCTGCTTCCTCCGATGATTAATCAACAATTTGTTTTTTAATATTTCATTTCGTTATTTATTTATTTTTTTTGTATTAGATTATTAAGATGGAGTATAATGTAAATGATTAATAGGCTAGTAAGTGCCAACCTAGTTAGGATGTGCTTGACCTATAGTGATGCAATTGCTCTACCATCATCAATAATTTATATCTATTTTATTTAATGATACAATGTTTTGTAATATTTTTTTTTCATTTTAAAATAAAAATTATTCATTCAATAAATGTTATATATTTAATTTAATAATTGTAATATTGAAAGTTTCATTTTGATATATATAAAATTATTCATTTTAAAAGAAGAAAATTATATAATTTCCTAATTTTTTAGTCATAAGTTCATAATCAAATGATTTTTCACTTTTTTGAATAAAAAAAAAAGTTTATAACCAAAAAAACATAAGTCATACATGATAAAATTTAAATACCACCACACATAAAACATAGGGGAATGCACCAATAAATCCCAAATTTGTATCTTTTAACCCATTTGGTCCTATGAATTTTCTTATGAACTGTTAGGTCCTATCCCAATGTTAATGACCATTAAACATCAAACATCACAACGTCATTATCAAAACAACATCAAACATCATCATCAAAACAACATCAGACATCAACATCATTATCAAAACATATCAAACATATCATCAAAACAACATCAAACATCACAATTATCATCATCAACAAACATCAAACATCATCATGAAAACAACATCAAACATCACAAATCATCATTAAAATAACATCAAACATCACAACATCATCATCAAATATCATCATCATCATCATCATCATCAAACATCATCACATCATCAACAACACAACATCACAACATCAAACTAAAAATATACATCAAACATCAACATATACATTATACATCACTAAACAAACAATGGTCAATGTGTAGGCATTCCAGACCTTCAAAGCAAAAAAGCAATCTGAAAAAGAAAAAAAAAAAAAATTCTGGGTAATTTTTGAAGACAAATAAACTACTGAAATAACAAACTTGCTGGACGGGCCATATATTTTATCTTCAACATTGACGCCCTTGATTCAACACAATCAAGAACATCGTGTGCGCATCTCTCCTTCTTCTCTGGGTTTCATTATTAGTACTCACTCTCAATGCCGAGATCATCGCGTTACGATCTTCCCATAGGCTGATCTACAATCGGAACGATCGATTCGATTTCGATTTTCGATTTCGCACTGTGCTCATCATTCCCTAACTGTGTATACTACTACTACTACTACTACTACTACTACTACTACTTCTAATTTGGGGTTTTAGGTCTCGAAGAGCATCGAAAATGCCTTCGGTGCTGACCATTGAATTCTTACCCGCCCTGTTGTTCCTTACCTGACCTCTTTCCATGGCGCTTCAAGCTTTCACCGCGTGAAAAGTCTTGAAAAGTGTGATCGGCGTGGTAATCTTAGTTAATACTTGCTTTTTTTCGTGTTTTTCTTTTTGGGTTTTGTTTTTCATTTTTAATCAGATCGTATCGAGCAAAGTTATCCAATTATTCGTTGACAAATCGGCGATCGATCGAGCCGTTGCGAAATCTGAATTGCCTTTGAAACAGCAGTATTGATTGTGGGGTTCCCTTGTTTTGCCTTTTGTTTCACAGAGGTAGTTTCTAATTCATATCTGTGTCAATGATTAACTATATAGCTTTTTGGTGCTTTTTAATTTTTAATAACCCGTCATAATTTTGTAGCTTATACATAATGATGTTGTTGATGTTACTAATGTAGATAGTGGGACTAAATGGTGCATAAGAAAATTTGTAGGACTAAATGGTTTAACTTTTTACTATATAGGATTTACTGGTAATTTTTCCTAAAACGTAACCAAGCATCTCATTAATCTTAACTAAAATACTTTAGTACAATTTTTCTTTTATTGTTTTTATCCCTCATAAGTAATCTATATACATAATATATTTGTCATTCATTTTTCAAAACAAAAAGGCCCTCCAAACTCGGCTCGCGGCTTGGGTTCGAGCCCAGGCCCTAGGCCCTATTCTGAGGGCCTGGACCTGGACCCCACTTTTCGCTCCCTGACCTGGCTCACCAAAGAGACGGGAGCCCGTGAGACCCACCACAAGTCGACTCGATCCCAAGTCGGACCATAATTACACCCCTAGTTAGGGTCTTGAAGGAGAAATGCATTGATTTCTCGATTAAGACTGTGGGGAAGTGGTTTAGGAAATACTCTTCAGATCTTGGGAGACGCTCTTGATCCTCAGCTAGTCACCTGCAAGGACAAACACTCCGGTCAAGGGTGCCGGGGTTAGCACTCCGACGGGCAAGTCAGTTCTTATACTCAAGAAAGCTTGTTTACTAAGTTTAGTGAAGTGATTCTTACATACCATTCCAAGAACGCTGCTTCCTTATTTATATCTGTTCCTTCTGAGGCCTCGGGGCCTGGGCCTACTTTTTAATCATTACTTGTTCTTTTATTCGGCCTCAAAGATCCTTTCTTAATCGGCTTACGTATTGTATTCGGCTCATCCTAGTCTTGCAGGATGTAGCCGGTTAATGTCTGCAGGATGCAGCCGGTTAATGTCAATCTACTAAAATATGCCCCTTCCGATTCAGCCATATATTCGGCTCCCACAAAGACACTTTAGAGTGGCCACGTAAGCATCACATAATTTACCGTCAAAACTTTTCACAACCATTTTCAATCAGCGATATTGCAAATTTAAATCCAATTATTTAAAATTATCATTTTATAATTCAAATTTATTTACATATGAAACTCACACTACACAAATTTAATTCCAATCACACATCATCATTCGGAATAGATAAGGTGGGTTCATAAACTTATTCATTTTCAATTAGACTAATTAAACATAAATTATAAAATTTAGGGATTAAATTTTTTCTAATTGAAATTACAAGGAGTTAATTGACAGAAAGGTAAACTAAATTTTTCATTTTTTCCATTTTGTCCATGCAGAATAGGCAAGGGAGCCCATGCTACTTTCCGTCAAATATCTTAACGACGCTATCAATTAATCGAATTTGACACAAATTCAAAATTAAAGAGTAAAGTTTTATAATTAAAATTATAAAAATTAAATTGATACAATAGATAAACTACAATAGTAGCCGATGAAAGAAACTCGTAAATATATATAGAATTATAACATGGGCTGAATTTTGCTAACTTTGCATGGGTAATGGAAAATTGTGGTGAATCTCATAATTTTAATATAATTATACTAATTTTCTTTTCAGTAGCAATGTTATAATATCTAAGAGAGAGAGAAAGAGAAATTTGTATAATAATGTATACAAGACTTCTTTATATAGAAAGTCAAAAACAAGTTAGCCGGGTGGAAGAGAATATGGCTATCCAGGTAGGCTTGCTCTAATTAAAGCTGTAACTTCTTCTTTGCCTGAGTATTATTTATCTCTCTTTAAGATGTCAGTAGGGGTAGCTAGAGAGTTTGAGAAACTTCAAGCCAGATTTCTCTGTGGTGGGTCTGAATTGAAGAGAAAACTCCAAATGGTGAAATGAGAGGATATTACAAAAAGTGTGGAGCAAGGTGGGCTTGGCATCCAGAGAATGAGAGTGGTTAATGACTGTTTATTAGTCAAGTGGTGGTGGAGATTTGAGCTTGAAAAAGAGGCTTTGTGAAGGAAGGTCATTTATAGCAAATACAACTTGGATTTGGGAAGCTAGATTCCATCATTTAGTCCAAGCAATAGACATTCTTGGGTGTGGAAAGGAATCTTATCAATTGTAGAACTTAGAAGCAGTCTATTGGAATTTTTTTGGAACAATCTCAATATAAAGGTTAGGGATGGATCTAGAGTCAAATTTTGGAAAGACAAATGGTGTTCGAATATATGTTTGAAAGATGATTTTTCTAGTCTCTTTAGATTGTTAGTTGACAAAGATGAATCATTGAGATCAATGTATGAGAAAAAAAAAATGGATCAGACAATTAGATCGTCAACTTCAGAAGAAGGTTGTATGATTAGGAGTTTAGGGAGGTTTCCAGGCTCACTAATTTTCTTGTGGCTGCTCTTACCATCAATGCTGATCAATTTGATAGACTATCTTAGGCTGCTTCAAAATCAGGTGTGTTTTCAGTATCTTCTGCTTACAAATGTATTGAAGACTCTTTTAGTCCAACTCTTTTAACCAGTAAGCTTGTGTGGATTAATTATCTTCCTCCCAAAGTCCAATTCTTTTGTTGGTTAGCTTGGAAAAATAAAGTCAAGACTTCTATCTTTCTCCAAAGGATTGGTGTCCTACCTAGTAATTTATCAACTATTTGTATTTTCTGTAAGTATGAGAATGAATTAGTGAACCATTTATTATTGTTTTGCCCTTTTGCTTGGAGATTGTGGTTTGCTATGTTGAGTTGGTGGGACTTTCAGGGGGCTTTTCCAAGTTCAATTGATAGTGTGAGTGTTGATTTCCGACCTCACAACTAAATAGGAAATTTAGCTGGAGAGCACACGGCAGAATAAATTAAATCAAGCACCTGCCAACAAGAAGACAAGAATATCATGGTGGCTCGTCCACCTGGGAACACTCCAACGATCAAGTCAGTTAATCTTATCTCTCAAAGATATCAAACAAGTACTCAATGCACAAGTAAAAGCATACCCTAGACCCACATGAGTGCCTCACTTTTATAGCCAGCAGTGCCTTAGTCCCTTAGAAATCTCACTTCATAGGACTCAAACACAATGCTTATCTCGAACTCTTAGCTAGATAGGGATAAATTTCTTGAGAGCCTTATCCTTATCCAGAAAAAGTAGGTGTTTGGCATGCACTAAAAAAGTGCATTTTTTTTTTTTGCATACATACACTTATTTGGATCACATCAATCAACATCTACTCTCTATTTTTCTACTTACTTTCTTTACCTTTATATACATTTTTTTTTTTTATAAAAGTCAAAAAGTGTACTTATTTAGAACATTCCAAACCACCCTTAATTGTCCTCTATTATTTAGGACTCCTGTCCCTTATCCAAATATCTTGAATTTCGGCATTACCGCATCGAACCTCAGCAACGCCACAATCACCTTGGCAAACATGACTCGCGCCCACGCGGCACCTCGACCAACATCTCGAAGTCACCTTGGCCACTTGGCGTCATTATCAAAATACTTCCTCACAGATAGCTTATTTCTTTGGTGAGATGGCGCTAGGCTCAACATTAGGAGAGAAAGATTTGGAGAGCTATTCCACTCGTTGTTCTGAGGTTCTTATGGAAACATAGAAATGATTGTGTGTTCAATGCTTATTTACCTAATTTGCCTGAGTTGTGCGAGCTGGTCAAGATTAGAGTTGCACTTTGGATGTTACTAGTCCTTAAGGAGTATCATCTAACTGTTCAGGACTTTTTATTTAATTTAAGGAATATCAGATTCTGTTTGGAGAATCAGAGTCTTGGTGGTTTTCAGATTTCTGGGCATTAATCTGTTGTTTTTGTGTGTGTGTGTGTGTGTGTGTGTGTGTGTTTGTTTCTCACTAACTTTGTTTGGTCCTTGCTGTTTGTGCAAGCTCACTATTGCCTTTTGTCCTTTATTGTTTGATGTTATTCTATTTGTTACTTGATTATCATTAATAAATCTATTTTTGTTGTTCAAAAAAAAAAAAGAAAGAAAAAGGCTCCTTTATATGGAAAGAGAAAAACCTAAGTATGGCAATAAATATAATATGATATGTATAATAGACAGAATATATAGGTACTATATTTAACACCCCCCCTCAAACTCAAGTAGGGATACCAACTTGAGTTTAGAGAGAGAAACTAAAATATGAAATAAAACTAAAAATAAAATAAAATATGGATAGATCTGAGGCAAATAGATTGCAAAGTCCAAATAGGAGCACAGGGGCACTTGAGATAAATTAGAAACCAGAGCTAATATCGGGACAATTTAAGGTCATGCCAGACCATTGTAGAAACTGATCGAAACTCATATCGAGACAGTTTAAGATTGTACCGGATTGTTAAAGAAGAATTAGAGATGTTGAACCAGTAAATGTGACACACACGTAACTCATGACGTGGTGCTGAATAATAATGGCAACAGATGACATTGTGTACCAATGAGCAACTTATAAGAAAGTGTGCTAGGAGGTGGCTTGAGTTATGAGCCAAAGGGAGCGGCTTGGATTATGTGCCATAGGGGGCGGCTTGGGTTGTGCGCTAGGGGATGACTTGGGTCGTGCACGAAGGAGAGACTTTGGTGGTGCACCAGAGGGGGCAACTTGGGTGGTTCACATGGTATATCACCATGATCACCATGATATAGGTATAATACCCCCTCAAACTCAAATAGGTTGAAGATAGAAACCTATTTGAAGTTGAAATAGAAGGACAGACAGAGTGGAGTAGAAGCACAAAAGAAAAAAAAGGGATTGCGAGTAAAAAAAAAAATATATGATAAAGATATTTAGAGTAGGAATAAACTAGCTGACAGAGGAAGAGATCGTCACGAAGCAATACTGAAAGGAAAATATGGCAACATAATTGGTTGAGGTCTGGTAGGCAGCCAAGCAAGGCTGCCGCCCGCCGGTGAAGCGAAATTACTTAGTAATTAACCTAACTCTGATACTATATTAGAATATCTAAGAGAGAGAGAGAAAGAGAAATTTGTGTTATATTAAATGTTGTAATAAGGTATACAAGATTGCTTTATATAGAAGGAGATAAATTTAAGTATAGTAACGAATATAATATGGTATGTATAATAGATAAAATATATAGTTACTATATTTAACAAGTAGAATATTGACGATGTTAACTTTGATAAGTAAATTACTCTATTGCCCTTCATGATGTAAAATGAATTACTTAACTACCCTTGCCCTGTCTTTCCCTTGACAGCAATACAGCCACCATAGGCTCCTTACGGTAATTGGTCTCAGAGGTATTGATGCAGGGAAGGTAATGAGATGAACATTCGAACACAAACAACAACTACAAATTTGATAAAAAGATATTCTCTTTGGTAATAATACTAATTCTCCATAATAAATTGATTTTTTTCTAAAGCTTACAACAGTTATTTATAATAGAATGAGGTTCTAATTAAACTAAAAGATAAATTGAAAAAAACAGTATGTGCTGATCAATCTTAAATCAAAGGAATTATAAAAATTATCAAAAATGAAAAAATTTGAGTTAAGCTCAAATCTAAAAATTACAATGAAAGATACATGTTACGAAAAAAAAAATCTAGTCCCAATTGGATTCGTCTAAATTGAGTTATATGTGAATAGATTTTCAAACTAACAAAATTGCAAAATTGAAGACATAAACATTAAAAATTGTTGGAAATTCATCGTATGCCATGATGAAGCAATGAATATTGGTGGCCACATCATTTTTCATTTTTTGATCAAATATCACATGATTCTAAAGACACGCCGTCTTAGTCTATTAATGTTTTAACATTTATCTTGTTTTTCCTAAATTTCAAAAATTCTACAGCAAGCATGTATCCGATATGCATCAAATTCTCAAGTTAAGAATTGTATTTGCCGCGTATATCAAGTGATGAGAGAGAGAGACGTGTGATATATGTAAGTTCTAGAGAGAGAGAGAGAGAGAGATTGGAAACATATTTGCATGGGAGTGTTTCTTACCATATCCGGGAAGTTGGGCAGAAACATAGGAGAAATTTTTGTGTAATGATAGGTAGGATGCATGTATGACTAGCTAAGAAACAAATAAAGAGTTGAATGAATCAATATAAAACGTGGCCGATAATACTCTTTTGACTTTTTTGTATCTATCTATATCTCTATAGGTTTGTATGTGCACTTGTCCCTCTTTAACACCCCTACCTCTTTTCTACAAAAACCAATCTCTACCATCCATTTCTTTCCCTTCTTCTATCATCCTAATCCACCTCACTTTCCTTTCACATGGATTCTCTCTCTCTCTCTCTAATTATATGTTTGTATGTGCACTTGTCCCTCTTTGACACCCTGACCTGACTTTTCAACTAGAACAAATCATTACCAATCATTCCTTTCCATTCTATTTAAGCTAATCCACCACACTCTCATTGACAATCCCCAACTTAGCAATTCTCTCTCTCTCTCTCTCTCATATTAATTAGAAAAACTGTCATTTGTTGTTGATTATCTTGAGCTTTGTTCTAAAAGAGAGAGAGAACTGAAGAATCATCTTTGCACTTCTCTCTCCTCTGTTGGTTGTGAGCTTATCTTTGCTTGGCTTCTCACACCAATTTGTATCTGTGAGAGAGCTTTCTCTTTCTTTGGGTTTCTCTTTTGCGGCTCTTCTTCTTGATACATTTATATAACTACATTTGCACATGTAAGCTCTCTCTCTTTCTTTTCCTTGAATCTCTATTTCAATAACATTCTCTATGATAAATCTCAAGGCATACTTCATTTTGAAGGTGGTTGTTAGGTCTTCAATAAGATATTGGCTTGTTATTAGGAAGAAATGGTTGGAATCATCATGCTATTCATCTAAATATAGGCATTTGATTGATTTATTCATCGTTACAGCTCCTAATATTAACTAAGTTTTCCTCAATCTTAGAAAATTCTTTAAAATATCATGGAAACTATTTTCATATATATGATCACAACCTATCAAATCAGTTTGAAAATGATTCACAAACATCATTTTTATAACCCCCCCACAAACCCCCCCCCCCCCCCCCCCCACCCCCCCCCCCCCCCCCCCCCCCCCCCCCCCCCCCCCCCCCCCCCCCCCCCCCCCCTTTTATATATTGGATTTTCTATGTAAATTTATTTAATTATTTTGCACGTAATATTATTGATTTCTGCAATGTAAATAACTTATGGCTTCAACAGCTGGTTAAAGAATAGAACTTTTCTAAGCAATTGACGTGTTGATTAGAAACCAACTTCCAATATTTATTGACTTTTATATGAAGAACTTATGGCTTCAACAGCTGGTTAAAGAATATAGAACTTTTCTAAGCAATTCATGCGTTGATTAGAAACAAACTTCCAATGTTTATTGACTTTTATATGTCTTGTTGCCTATGCAGAATGAAGAAAGTTTGCTGGCCTTACTTTGATCCCGAGTTTGATAGTCTCTCAGAAAGGATATACGGCCCAACGTAAGTGATGTTTCAAACCCTCAATCCTTCTCACCATCCTTTGGTTGCTAATGCTACATACCCAGAAAAAAATATTTGGAAATAATCCAAAATTTGAAATGTATTGATGAGATTCATTCTCTATGTGTCCCACGTCTCATCAATTTTGAATTTGCTCCATACATTCAAATTCTTAACAGTTTTATAGGTATTTTTTTTTCGGTAGATAGCATTTGTGGGCTTCTATAGCTCATAGAAGTTTCTTAACTTGGTGGTTAAGTCATCCCCTTCCTTTTGTTTTTCCTTTCAGTTGCAGAGTTTGCATCGACAACGAAAGCTTAGAAGACTGCACCGTAGTGAAGGTAAGTGTGTGAATGAGAGAGAGATCGATCTAGAGAGATCTAGACAGAGAGCTAAGAAGATATATAATGAATATGTTGGCTGATTGATTGCAGGTTGATAGTTTAAATAAGCAAGGTCTCCTTCTGGAAGTGGTGCAAGTGCTAACAGATATGAATCTCATCATCTCAAAAGGCTACATATCCTCTGACGCCGGATGGTTCATGGATGGTATAGTCTTTATCTTACTTAGTATTATCAAATATTAGATGACTGTTTACATTTTTAATATGAAATGATGAGGCACCATAAACAAGATTCAAGCTTCTTGACAAGCTAAACTGTGCATATGGCAGTTTTTCACGTCAAAGATGCAGATGGGAACAAGCTTGCAGACCAAAGACTGATAAACTATATACAGCAGGTAATGCAATTAAGTTATATTAGGGATACCAAAAATTTTATCAAATATTTGACCAAATGTCTCACGTAGGTGTGTCATATGAGCGTGAGATCCACACCATGTGAGATATTTGGTCAAATATTTGATAAAATTTTTAGTACTTTTAACATTTAACATTTTTGAATGCAATTTGATTCCTCATAGACTCAAACAGAGAAAAAGATATGCATACTTTTAAATATTTTATACAAAATTTTCTTACAGGATGAAGAGGGTCCTAAAACACTAGAACGCACACCATTGTATGTAATTTAGAAATACCACAAGCACATTATTATTGATTTGATATATAGTGATATAAAAATTATCACCATTTTCTATAAGGAATTTGACCAGAAATCTGATAAGAAACTTTTGTGTGAGTAATACTACTATTGATATTATACATTAGTTTTTTAAGGATAAATTGTACTAATCTCTTTTGAAATTTGAAAAAAATCCAAACAGTCCCACAATTGTAGAATAATTACACTATTCTCCTTTTTTAATAAGGCTAAAGAGTCCATAACTAATACAAATGTTATGACATATAATGATAAATAATAAAAAAAATATATATTATTAGAATATTATTGAAGCCTACTATAATTATATCAAAATTATAGAACTCTTCTATTGTTTCTAAACTTTAAAGAAATCAGTGTAATTTATCTATGTTTTAACTATGGTAAAAATGTACCTCTAACGTGAAACGCCATGCAGGCTATAGGAACAACAAGAGACCCTCCAAAACCAAAGGCCTACACCACCGGCAAGCCCCTCGAACCCGAACCACATAGCGAACGCACCACCATAGAAATGACAGGAACAGACAGACCGGGTCTCTTCTCAGAGATCTCAGCAGCCCTAGCCGACCTCCACTGCAACGTGGTCGAAGCCCACGCCTGGAGCCACAACGCCCGCCTAGCTTGCGTGGCCTACATCTCCGACCAATCCACAGACACCCCAATCGAAGACCACCACCGCCTGGCCGCCATCGAAGATCGTCTCACCACAGTCCTCCGAGCCACCACCAGCAGCGCCACCGCAGGAGGCAACTGCACGAACCAACAACAACGAGAAGCGAAGAGTGGAGGAGGAGGAGGGACAATGACGAATGTGGAGAGGAGGTTGCATCAGCTGATGCTATCGGTTCGGGACTTTGATAGGCCTTTGGCGATGATGGAGGTGGCATCAGAGGAGGGGGGAAAGGCGAGTGTGTTGATAGAGAGTTGTAGGGAGAAAGGGTACTCCATTGTGACGGTGCAGTGTAGGGATAGGCCCAGACTCATGTTTGATACGGTTTGTACGCTTACGGATATGCAGTATGTCATTTTTCATGCTTCTGTGGATTCTCATGATGGTTATGCCTTTCAGGTACGTCTAAGCTATTATTATTAGATCAATTTATTTATTTATTTCTTTTTTATGAATGATTTTCACATTATAATTTAAAAAATGAAGAGGTCGGATTATCAATAATAAATTGGATGAGTCCAGTTCTTTCCTCAATTAGAGAGGCTGAACCCTTCAATTGAATATAGCCAATGTAGATGATAAATATTTTGAAAATAGCTTGTGTGTTTCCCATTTATAATACGTATCAATTCAGAACCACTTCATAAGTTCAAATTTTTTTTTTTTGATCGGTAAAATTTTTTTTATTGATAAAGTATAAAGTATAATGGAAAACATCAGTAAAGAGGAGTTTCATAAGTTCAATTTGACATTTTAAATACTATGAAACTCTTTTTTTGACGGCTAATTATTTTTAAAAATTCACCACTTTATGAACATTTATTGCTCAGTTCTCCACATACTACCACCACTATACTACAATAAAATAAAAATTCATAACCCAACAACGTTTTTTAATTCATTCATGGGAATCAAGAATTTTGCATAAAGAAACTGTTTTGTATCTCTAAGATATTAGTAGATTAATGTGTTTTTATGGAATGAATATTGGTTACAGGAGTACTTCATAAGGCACATAGATGGGTGCGCACTGAACACAGAAGGTGAGAAGGAAAGAGTTGTTAAATGCTTAGAGGCTGCCATTGAACGCCGGGTTTGTGAGGTAACCCCCTCTCCCTAAGTCTAACACTGTTATTTTTTTTATTTTTTACTTAATAGCAATTAGAATAAAATATGCCGATAGTCCTTATACTTTGACTTTTACGTTATTTTAATTCCTGTAATTTTAATTGACTTGAATTTTATCACGAATTTATGATTTTATTTTAATTTGATTTAATTGATTACAATCGTTTGTCTTTGATAGAAAACACGCACATAAGTGACATATATTGTACTTTTAGAAACACATTTATGAATTTGCGCAACTTTAATAGCCATTTTTTTTTTTAAAATCAAAAATCTTAATTCACATTGTTAGTTAGATTGAATTGAATATAATTCAAAATTAAATGTCAAAAACAAATCAATTGAAAGGGTTTGAACCAAATAACACAATAGGCAAACTGGATGAACTATTAGCATTATTTTCCCTCCTAATTAGAACCAATGTTCTAAAACACCAGTCATTACGTATCCTACAGTACGAATTTTGAAACTACCAAGTTGAATACAGACTGATATTGCGGTGTGATCGAATTTCGCAGCTGCAACGGTCTATTCCTGTTATGTATCAATCTATAATCACAACATTAGACCATGACAGGCCGGAATGCACTGGTATAGAAAGACCTATTATAAAATAGTGTAGGAAAATTGGTTTAAAATTTTATGACCTCAGCATTCAATTTTTGACACGAACTGGCCAATATTATTTATATCGTTATGATTTAAAACCACTATTAGGACTTGAACAAAATACTAAACAAGTTTTCACTTTTATTTATTTTTTTTTCACAGGGGGTTCGATTAGAGTTATCTGCAAAACAAAGGGTAGGGTTGCTCTCCGATATAACTAGGGTTCTTCGTGAGAATGGCCTTGCAGTCGTCCGAGCAGACGTAGCAACCCATGGAGGGAAAGCAGTGAATGCATTCTACGTCAGAGACATCTCAGGCAACGATGTAGACATGGAGTTTGTCGAGTCGATGAGGAGAGAGATGGGACCAATCGATCTAGCGGTCAGGAATGAGAAGTCTCTGATGCCGCCGAACACAGCTGATCATCAAAGGCCTCGTTTCTCCATCAGTGATATATTGAAATCCAAGATTGAAGGATTCTCTCACAACTTTGTTGCAATCAAGTGATGTGATTATCGTCATGTAAATATGTTAGGTAGTTATGAGAATGGAGTTTTTGTACATGAACAATAATCTCTCACACACACCATGTTGTACTTTTTTTTTTTTTTTTTTGATCGGCAACACATGTTGTACTTGTACATTAGTTTTGTTGTGTTCCATTAATTAATTGTTTTGTAAATAAAGAAGTTCAATATCCATATGAATTTGAATTCTTCAATGTTTCTAAAATATTGTAAACTAGGCTAAATTTATGATCGGAGTATTTGATAATCCATATTGTACTCGAAAAAGACTATTAGAAAAAAATAGCTCAAAAAATATTGGAAAATAAAATGCGTGGTGCAACACTACTACAAAATCATAAATAGGTCATACTTTTTTTGTGTGTAATGTATGTTATTCAATCACATTTTTTAAATTTTGTCAAATGTGATCGGGAGTGATTAAAAATGGTCATTTCTAATCACACGTTTTAAGTGCGATTACTAACATTTAGATCACATCTTTTAAGTGTGATTAATAACTAATAAAATCTCTGATAATAAACGTTTAGATTACATCTTTTAAGTGCGATTAATAACTAATAAAACATGTGATAATAAACATTTAGATAACAGATTTTAAGTGTGATTAATATCTAATAAAACCTGTGATTAATAATATGATAAGATCACACGTTATATGTATTTCATCTCACAATTAATGCATGTGATAAAAAAAGGGTTCAACATATTTGAAGAATAATCAATATATTCTCTGTATGGACATTTGAAGAATGTAAACACATTATATACTATATTTTGAACCACAACCACATATTGAATGGAATAACGTCATATATTTCATAAATGAAAGTTAAATATGTACAAAAATATATACAAAGGAATTAAATAAAGAGCTTTTAACTGTGCTTACATAAATTAAAAAATTAAAAAATTTGAAAAGCTATGTTTTCAATTCTGACATATTTTGTATGTCTCCAAGAAATTTCTGACCTGAAAAATGAAAACACAAATTAATTTAGAAACCGCTAGAAGCATATGAATAAACTAACTATTTGTAGAGATTGTTCTAGTCTTACAAAAGATAAAATCGAACATTTTCTTATCACACTGATTCTTTATCACAAGTAATTCCAAGCTTCAAGTCACTTTCTTTGATTTACCCAAATATATATATATATTTAAAAAAAATAATAATAAGAGGCAAAAAAAAAAAAAAAAAGGTTGAAATGACATATAAAGAAAATCATAGTTTCAACTCTTAGGTTATTAAAAATACCAACTGAACTGGCAGCCAGGAAAGTCACCAACAATACTATAATATCCAAAGACTACAAAGAGCAAAAGGCTAATGACGAGGACATAGATGCCATATACCAACCAATAGCATAAGCCAGTAGATTATGTAGCCGAAGTGCATATCATAATATTTAAACTCCGACATAACTCAAAAGAATAGTAAAGATGAAAAAATTTACTGATACTAAGCATTTATATATGTGATCTAGTAAATGCACCATTTTCAGCTTGCACTAAAACACGAGTAACATTTCAAAACAAAAAAACAAGAAGATAAAAACGAAAAATTGTCAAAAATTTCCTAATGTAAATCACAATAAATTTCCCTGAAATACAAATATTTACCACACACACACACACACACACACACAAAAGGGAAGTGAAAGAAATTCAAGGTTACCTCCAAGGAATCTGAGGCTATAGGAATTCATTGGGAACCTCTTCTATATCATTGGATGCAACAATACTAGGGTAAGGATGGGGAGTCTGGTCATGGTTCCTCCGTCATTAGAACCAAAAACATCACTATTACTATCTTGGAAAAGTTGTGAAGTTATTTCCCCGCAAATGCGGTCACAAGAGAGAATTTCTCCAATAGTTGAATTGAAATATCTTGAGCAGGATCCTGAAACTTTGCCTCTGCCTACCATTGTGCTGAATAAGACTGGCACTTCCATCAAAAGTACCTACTTCAATCCTCTCTTGATTTTCTTTTGAGGGGGGTCCAC
>JAPPVO010000007.1:51756323-51998465 GCA_030407325.1 Camellia japonica
GTCACACAAAACAACTCAGTAGGCTTCAAAACGGTGGCTCAGCTAAAGACCCCTTCTAAGCTTGCTCTCCAAAATGCTCACCTATACATATATATAAAAACAGTGAGCTAAAGCCTAGTGAATAACATTAAAGTAAAGGGGTTAGTGAACGAATTCCAAATATATCATATCCGTAAAACAAATCATGACACAATCATTCATATCAGTCTCATATCAGAACATAACATAATGGTATATCTCACAGAACATATCACATATCGTCTTCCGACTAGAGTAATCGGTTCCGGATACCGATTAAACACATATCACCACAATGAAGTGGCTAACGAGATCTCATATCACATATATGTCATGGACCCACATTTACATACCGTCCCCCATGACTTGGGACTATCTATGGATGCCATAATAGATTCACAAATAGGACATTCATTCACATAATCAAGATAGCATTTCAAGAAACCATAGCTTATCGATAACAATTAAAACATAATTTATATCAACATATCTTTACGAAATGTTACTCACAGTGGGCTTCCAGAACAGTTGGTCAAGCAGTCCTTGACTCGTGACCTACAATCACAAATATGCATAGCACGATACACAATCATCTTAAACATATTTAGTTCACTTAAGCTTTTAAATATAGATGACTGGAATTATGAATTAATTAGATTATTAATTTCCTTTAATCTCTAATTAAAACATATTTAGCCATGTATTAACCAAACTAATTAAATATAAATAATCTAATCATAAACCAATCCTTATTAAGTTCACTAATTACACAATCAAGCCTAAATTAGGCTCATACACATTAAATTATAATTATTCAGTCATGTTTAAATTACTGAATCAGAAACTCATAAATATGCACATTTTGCAATTTCAACTCCATTTTCAAGCAAATCGAGGCCCAAATAATTAATCTTCACATTTATTTCCATAATCTTGAGCCTAACTCAATTTCAATTGACTCTAATTAATTCTCAATTAAGGCTTAATTTGACTACATCTAATTTTATGAACCTAAATCAAATTTTTAATTGAATTCTTATAAAGCTCTAAATATCAAATTAAACCCATTTTTCCATTTTTGAAACTCAATTTCATGAAACATCCATTTTCTTGAACTCAAGCTCTAATTCATGCTTAATTTCTCCTTAAACTCCATGAATCATGTAGGAGAACAAGTATAGAATCAAAAATATACCATGCATGTAAAGATTAGGAGTTAATTTGAACAATTCTACCCATTTGCAAACATGCATGTCCTAAGCTCTTAATTACGTGAGCAAATCTTCTAATTAATTATAAATTCAACTCAATTAAGCTTATGATCTTCCTATTTGAACCTAGATTCTATGAATTAATAGTGTATCATTTCAATTTTATGAATTAGGAGATGGAAATTACCTTAGTTTGATGATTTAATGCATATGAATTAATCCCCTTCTTTCTTCTTCCTTCAGTTCTTCTTGAGCTCAAGCTCTATGGCTATTTCTTTCCTTACTCTCTCTCTCTCTCTTCGTGGGTCTTGTTTGGTATATGAAATGAAAGACTCAATATAATAAACAACCAAACACTCTCTTTCTTCTTATGTCACAAACTGAGTAGTGGTCTACATGGTTATTGTCATTACTAATTCATTCTAATTAAGTTAAATAAAAATCAAAGCTACGCAAATTAAATTAATTCTCATCATAATAAAATCTCAATTACACTAAATTAAATTATGCTAATGTGTATTAAGCTTTAATTCCTATGCAATTATTTAATTCCAACCTATTAAAATTAGCGAATCAGACAAAATTTGTTTTCAGTTAAACGTCCCAAATGGCTCTAAAAATTCCCATTAGCCTATCCATGTACCCAATTTCGGTTTCTGAACCCATTATGGTCGTCAATTTCAGTCCCGAAGTTGTAGCCTCATCAAATATTTTCAAATTAATTTGTATTATCACATAATTAAATAAAGATAATTGTGACATGCATTTTGGGGTCGTTACAATTGTGTTCCATTTTTTCTCTTTAATGACAAAACTTGGTGAAAAACAATCATTTAATGGGATGGACATAGATTGGATTGATTCGATTTTAGAGTAAATCAAGAATTGATCATTAAATTTATATAATTGGATCAAAATCAAATTATAGAAATTGGTTTGGCTTATTTCGGTTCTACAGCTCTAGAAAATTTTGGGGGTGTTTGGGAAGATGGTTGGGCTAAAATAGATCACTAAAAAACAAAATAGGCTAAAATAGCTAATAGACAAAATATCATAACCAACACATAATCATTTCACTTCTCACAACCATCAAATCAACTATAAAAAATAAAATAAAATAAAAAAATCAACCAACTTTCAAAACAGCTTTTTTTAGCCAAGCTAAAATACCTAAATTGTCAAATAGCCAACTAAAATAATCAACTTCCCAAACAAAGCTTTTATATAATAAAAAATATGACATATTTTATAATACTAAACAAAATAACAACAATTAGTATAGTTAGATTGTTTAGAATTTGTCAATTTCAAAATATTTAAATAATCCCAAGGGTTGGTGTGGTGGTCAAGGCCTGGGACTTGGGGGTATACTTCCTCTATGGTGTCAGGTTCGAAACCTTTCAGGTGCAAACAATTTATTATAGTTAGTCCATATTTTTGCCTCAACTTTAATTGGGTCCCCTTCTAGTGGACAGTGGATTAATCACCTTATTGAGTTATCACGAGCAAAATCCGCTTTACCCCTTGTAGTTTAGGCCATTTGCACTTTACCCCGTATCATTTGTAAATAGCCACTTACCCCTTGTCGTTTTGGACTAAAGTGCAACAATAATACTAGTGACAAAAAATGTAAAATGACCTTAATACCCTTATTCTTCTTTTCTTTCTTTTCCTTCTATTTTTTCATTCTATCTCTTTATGAAAAATGATTTGTAGCTCGAACTTTAGCCCCTCGAATGGCCCGAATGTGGTGGTACCCCTGTCTCTCCATTTCGGACTCACGCGCATAGACCCCTTGTCTCTCCTCTTTATCTCTCTCTCTCAAACCTTAAGTCTCTGAAATCTTCCTCCTCTCAAACGCCAAACCTTCTTTGGCCTTGTTTGGTAGAGCTGTGGGAAAGTGCTTATAGCTTATACCTTAACAGCTTATAGCTTATAACTATGAATATAAGCTGATTTCTGACTTATAAATTAAGCTTCTCCTGCCCCACTCAAAGAATAAGTTGATTTCTGACTTACAAAAAGCTATAAGCTGTATTGTTAAGCTAAACCAAACAAATCAAAATAGCTTAAATTAAGCTGAAAGCTGAAATAAGCTGAAATTAAGCTGTACCAAACAGGGCCTTTCTCTCATCTTTTCCTCCTTTCAAACGCAGACACTACCTCAAACCCCTCTCTCTCTCTCTTTCTTTCTCTCTCTCACAACTTCGTCTTTATCAAAACAATGCTAGAGCCATTGGAGCCCACAAACTGGTAGCTTTCTCTCCAACGCCGGAGCTGTAATGCCCTGAAAATTAACATCAATTTATTAATTACCAATCCATTATTATCATTCAATTCCATAACCTTAATAAATTTACCGGTAAATAAGGATAACAAATTATAAATCAAAAGCCTATATATTTCTCACAAATCAGTCATCTCATACATTATAACAAATTATAGTGCAAGAAATTATATAAAAAAAATGTCAAATCGCCCTAGAGACTTACACATTTCAAGGTTAAGGCCCTTGATCACAAAGAAAATAAAATTCCATCTAGCAGGTAAGCTTGCAGCTGAAACATATAACATCAAAAGAGCGTCAGTACCTCCATCTAAAACTACGTATACTTCTCAACGAACGAGTCACACCTTGATCACCTGAAATTTGGGAATATCCAGCCCATAAAATGGGAGTGAGCAATGACGCCCAGTAGAAAATAAACTTGACACATTATAAATATATATATATATATATATATATAAATAAAATGCTCATGTTGGTTATATTCATACAACACATCATAATATACAAGTCTTGTGACTTTGATGACATTCAATGCTCGATATAAACTTTAAACCCATGATTGACTCAACACTTGGACCTTAATTCACCTTGAGAACATCTCTTTTTCCTTTCTTTTATAAAATCCCAAAACACATCACATGATACCCCCACATTTATCGGCCACCAAGCACGGAAGGGCAATTGGGCACCTTCTACATTTTTGAAAATACCTCTACATTTACCCACCATCAAGCATAGAGGGGCAATTGGACACCCATTACATTTAAAAAAAAAATTACCTCCACATTTACAGGCCACTGAGCATAGAGAGACAATTGGACACCTAACACATTTATTTAACAGCATCCCCCAAATTTACCGGCGTTAAGTACGAAAGGGCAATTGGGCACCTTAATAATATACCAATGACATTCCTACATTCTCTGGCCTTCGAGCATGGAAGGGCATTTGGGCACCTTAGTACACACAACACATTCTAAATATACACACATCCGATTACACAACTCAACACTTAATCCAACATTCTTTGGATGCAATGCAATGCAAGAGTTCCTAATATTGTGACTTAACTGAAGTCTAATTCAGTCACATACAAAATCAATCCAACAAATACAATATGAAATAGATATAAATATTTTTGTGTCCCCAAGTCAACCGAGCGATCAATTTTAATTATGAACCAATTCATACATCGAACCTTTCAACATTTTTTAGATTTCCACCCAAAACAACTTCCTTAAATTCTCCATTAACATCATCATAACACCAATCTCATTCCACATACGGATACTCAAAAAGATTAATCGAAATTTCAACATATAGTACGATTTTAATTCAAAACCTCATTTAAAAATAAAATACCAAATTTAGGGTTTCAAGAAAATTGGTGGTTTTCTTCATTTCATCATCAAATCCAACAATCATCAAATATTTCACATTAATATCTCAAAGCAATCTAAATATTTCAAAATTTTAAGTGAAACCCCCATTTTTAAATATAAACATCTTTTAATCAAAAATTTCAAACTCAAATCAACCCATATTTCCCATAATACAACATAATCAACAAAATCATAAATGATTAGAGTTAAGAGAATAACCTACGTCAAGAAAGTGAGCAAACACCGAAGACCCAAGCAAGAACTCCAACGAATTCGCAATCCGATCAATCAAGAGAAAGATCTTCACTCCTCCTTCACTAATCTTGCATGATCTAAAGTGGATCCTTGGTGTAAAGAGATGAAATCAAAGGTTTTGTGGCTAGGGTTTTCGAACATGAAGAGGTGAGGGAGAGAAAAGTGAGAGAAAATGCACAAAAAGTGGGTTTAATACTTGTTGATCCTGAACAGACTGCTCGACCAACCACTTTTGCGCTCGAGCGAACATAGCCAACTCTCAGAATCTCAAACCTACAAACAAAAGTATCAGATGCCTCGAAAGACAGCTCGAGCAAACACTTCTTCGTTTGAGTGACGAAGTGAAATTTCCAGACCATTACAGGAGCCCTCATCTTCTATGTCTCTATTGGGTTCTTTCATGGCAACGACAGAGAGAGTGATGTGAGGATGTAGAGGTTGTTGGAATTTCTGGGTTTGGTGAAGATTTGCAAACATGTTTGGATTTGTATGATACTTTCCTCTGCAAATTCGCCTCTTATTTTCTCCCTATATCCATATATATAGCAATTTATGTGTATGAATGATGAGTGCAAGACAGGAGAAGAAGACAAAGGGGTTTCGAGTTTGGATTTGAATTCGAAGGATAAATGAATCTGAATGTATTAATGGGTATGGATCTGAATGTTCTGTCACAAAATAAAAAAGGGCATTTGAACTAAGAAATCAGATGTGTGTTAAAAATTTGTAGCAAAAGAAATTATGCTTCTCTTTGATTTCATTATCAGTTTCTAACTACCTCAATCTTCTCGGGATCAATTTGTCTTTCAACAATCTTAGTGGTGCATTTCCTTCACAAGTCTGTGAAATTCCAAGCTCCTTCACAACTGGGATTGAGAAAGAGAGGAGAGAGAAAGAGAGAGAGAAAGAGAGAACTTCCAAGCACAAGTGCAATCACATCGTCCATGTACAACTGTGTAGCTTCGTTGGCGGTGGAGATTCTGAAGAGAAGTGGGTAGTGTTCTACCCAAGTTGGTGGTCAGTGCCGGTCGTCGATAAACACCCAGGTTGGTGATTGTTGTCGTCATCGGTGAATACCCAGGTCGGTCGCTTGATGTTAGGTCCCAAAATCACGTTCCTCTTTCTCTTCACTTTTTTTATTTTTATTTTATTTTATAAACAAGTGGGTTTCACACATGATTATAGAGGGTTTCTCACTCTCCTCTCTTTTCTCTTTCTTTGTTTTATAATCTTGTAATCACATTCGGGCCATTCGGGGCCGCGAAAATTCGAGTTACCCAACAAACTGCTATTCTATTATATAATTTCTTCTCATCCCCTCCCCTTCACCCTTCTCTCTTCCTTTCTCTCTCTCATTTGCTCTGTAACTTCTAGTTTTCCATAATACACAAACAATTAAAACCAATCTATTCTCAATTTGCAAACAATAACTTCCACCAATTGTCACACCCCAAACCCCAGTATGATCGGCCGTGGCCCACAGGGCCTTAGCCCAAGGCACACGTAAGCCTAAACATGAATCCATAACCACATTAAACAACTATACAATAGTCTGATAATAAATAACCAAACTCAATCCAGTGACATGCCACAAGTATAAACGACAAAACCAACCGTAATCAATACCATCCAAACTTATGGGATATAAATGGCCCACATATCAAAATAATCCTAAATGAATCTTAATAAATATATATATATATATATATATATGCACAAACTTGACATAACAATCTAAAACAAAATAAATGAATGTCCTAGAGGTCCATGCAATTGAGTCCCCGCTACGCCATGAGTCTACTCTAAGTCCTTCTAACACTTGAAAATGATAAATAACTAAGTCAATTGATAGCTCAGTGAGTAGCAACATGGATTGTAAATATAGTTTTGAAAACAGGGTTCAATTTCAAAATAACACAAAAACTAGACTGGCATACAATTTTGATAAAGATAATCAGTTTCAAAAGGAAGTTCCATAGTTCAACAGTTAAAATACTCATGTCTCTCAAGAACATGATACATGACATTTTCCACTAAAAATAGATTACAACATGAACACCAATAATTTTCTGAGTACCAAGAATAACAAGTAACATGCCACAAAGTTCTCAAGGCTATAAGCCCGTTGAATCCAATATCGAACCAAGAGTCATCCTCGGGGTGGCAACCCGGGCCTTTTCTCTAAAACGATCCGATTGAAGGTCACCTAGCCTAGCCTAGGTCTTTTCCTTACAATCGTTGAGTACTAGAGTTATCACGGCCCCACACGGATCTGTTCCCTAGTGGCCAGAGTCACCACGCACAGTGGAATAATTTCCCTTGACTAAAATATACATATGGTCCCGATAATCAATACAATTTAGTTTCGCAAACCATGGTAGTTCACCATTATAAACATGAGACCATAAACAATAGTTTACAGTATGCCAAGTTTACACATGTTTCAGAAATAATTTAATTCCATTCATACTATAATAATTTATCAAAATAGTTTAGTCCTAAAACAACAATTAAATTTTCTAACAGTTTAGGGTAGGGAAACATTTATAAAAATATGTAGCATGCAACTACTCACCTGGAAACGGAATAATGTAATCCTCGAATAGAGTATAAAAGTCCAACTAGTGCCCTGAACCAAGTATGAAAACTACACGTCACTACTAATTTAAAAATACTAAAGAATAAGAAACTAAGTAACCCCAAACTAAAGCGCACTAACACGGCTCAACCCAACTCACCATTACTCTTAAATATTACCTCAGCTCATGTTCTTCAAGGTCTAAAATCACCCAAGACATGGGTTCAAATTGAAACTTATTTAAAAGTAACTTTAAGATAACCGAATTTTAAACAAGTTTTTCAATCAATTTGCTAACTTTGAAAATTCCAAAACCCAATCCACGCTGTTCGAAAAATTCCAAAACCCTCCAGATATCAACTAATATATCCTGAGTTTCAAACCCAATTGGTTTTACTTGATTTTCTTATCAAAATAATTATTTACAATTAATTATGCCCAAACAGATTGTTTTCTGCAGCACTTTAAAGAAATTAATGGTTCTCTTAGTATACACGAGCAATCAAAGCGAGCCAAAAAATGTAAAAAACTAGACTCATAGATGGTTCTAATGACGCTGATTTGATAAATTTTGGATTTATACCCAAAGAGAACGACACTTTCGAAGTTACTGTTTTACACTAGTGTTCTGGACAGATTTGAACGCACCAATTAATATAGATTTTTACTCTGACAAATTATGAGAAAATTCTGATATGCAATTCAATATGTAATTAATCTACAGTAAAAATTTTAGTTCAAAATTCACCCATTTGATATGATTCCTCGATTTTTGAAGTTTGTTGTTCTGTATAGAATTTTTAAACTAAGAATTACACCCATTCTTTACACACAATTTATTTCCTCAGGTTTCTTAACAATGTATATATATACAAAATACATACACCTACAACCTCCCCATCAATGAATTATATAATAATAGAGTAAGGATAAAGAACAAAAACAAAAAGGAAGAAGAAAGATTAAGACCTACCACACACCCAAATTGTATTAGGCAACCTAGGGTTCCTATCTATATATCTCTAACTAAAAGGCTCTAAGTTATTATCTTTTGTTTTATTTTATTTTCTCTCTCAATTAATTTAAATAACAAACAACTATTACTAGATCAAAATATACTGACTATTTTTTCCCCTATTTTTTTTTAAAATAATAATTCTTGCCTCTAAATTAAAGACTTTCACCATAAATTTATTTTAGGTTTAAAATTAATTAAAAGACCCTCCAATAATATTTAGTTTGCACTTAAAGATTCACAAGCAAAATATTTAAGATTGTAAAATAATTATTACTTAATTTTTTATTTGATTTGTAAGGCCTGGGACTTGGGGGTATACTTCCTTTATGGTGTCAGGTTCGAAACATTTTAGGTGCAAACAATTTTTTAAAGTCAATCTATACTTTTGCCTCAACTTTAAGTGGGTCCTCTTCTAATGGACGGTGGATTAATCTCCCAGATTAGTCGGTTGGGTCACTTATTGAGTTATCACGGGCAAAATCCACGTTATCCCTTGTAGTTTAGGCCATTTGTACTTTACCCCCTATCATTTATAAATAGCCACTTACTCCTTATCATTTTGGACTAAAGTGCAACATCAATACTGATGACAAAAAATGTAAAATGACCTTAATACCCTTATTCTTCTTTTCTTTCTATTTTTTTATTCTATCTCTTCATGAAAAATGATTTATAGCTCAAACTTTAGCCCCTCGAATGGTCCGAATGTGCTGGTACCCTGTCTCTCCATTTTGGACTCACGCACATAGACCCCTTGTCTCTCTTCTCTATCTCTCTCTTAGACCTAAAGTCTCTGAAATCTTCCTCCTCTCTTCCTCCTCTCAAACGCCAAACCTTCTTTCTCTCATCTCTTCCTCATTTCAAACTTAGACACTGCCTCAAACCTCTCTTTCTCTCTCTCTCTCTCTCTCTCTCTCTCTCTCTCAAACAATTCCGTCTTTATCTAATCAACGCTGGAGCCATCAGAGCCCACAAACTGGTAGTTTCCTCTCCGACGCCAGAGCTATAATGCCCCAAAATTTAACATCAATTTATTAATTACCAATCCATTATTATCATTCAATTCCATAACCTTAATAAATTTGCCAATAAATAAGGATAACAAATTATAAATCAAAAGTTTATCTATTTCTCGCAAATCAGTCATCTCATAGGCTTACACATTTCAAGGTTAAGGCCCTTCATCACAAAGAAAATAAAATTCTATCTCGTAGGTAAGCTCGTAGCTGAAACATATAACATCAAAAGAGCTTCAATGCTTCATCTAGAACTCCATATACTTCTCCATGAACGAGTCACACCTTGATCACCTAAAATTTGGGAATATCCAGCCCATAAATGGGAGTGAGCAATGACGCCTAGTAGAAAATAAACTTGACACATTATAAATATATATATATATATATATATATATAAATAAAAATGCTCATGTTGGTTATATTCATACAACACATCAAAATATACAAGTCTTGTGACTTTGATGACATTCAATGCTCAATATAAACTTTAAACCCACGATTGACTCAACACTTGGACCTTAATTCACCTTGAGAACATCTCTTTTTCCTTTCTTTTATAAAATCCCAAAACACATCGCATAATACCCTCACATTTATCGGCCACCAAGCACGGAAGGGCAATTGGGCACCTTCTACATTTCTGAAAATACCTCCACATTTACCGGCCATCAAGCACGGAGGGGCAATTGGTCACCCATTACATTTTAAAAAAAAAATACCTCCACATTTACAGGCCATCGAGCACAGAGAGACAATTGGACACTAACACATTTATTCAACTGCATCCCCCAAATTTACCGGTGTTAAGCATGCAAGGGCAATTGGGCACCTTAACCATATACCAATGACATTCCCACATTCTTCGGCCTCCGAGCATGGAAGGGCATTTGGGCAGTTCAACACACACAACACATTCTAAATATACACACATCCAATTACACAACTCAACACTTAATCCAATACCCTGTGGATGCAATGCAATGCAAGAGTTCCTAATATTGTGACTTAACTGAAGTCCAATTCAATCACACACAAAATCAATCCAACAAATACAATATGAAATACATATATATATTTTCATGTCCCTAAGTCAACTGAGCGATTAATTTTAATTATAAACCAATTCATACATTGAATCTTTCAACATTTTCTAGATTTCCACCCAAAACAACTTCCTTAAATCCTTCATTAACATCATCATAACACCAATCTCATTCCACATATGGATACTCAAGAAGATTAATCAAAATTTCAACATATAGTACAATTTTAATACAAAGCCTCATTTAAAAACAAAATCCCAAATCTAGGGTTTCAAGAAAATTGGGGGTTTTCCTCATTTCATCATCAAATCCAACAATCATCAAATATTTCTCATTAATATCTCAAAACAATCTAAATATTTCAATATTTGAAGTGAAACCCCCATTTTTTAATATAAACATCTTTTAATAAAAAATTTCAAACTCAAATCAACCCATACTTCTCATAATACAACATAATCAATGAAATCATAAATGATTAGAGTTAAGAGAACTCCCTACCACAAGTAAGTGAGCAAACAGCAAAGACCCAAGCAAGAACTCCAACGAATTCGTAATCCAATCGATCATGAGAAAGATCTTCACTCCTCATTCACTAATCTTGCATGATCTAAAGTGGAGCCTTGGTGTAATGAGATGAAATCAAAGGTTTTGTGGCTAGGGTTTTCGAACGTGAAGAGGTAAGGGAGAGAAAATAGAGAAAAGTGAGAGAAAATACACAAAAAGTGGGATTTATACTTGCTGATCCCAAATAGACCACTTGAACGACCACTCTTGCGCTCGAGCGAACACAACCAACTCTCAGAATCTCAAACCTGCAAACAAAAGTATTAGATGCCTCGAAAGATCGCTCAAGCAAACACTTCTTCGTTTGAGCGACAAAGTGAAATTTCCAGACCGTTACATGAGCCCTCATCTCCTATGTCTCTGTTGGGTTCTTTTATGGCAATGACAGAGAGTGATGTGAGGATGTAGAGGTTGTTGAAATTTCTGGGTTTGGTGAAGATTTGCAAACACGTTTGGATTTATATGATACTTTCCTCTTCAAATTCGCCTCTTATTTTCTACCTCTATATCTATATATATATAACTATTTATGTATATGAATGATGAGTGCAAGAGAGGAGAAAAAGACAAAGGGATTTTGAGTTTGGATTTGAATTCGAAGGATAAATGAATCTAAATGTATTAGTGGGTATGGATCTGGATGTTCTATCACAAAATAAAAAAAAAAAAAGGCATTTGAACTAAGAAATCAGTTGTGTGTTAAAAATTTGTAGCAAAAAAAGTATGTTTCTCTTTGATTTCATTATCAATTTCTAACTACCTCAATCTTCTCGAGATCAATTTGTCTTTCAACAATCTTAGTGGTGCATTTCCTTCACAAGTTTGTGAAATTCCAAGCTCCTTTACAACTGAGATTGAGAAAGAGAGGAGAGAGAGAGAGAGAGAGAGGGGAAGAACTTACAAGCACAAGTGTAATCACATTGTCCATGTACAAGGGTGCAACTTTGTTGGCGGTGGAGATTTTGAAGAAAGGTAGGTAGTGTTTTACCCAGGTTGGTGGTCAGTAGCAGTCGTCGGTGAACACCCCGGTCAGTGGTAGTCGTCGTCATTGGTGAACACCTAAGTTGATCACTCGACGCTAGGTCCCAAAATCATGTTCCTCTCTCTCTCTCTCTCTCTCTCTCTCTCTCTTCTCTTTTTTTATTTTATAAATGCGTGGGTTTCACACATGGTTATAGAGGGTTTCTCACTCTCCTCTCTCTTCTCTTTCTTTGCTTTATAATCTTGTAATCACATTCGAACCATTCGGGACAGCGAAAATTCAAGTTACCCAGCAGAACTGCTCTTCTATTATATAATTTCTTCTCCTCCCCTCCGCTTCACCTACCTCTCTCTCTCTCTCTCTCTCTCTCTCCTCTCTCCCCTTTGCTCTGCAACTTCTACTTTTCCATAATACACAAACAATTAAAACCAAACCAATCTATTCTCAATTTGCAAACAATAACTTCCACCAATAGTCCACCAATTAATCCTAACAAAACAACCCAAACAAACCCCAAAATATATCTAATTCATCCCAATCCCTAAAACCCCAATTCATAGAAATTCGAATACATATATAAACTGAAGACGAAAAGAACAAACAAACAAACAGACCTTGATCAAGATTGTATCACCGCAAAAAAGCAATAAAAACAAACCCCAAAATGTATCTAATTCATCCTAATCCCTAAAACCCCAATTCATAGAAATTCAAATACATACATAAACTGAAGATGAAAAGAACAAACAAACAAACAGACCTTGATCAAGATTGTATCACCACAGAAAAGTAATAAAAACAAACCCCAAAATGTATCTAATTCATCCCAATCCCTAAAAACCTAATTCATAAAAAATCGAATAAATACATAAACTAAAGATGAAAAAACAAACAACCTTGATCAAGATCGTTTCGCCACAAAAAAGCTACAACTTTTCCATGATAGCATCGTGATGACAAATTTGTCATCATTGACGGCCGCGTAGACGATGAGTCGATTGGGGGACTTCTTGCCCTCCAAGATTGCGATAAAAAAGTCCTTCGCTCCTAAAAATCCATCCCCTCTCGATGGTGTCACTGGAATCTATGGTGTTGTCAGAATCTATGGTGTCGCTAGAATCAATGGTGAGCTGCTGCATATGATCACTCTGTTGAAGGAGCATCGGGAATAGCTTCGTGGTTGGTCCGGGGGCGTCATGTGCCATGCCCTTACCAATCACAATTCACCATGCCCTCTCATATTCCACAATCACTTAACACAAATTCGTGAATTTTACCTCTTCCACCAATCACAACATTGTTGAGACATCACATAGCAGTGCCCCAAGACCAACCAATAACTTCTCCAAGAAAAAATGTCTTTCTTTTTTTTGTCTCCCTCGTTTTGCTGAGGGGACAAATTAGCTCTTGAATCACTTTAGTGAGATATGTGTCGCACTCTGGAGGATCACTTCACAAGATCATTATAGAGGATTTGACAAATGTGTCTTTTTACGTCATATTTAAACTTTTAAATTAATTTTTTTCAATACCTACTCTATTTTTCATCCTGTGTACATCAAATTCTGTCAATTTAGACGGAATAAGTAACAACAGGAAGGTAAATTGCAAAACAACTAAAAATCAAATGAGGGATAAGTGCTTATTTCCAAATGATATGGGGTAAAGTGCAAATGATCTAAACCATAGGCGGATAAAGTGGATTTTGTCCAAAAAAGACTAATGCTCAAATCTTACTGTTAACTTATGTATTCTTATTTTCATGTACAAAAATATTAAAAAATAATAAACAATTTTAGTTCAGTTTGGTTCAATTTAAAATCGAGAATCGAACATATTTGAAAAGTTAAACTTTTTTTTCAAAATCATAATAATAATAATATTTGGCCCTTATAATGAAATAAATTTTAAATTTTAAATTTTATCATTTTAAATTTTTAAATTTTAATTTATTTTCACTCTAAACTATCTATCTATTTTCGTTAAGTTGACGAAAAGAATATATTTTAATTATTAAATTCAATGAAAAATAGTATTTTAAACATTTTTTGTACATTTATATTGAGTTTAATGATTAATATATATATATTTTTGTTAATTTTGCTTAACTGAAATAGGTTGAAGGTTTATATTAAAAATAAGGGTAAATTACAAATACGCCTCCTGAGATTTGATTAAAATACGAATCGCCTTCTGTGATTTTGCGAATTATATTCCACTCCTTGAAATTTCTAATTTCATAACAAATCGCCCATTTTATTAATCAATCATCAAGTTAATTAACAGTTTTTAAAGATGTTAAAAATATGTTTCAATTAATAATTTAGGTAATTTTATTATTGTATAGGAGAGCAATTATGAATTTCATTTTTTTAGTTAATTCGGTTAAATAAAAAATTCTAATAAGGGGTATTTGTAATTTTTCAAACCACGGGGGGTAATCTATATTTTAAGCAAATCTCAATGGGTGTATTTATAATTTACCCTAAAAAATTAAAAAATTAGAGTTTAAATTTATAAAATTAATAATTGAGAATTTATTTTGTTATATATATATATGGAATTCTGAAATGGAAATATGGACAATTTTTATATATGGAAATACTTAATTCATAGCCTTTTTGATTTAAGACTGTGAATTTGCTTCATATAAATAGGTGTATATGTTAGATATATTGAATAAGAACACACACTTGAAATAGAGATTTCTTAACAATGGTGTCTTCCCTGAAGTTTTTCTTTACAATTCTTCTTCTAAGTTTTGTTGGCAAAGGTAAGACTCTTGCTGCCATTTCTCTCTCTCTCTCTCTCTCTCTCTCTCTCTCTCTCTCACACACACACACACGTACACACACATTGACCATGTTTGATTGAATCACTGACAAAGCCTTTTTTAACAACCCCATTTCAGGGCCCGAAATTTTGGGGCTCGAATGCCCCGAAATTTCCATATTAGGCAATCAAAAAAAAAAACAAGGCAAAAAAAAAAAGAAAAAAAAAACAGAATTACCAAAACAGGAAATTTGAGCCAAATTTGAGCCACTGTTTTAGGGCCACCAACCATTTTTCCTTTTTTAATCGGACTGTATAATTTTTTTTCAAATTGAACTTGTTACGCAATATTCCCATTCTCAATTCTATAATATGTATAGCAATGTTACATATATTAAAAATTTTGCTAAAAATATACATGTCCAAATATTATTGGATGCTTGGATTTTTCAAAAATAATTTTCTAAATTTTCAATCCATATTTTATTATTTTTTGTGAATTTTAAAATTTTTTATTCATTGTTTTTGGTTACCTAGGTACAAAAATTATGCAAAAATCTTTCAATGAATTTTTTTGTCTTCAATGAATTTTTTGTAAAGATTTTTATATAAATTTTATACATTTTAAGTTTATCTAAATTCTGTAGATCTAAAGAGTAAAAAATTTGATTAAAATGTTCAAAAATTTACTAAAAATAAAAAATAAGAGTTGAAAATTAAAAAAATTATATTTAAAAATTTCAAAACAAACAGAGTGATTTCTTTTTTGACAAACAATCATATTTGGCCTCTTGTATTTTTAGTATTATTAGAATTATTCATATATATATATATATATATACATATGATTATGGATTATGTCCCCAAATATCTTTACACCCTTGTTTCAATTTACTCCTAATCATTGTTAGGACCTATCTTGTCAAAATCCCGCGCACAAAACTAAGTAATTGAGTTGTAATTTTTATGTGTTTTTTGCCTTCCTCGCTCGAGCCAGGAAGTCCTCGCTCGAGCGAAGGACTGCGTTTGTGCAAAACCTGAAGGCCATGCTTGTGCGCTCGAGCGAAGAGCATGGTGGCTCGAGCTAGCACTGCGTCTACACTTGAACCTGAAAGGATGTTTTCCTCGCTCGAGCGAAGGGCTCGTGGCTCGAGCGAGGTCACTAGTAGAAATCACGCGAGATACACTCCTCGCTCGAGCGAGAGGAGCCTCGCTCGAGCGAGCTTCAGAATCCGGAAATTTTCAAGTGATTGGTTTCTTTCAGGATTGGGATTCTTTTTGGTTTTCTATAAATAGATGGTTTTCTCCTAAAACTAATCTAATTTTTTCTAGATCTGATTCAAGAATTCTAGAGTTTTGTTTGAAGTGTTCTTCTGAGAGTTTGATGAGTTTTCTTTGATGTTCTTGAGAGAGTTCTAAACTCATGGTTTGAGATTCATACATCAGAGAGTTTGATACTACATATTCAAGAGTGGTCTCTTCGGTGAGATTCGAAGATCATCACGTAAAGTTTCAAAAGGCGTTTGATTCTTTACGTAGTCGTTAATTCGACAAGTGAAGTTGTGGTGTGGAATCAACTTCAGAATCAGTTCCGTGACGAAGGCGTGGTGAAAGAGTTACAGAAGATTCAGAGACAAATTGACTGGGTTGGGTAATTTGTATGGTTTCTTTGTAACCTTGTAGTCCTTCTGTAGTGGATTGATTAGTGGCGGTTCGCCCGTGGTTTTTGATTACAATTGAAGGTTCTTCAATTGTGGTTTTTCCACGTAAAAAATCATTTGTGTTGATTTATTATTTATTCCTAAAAACAAACAAACTAAAATCACTCTCGTAAGTGCTTGATGATTTTAGATTGAGTGTTTTGGAATTTTGAGTTTTGGAATATTTTAATCTTTATCTAATCACGAATCACATAGGATTTTCAATTGGTATCAGAGCAGGTCACTCTTTGTTTTCTCAAAAAACTTTTGTTTTTATCAAAACTATAGGAGTGTGATTTTGTGTGACTAGTCTTATGGATTCTATTCGTGAAGGTAACTCAACTCATAGACCCCCTTTACTTGACGGTACAAACTATTCTTATTGGAAAGCTCGGATGAGAGCATTTTTAAAATCCATCGATGAGAAAGTTTGGCACTGCGTAGTCTTTGGGTGGAGTGAACCTATTGTCACCATTGATGGCATTGATATTCCTAAACCCCTTGATAAATGGGACACAACTGACTATCAGAACTCGAGTTGGAACAGCAAGGCTCTCAACTCCCTCTTTTGCTCTGTCACACCTGAAGAATTCCGTCGAATTTGCACGTGTGAAATAGCAAAAGAGGCGTGGGATATCCTTGAAACAATTCACGAAGGTACTACCTCTGTCAAAAGGTCAAAACTTCAACGTCTCACCTCCGCCTTTGAAACCCTTTTTATGCGGGACGATGAGACGTTTGATGATTTCTATGCAAAACTCAGTGATATCGTGAATTCCTGTTTCACTCTCGGTGAAAAAATCCCGGAAGCTAAAATTGTTGGGAAAATTTTGAGGTCCCTTCCCGAGAGGTTCCAATCAAAGGTGACAGCCATTGAGGAGGCTCAAAATGTTGATACCCTCAAGCTCGATCAATTGGTTGGAAATTTGCAGACTTATGAAGCCCACCAAATTTCCAAGAAAAAGCAAAAAGAAAGTATGGCTTTCACTAGTACTCATGAGACTGCAAAACCTCCGGAGACTGAATTTGATTTAGAGTCTGAGATGACGGCTATGCTTACAAAACAGTTTAAAAAATTTTTGAAAAAGAAGCCTAATTTCAGAGCCCCTATTTCAAAAGAGAAGAGTAATGACAAACCCAAAACCTTTCCACCAAAATTAGCTCAAACTACTGAAAAGAAGGTTGTTAGGGGGCCAGGGGTCAAGTGCTTTGAATGTCAAGGGTTTGGCCATATATCCCTTGAATGCCCTACGAAAAAGAATCGGAAGAAAGTCTACACCGTAACTTGGGATGATGAAAGCGGATCGGAGCAAGAACCCGAAGAACCCGAATCTGGTGAAGATGGGGATAGTGCTTTCATGGCATTTTGGGCCACGGTTTCTCAACCTCTTCCAAAGCCTTCGGAATCAGCCCGTGGTCAGAACTTGCATCATGCTCCCACCTTTGATGGGACCAACTACCTGTATTGGAAAATCAGAATGAGGGCTTTTCTGAGAGCCTTTGAACCAGAAGGTTGGCAAACCATTGAAGAAGATACAGAAAGTGCAGATAATCCGGGCAATCAGAGAGCCCTAATCATTATTCGTGGAGCAATTTCTAATGAAGAACAGCAACGGGTCGTTCACTGCACAAAGGCTAAAGATGCATGGGAAATTCTGAGCCAATTCCATGAAAGAGGAGATTCACCTCCACCTCCATCCAACAACTTGTCTGCCTTGGTTGCCAGATTGGATGAGGATAAGGAGATTGAGAAGCAAAGAGAGGACGATGAAACATCTGAAGACATTGATGAGATCAATGGCGATGAACTACAACAAGCTTACGAGAAGCTGTACGAGGAATCTCTGAATTTGTCTAAAACCAACGACAAACTCTCTCTCAAGCTCAAAACATGCGAGAGTGAGAATGTCCGGCTCAAAGGAGAACTCTTGACAGCAAAGCAGAATGTCATCAAGATCTCAAGTGACAGGCAAGACTTATGTGGAAAACTTCTGTCCTGTGAAACTGAAAGGAATGAACTTCTGAGGGTGTATTCCACATATGAAGAAAAGCTTGAAAGTCTTGAGCTGTCACAAGCTGCATTGGAAGAGAAAGTCAGTCAGAAAGATGAAGAACTCCGTATTGCTAGAGCAACAATTGCCATGTGGAACAAAGGTTCCAGATCTCTAGAAGACATACTCGGATCTCAACAAATGGGTTCTGACAAAAGAGGGTTAGGCTATGGTGCGACAGCTCACAAAGGACAAGCCTCTACCTCACATAACTTGAAGAATCAAGCAAAGGGAAAATTGAAGGTAGATCATGATGACTCTTTTCTTCATCAAGCAAAAGCAGGCAAAACCAACAAAAGGGAGGTAAAACCTGTTTTTATCTGTCATCACTGTGGTAGGTATGGCCACATTCGTCCTTATTGCTTTGAACTGTTTGGTAAGGTGTCTCAAAAAGGCAGAAATTCTAATACTTTTTGGGTTAGGAGACAACCTTACATGTCTAGGCGGAACACCAAGACTAAAAAGATTTGGGTTAGAAAAGATGATTTGACTTGTTTTGTTGCTCACACTGCTCTAAAAGCACGTGACTCACACATGTGGTATCTTGATAGTGGGTGCTCTCGTCATATGTCCGGTAACAAATCTTACTTCACCTCCCTTGAAAAATATGAAGGAGGAATTGTTACCTTTGGAGATGGCGGCACTTCTAGAGTCATTGGTAAGGGCTCTATAAGTGTTGCTGGTCTTCCCAAGCTAGATAATGCCTTACTTGTTGATGGCCTTAAAGCTAATCTTTTGAGCATTAGTCAAATGTGTGATTCCCATCATGAAGTATTGTTTTCAAAAGATAAATGTGAAATTTTGGATAAAAAGGGAAATACTGTTTTACATGGGGTTCGCACATCTGATAACTGCTATGGGATTCTTACTACTAATGATCTCACTTGTCATTCTGCCATCATTAGTAACATTGATCTGTGGCATCAAAGATTAGGTCACATGAATTTCAGAGACCTAACTAAGATAGCCAACAAAGAACTTGTGAGAGGAGTACCTAAACTAGGTAAGAATTTGAGCCATGTGTGTGGACCATGTCAGCTTGGCAAGCAAACCCGTGCCCCTCATAAAAAGGTGAACAGCTTTACAACCAAACGTCCTCTTGAATTGGTTCACATGGATTTAATGGGCCCTACTCGCACTGAAAGCATTGGAGGTAAAAGATACATTTTTTTAACTGTTGATGATTTTACTCGATTCTCATGGGTAAATTTTTTAAGGGAAAAATCTGATACGTTTAATGCTTTCCAGGCTTTAGTCCTTAAAATCCAAAATGAACAGGGTGTTTCTATTGGGCGTATCATAAGAATCCGAACTGATCATGGTCGTGAATTTGAAAATAGTTCATTTTCGGATTTTTGTGATATGCATGGTATTAAGCATGAGTTTTCTGCACCTATTACTCCACAACAAAATGGAGTGGTTGAGAGGAAGAACAGAGTTGTTCAAGAAATGGCTAGGGTCATGCTCCTTAGTAAGAGTCTTCCTCCAAAGTTTTGGGCCGAAGCCCTAAATACTGCTGTTTATGTCATAAATCGTGTGTATTTAAGGCCCGGCACTTTACAAACTCCTTATGAATTGTGGAAGGGTTTGAAACCTAATGTAAAATACTTCAAAACTTTTGGGAGTAAGTGTTACATCTTTAAAGATAGAGAGCCCTTGGGCAAATTTGACTCCCGAAGTGATGAAGGTATTTTTCTAGGGTATTCAACCAACAGTAGGGCTTTTCGAGTCTATAACCTGCGAACTTCATCATTAATGGAATCTATCAATGTGGTTATAGATGACACAGGTTCTCCTACTCCGGCATCAAATGAGGATGACAATGGTGAGTCCCCAATCTTGGATACTGAACCACCAAATCAAGGAGAAGCTGAGGTTCAATCACAAGAAAATGTTACAGCACCATCCTCACAGGTAAGTTCAAGTCCCAAGAGTGCTCAAAGGGACATCACTCCTGTTGCTTCCATCACCGCAAGTCCTGAACTTAAACCATCAGCAAGGGTGAAACTGAATCATCCAGCTCAACAGGTAATTGGAAGTGTTTCGGATCGAATGAAAACCCGAAGACAGATTCGGGATGAGGTATCACACATGTGTTATGTTTCTTTAATTGAACCTAAGAATTTTAAAGAGGCCTTGCTAGATGATAGTTGGGTCAATGCTATGCATGAAGAATTAGGTCAATTTGAACGTAACAAAGTTTGGACTCTTGTTCCCAGACCTAGAGACATGAATGTGATAGGTACCAAGTGGATCTTTAAAAATAAATCTGATGAGAATGGTACTGTTGTGAGAAATAAAGCAGGTTGGTTGCTCAAGGCTACACACAAGTAGAGGGTATTGACTATGATGAGACGTTTGCCCCAGTTGCACGTCTCGAATCCATTCGTATTTTGCTTGGTGTTGCATGTTTCCTTGGCTTTAAATTGTTTCAAATGGATGTGAAAAGTGCTTTTCTGAATGGGTACTTAAAAGAAGAGGCATATGTTGAGCAACCAAAAGGGTTTGAGGACCCTAAATGTCCTAATCATGTCTACAAGTTAGACAAGGCTTTGTATGGGTTGAAACAAGCCCCTCGGGCTTGGTATGATAGGCTTACTACCTTTCTTCTTGATAATGATTTTCAAAGGGGTAGTGTGGATAAGACTTTATTTGTGAAACATACCAAGTCTCATATTCTTGTTGCTCAGATATATGTTGATGATATTGTGTTTGGATCTACTGCTGAGCATCTTGTGAAATACTTTTCGGATTGCATGACACATGAGTTTGAGATGAGCATGATGGGAGAGTTGTCTTATTTTTTGGGTCTCCAAATTAAACAGTCTCCTTCGGGCATATTTGTTTCTCAGTCTAAGTATGCTAAAAATCTTGTGTCAAAGTTTGGTCTTGAGTCTGCCAAACATGCACGCACTCCCATGAGCACCAGTCTTCACCTTTCCAAAGATTCCTCTGGTATTGATGTTGATCCTACCCTCTATAGGAGTATGATAGGGAGTCTTTTGTATCTCACAGCCAGTCGTCCTGATATTTCCTTCAGTGTCGGTGTTTGTGCTCGTTACCAAGCCAGTCCTAAAGAGTCTCACCTTCTTGCGGTAAAACGCATCATCAAGTATGTTAATGGGACCTTGGGGTATGGGGTTTGGTTTTCCACTGATACTACAGCTGAAATTACTGGTTTTTCTGATGCCGACTGGGCAGGGTGTGCTGATGATAGGAAAAGTACATCAGGGGGGTGTTTTTACCTTGGGAATAATCTGGTTTCTTGGCATAGTAAAAAGCAAAATGCTATCTCTCTGTCTACTGCTGAGGCTGAATACATTGCTGCAGGGAGTTGTTGTGCCCAAATGTTGTGGATGAAGCAAATGCTTCATGATTATGGAATAGAACAGAACACTCTCACTCTTTTCTGTGATAACACAAGTGCCATAAACATTTCAAAAAATCCAGTCCAACACTCTCGCACCAAACATATTGACATCCGTCATCATTTTATTCGAGAGTTAGTGGACGAAGGCCTTGTTGTTTTGGAACATGTTTCTACTGAGCATCAAAAAGCTGATATTTTTACAAAACCCCTTGATCTTCTTCGATTTGAGTTTCTTAGAAAGACCTTGGGTGTAATGACTCAGTAACTAGGTTGTATCCTGTTTTTCATGTGAGGTGAGTGTGAGTGGTTGACTTACTGTTCTTGGATGTGATAATCTCATTGTGATTGAGTCCTGATATATTTGCATCAAATTTTATATGAACACTGCTCATGTTGCTTATAAGATCTTATTCATCTCTGTTCATAGCTCATTTTGAATGCCCATACTCATTTACTTCATGATCTCATTCTGTACACATCTTTGAGATAAACTGTTGCAGGGGTTTCCGCACAAGTGATCAAAGTTCTCTATGGACCACTGACAGTGTTTCTTGTACTCTTGCAGAGGAATTGACCTATACTGGTATATCATGGGTGATGTTAAGTCTCTTAACCATCTACCATCCTATTTCACTTCCATGGTTTTTCCCTCAGTACATGATTTCCGGGCATTAGGAAAAGGCTACCTCAGAGGCACCAACCAGGCCATCATTTTGATTTCATTCTTCTCTGGTTGGTCTCCATACTCTTGAGCGTGTATGCCACCAGTGAGTGTCCACAAGAAAGAAAAGTTAAAAAAAAAAAAAAAAAAAAAAAAAAAAAAAGGGATCATTGTCTGAGGGGGAGCTTCCGCATTTACTCAACAAATACCCCGTGATTCCTAGTGGTTTGACTTTTCTCTGTGATTGACAGTCACTCTTGTTGGAGGTCCAGCCATCAGATCACTACGAGGATTAACTCTAGCTTTGTGGCTCTTAAGGACTGCACACACACACATCATTTATATGAGCTCTCATGTGTGTTTTTGAGTTATGCATTCTCATGATGCTTGTGGCTTTGATTTAATACTATCAGTTTTCTTCATGAGCTTGTGTTTCATTTTTTTTTCTCAAGTTTTCAGGACTCATGATCAGTGGATTCTCTTATCCTTGTGGTAAAGTCATTTACTTTGTCACCTTACTTGTTACAGGGCATCCTAGGTGTTTTATTAAAAAAAAAAAATAAAAAAAAATAAAAAAAAAATTCCTTGGCTCGAGCGACCGGGTCCTCGCTCGAGCGTGCTTCTGCTTCTGCATCAGACCTGAGAGCATGTGTTTCTGGCTCGAGCGACCCTTTCTTGGCTCGAGCGACCCTGGCGTTTTTGTTACCCTCGCTCGAGCTAGCGAGTCCTCGCTCGAGCGAGCTGTCGCGATTTAAAATCTGCAGGGTGTCTCTTCAGCTCATTTTTTTTTTCTCTTCGTGTTCTTCTCTCTCTCTCCCCTAGGGCTTTTGTGTTCTCCATTACTGGGATCGATTGCAGGTTCTCTCTTGATTTTGGGGTGTCTTCTTCCTTGCACATTCCTCATCTTTGGTAAGTTTTTTCATTTTTTTTTTTTTCTCTTTATTTCGGATTGGGATTGTGCTTGTGCTCTACCTCTATCTAGACTTCATTCTGGTGTTTTTTAGTTCTTTGCTCCTGATTTTGCTTCTCTTCATGCTCTAGGGTACTTGATTTGATTTATCTACTTGCATTGATTCTAGGATTTCGTTTGGGTTGATTTGTCTTGGGAGTTTACTTGTTTGAACATTGGGGATTTTAGGATTTTAGGGTTTACTTGTTTACTTGTTACATGATTTTGACCCTATGTGACTGTGATTTGTTTAATTTGCTCATGCCTTATGCTCAGTGTTCATCCTGCTTTGTTTTGTTCTTCTCATTGTCATTTATATAGCCTGGGTTCTAATTGTTGTTCTATTTGGCTATTTGCACTACTGGTTTGTTTTTGTTGGATTCATCAGCTCTTGCCTTACCTCTTCTTGTTCTCACATGTTTGTTTTTACTAATGGACTAATGTTTTCTGTTTGTGCTTCTTGATTTGGCATTGGGGATGTGGGATGTGTCTGGTCTGGTTGTTCACTGCTGTGTCTTGTTTAGCATTCTCTTGGGTTGTGTTAGTCATGGCTGAGCCTTCTAAACGTCGCAAGACGACTGCTTCTCGTCCTTCCTTCAATACTTCCAAATTTGAATCCAAAGAAAAGGCCAAATTATTTCGAGAATCTATGTCTCTCGCAAAGTTCATTTAGAACGCAATGTTTTACCAAATGCGTTTGAGGTCATTCCCATTCGGTCTTTGTTTGATCCATTAGGTGGTGATCAAGTGCTTCATTTTTCAGGTCCACAAAATCTCAGTCTCATCCGCGAGTTTTATTGCAACATCCATTCTATTAACCGCGAAGCCTGTACCTTTGAGACTTGGGTTAGGAAGCAGTCCCTTGTCATTACTGGGGATTTGTTTCAGATGTTTCTTGGTCTTCCTGAAGTTACTAATTGTCATTTCCCTTTTCTTACCCGGTCTGGTGTTAATTTTGATATGGTTGCTTCCGAGTTGTGTGGTGTTTCTAGGACTTGGATCGCCGGAGCTCTCATTCAGCAGAATGAGTTGCTTCCGCGGTTCCGTCTTCTCAATATCATTGTGTGCGCCAATATTTTTGTCACTACTCATTCCTCTCATATTACTCAGGATCAAGGTTATGTTTTATATTGTATTCATCATCGCCTTCCCATTGATCTTCCCGAAATGATTGTTCTTAAAATGATTGGAGTCTTTGAGGGTAGAAAATCTTTAGGGCTGCCTTATGGATGTTTTCTTCACCGTTTTCTCACTTCTCTTGGTGTCCCTGTTTTTGAAGATGACGAGTTTGCTTCTCCTGTCAAACCCATTACTAAACTCACCGTCTCACAGAGTCAGGCCCATGTTAGGGGGAGTGGGTCCGGGGTTGGGGGTTCTCATGTAGGTGGTCCCGGTGTTGCAGGTGATGATGATGATCCTCTTGCCGAGGAGGAGGAGGTTGAGGCTGCCCATGCAGGACCAGCAACGGATACTCATGATTTGGATCCCGCTCTTGCACGTCGTCTTGACCATATCGATGCTCGCCTTGATGAGCACAGTGCTATGTTGTCCCAGATTTTATCTCTTCTTCAGCTGCAGCATCCTCCACCATCTTCCTAGTGGTAGTTTATTATGTTGGTTTGTTTTCTCTTTACTTTTGTTTTTCCCGGACAAAAAGGGGGAGATGATTTGGATATATGTTGATATTTGGATTTGTTGGATTTGTTTGTTTTAGATATTTGGATATTGGATATATATGATGGATGTATATTTTGGATATTGGATATATATGATGGATGTATATGTTGGATATATTTTTGAAATATATGTCTGGATGTATCTAATATGTTGAATATATGTCTGGATGTATCTAATGGTTTTAATCTGCAGGATTGGTTGTGTTTGAGGAATGCATGCTTATGTTGGTTTCTTTACAGCTCAACGGGTGTTGGTTTATTTATACAGCTCAATGATTGGATGGTTCTCAAGTTTGGATTCATTGTTTTCTTTTCATCGAGTTGTAGTTTATTAGGTCATTAGTTGAGTTGTAAATTGTTTTAGTTAGATCTTTTGGTCAGGACTATTGTTTAAAAAGTTTTGTCCGGGTATTGACAAAGGGGGAGATTGTTAGGACCTATCTTGTCAAAATCCCGCACACAAAACTAAGTAATTGAGTTGTAATTTTTATGTGTTTTTTGCCTTCCTCGCTCGAGCCAGGAAGTCCTCGCTCGAGCGAAGGACTGCGTTTGTGCAAAACCTGAAGGCCATGCTTGTGCGCTCGAGCGAAGAGCATGGTGGCTCGAGCTAGCACTGCGTCTACACTTGAACCTGAAAGGATGTTTTCCTCGCTCGAGCGAAGGGCTCGTGGCTCGAGCGAGGTCACTAGTAGAAATCACGCGAGATACACTCCTCGCTCGAGCGAGCTTCAGAATCCGGGAATTTTCAAGTAACTGGTTTCTTTCAGGATTGGGACTCTTTTTGGTTTTCTATAAGTAGATGGTTTCTCCTAAAACCAATCTAACTTTTTTCTAGATCTGATTCAAGAATTCTAGAGTTTTGTTTGAAGTGTTCTTCTGAGAGTTTGATAAGTTTTCTTTGATGTTCTTGAGAGAGTTCTAAACTCATGGTTTGAGATTCATACATCAGAGAGTTTGATACTACATAAACAAGAGTGTTCTCTTCGGTGAGATCCGAAGATCATCACGTAAAGTTTCAAAAGGCGTTTGATTCTTTACGTCGTCGTTAATTCGACAAGTGAAGTTGTGGTGTGGAATCAACTTCAGAATCAGTTCCGTGACGAAGGCGTGGTGAAAGAGTTACAGAAGATTCAGAGATAAATTGACTGAGTTGGGTAATTTGTATGGTTTCTTTGTAACCTTGTAGTCCTTCTGTAGTGGATTGATTAGTGGCGGTTCGCCCGTGGTTTTTGATTACAATTGAAGGTTCTTCAATTGTGGTTTTTCCACGTAAAAAATCATTTGTGTTGATTTATTATTTATTCCTAAAAACAAACAAACTAAAATCACTCTCGTAAGTGCTTGATGATTTTAGATTGAGTGTTTTGGAATTTTGAGTTTTGGAATATTTTAATCTTTATCTAATCACGAATCATATAGGATTTTCAATTAAATTATGTGAAAATATCGAAATATGTAAATCTAAAGCATAATTTAATAGTTAATTATATGTTAAATATGTGTGGTAATATTTCTTTGCTTTTTGAATAAGTCTTGAAATCAGAGTTATTAATCCAGATTTTTGTGAGTGAGTAATTGTGTGATAGAGATTAAATTTATATAGTAGGAGATTCATAAATAAATAAATCTTGAATCACAATATGTTAATTTTGGATAATAGAGTTTACTGTATGATTGAGACTTTTTTTTGTGCTGTGTGGGCCATGGGTAAGGCAAATACGTGCCACCCAATGTATTTTCATTACACTTTCTGTATGCGTTAGGATCCTCTAGGGTAATATTCCTAGAGTGATCTCCTACAGTGAAGGAAGGGGAGAGACACGTGTCCCACTCAGCTTTTCAATGGCTGAGATTCAATCTCACCAAAACGACGTCGTTTTAGCTGGTAAATTAAAAAAAAAAAAATATTTAAATTTGTTCATCCTTGTTCTGGGTTCTGTTCATCGTTTCTGGGAGAGTTAGTGAGAGAAGTTGAAAGAGAAGTTGAGCTGTTTCAGAGTTGAAGAACACTGCAAAGATTGCGGTATCAGTTGAAGGACACATCAAGGTCTTTAAGGTAAGGCAACCGACCAATCGATATAGGAAGCGGGCCTTCTAACACATTCCTGGAAAGATTGAGGTGTTCTAAGGCCTTCCTGGAAGAGTTGTGAAAGAAGGGCTGAAAATGAAACAAATGAGTGATGAGAATTTCAAAGAAAATACATGGATAATGAAAAGAAATGGCAAGAAAATCAAATTCAGAGGAAATGGGTAAGAAACCACCTAAAGATTCCAAGTAATTTAGAAAAAAAAAAAAAAAAAGTTAATAATAAAAAGTACACAGTAAAGCCAAAAACCCAATAATCAACAATGGCAAAAGCAAATTATGAAGAGAAACCTTCCAAGAAACCCAAAATCAAACAATCATATACAAACACATACCCATCAAGATTGCATTTCCAGAATCTAACATAAAAACCCAAAATAAAGTAATCATAAACATAAACAAATACCTATCTAGATTTCATTTTCCCGAATCAAACATAAAAATCCACAATCAAACAACACATACCCAATTAGATGAGGACCCAATTCCATAGGAGGCCTTCGATTTTGTCTGCTTGGAAGCTCCAAAAGATCCTTGAAACGTTGTGAAAAAGACCACAAGAAACGATGAATAGAGTTCAGCGGAGGAGATCAGCCATGGTGATCGGTCATGCCGCCGACGGGGGAGGAGATCGGCCACCAGAGTTCGGCGAAGGAGATCAGCCATGCCTCCTCTTCTCTCCTCTCAGTCCTCTCTAACTCTCCCAGGAACGATGAACAAAACCCAGAACAAGGATGAACAAATTTGAATTTTTTTTTTTTTTTTTCAATTTACTAGCCAAAACGACGTCGTTTTGGTGAGGTTGAATCTCAGCCGTTGAAAAGCTGAGTGGGACACGTGTCTCTCCCCCTCCCTTCACTGTAGGAGATCACTCTAGGAATATTACCCTAGAGGATCCTAACGCTTTCTGTATTTCAAATTTGTGCCCCTAAATTCTACCCCGGGAATGACCTTTATTTAAGACCAAAATATGTTATATATGTATTTTACCATGATGACTGTAAAATCAAATTATACAAAAATATGAAAATGTACACGTTAGCATGTTAGGGCGCACCAAAGATACTTTCATTCCTGACGTTTTTATTATTTTCACCTTAAATGAATTTCATCATGTCGACATATTCTTCTTTCAAGTATCGTTGGCAAAAGAAAGGTTCTTATTTTTTTCAAAAATTCTTTTATATATATAATCAGAGTATATATATATATATATATGTGTGTGTGTGTCTCATATATGTTTTTTATCACATATATATATATATATATATATATATGGGTGTGTGTCATATATGTATTTTATCATAATGACTCCAAAACTAAAATCATACAAAATATCGAGAATGTGCACGTCAGCACAAAGAGATCATTCTGTTGATATTTTTATTATTTTCACCAAAAATGAACTTTATCATATTAACATGTGTATATATATTATATGTTTTGGATTTAATTCTATGAATTAGAGTTACTCATTGTTGAAAATTGAATTACAGGTTTAAGCCAAGAATGTGGCTTGGACAATCTGAACATAGATCAACATCGGACGGATAGGATAATACAAGGTAAACCAGAATGGAACGTGACAGTGATCAACACCTGCAATTGTTTCCTACAAGGCATAGCTTTGTCATGTGCGGGATTCAAAACAGTTGAACCAGTTGATCCTGCAATTTTTCAACCAATTGACTATGGACTTTGTGCCATCCTTCCAAACAAATTCTTAAAACCTCATGGCACTGTCAAGTTCGCCTATGCTTGGGACCCTCCTTTTTTTATGTTCCCCCGGAGAGTTATCAGTGTCTGTTGATCAAAATGATCAGTATCTTTCTATCTAACGACCTTTTATCTATGCAATAATAAGAAGTTTGTTATTATTGAGTTTTGAATTAGAAGTAACAAGTATTTGAATGTCCAAAATGTTTTCAAATTGGTTTTGGCTTCTGGGCTTGTTCATATGCAATTATCAATTGTTTCTCATGGCCAAAGAAAGAAAGAAAATAATTGCAATTTTTTTTCCATTTTCAAGTTTTTTTTTTCTCACATTTTTCTTTATATTTCCAAATTCCTACTCAAATCAATGATTCAAACATGGTCATTAGCAAATAACTATATCGCAAAGAAAAGTATGTGGAGAACTTTCAACTAAAGAAAATCTTTTTCTACACACTAGAACAAGTTCAGGGCTTTAAGGAATGTCACCCACACCACAAAGCTCTGCTCTTCCACAAGGATTTTTCCAGGTGATTTTATTAATTTTTTTTAATAATAAAAAATAAAAAAAATTGTAGCTAGGGCACAAGCAAAATCTGAGAAAAGTAGTAACGAGGTTAGCATCCTAACCCTGATTTTTTGCAGAGAGGATAATTTCGCAACTCAAACCCATACCACACTATGTAAGAGGAGCTAATTTGAGCCCACTAAATTAATTAGACCCAATAGTCCAAGGTTGATGGGCCCGAATTTATTACAAGTCCAAGATTGGTAAGCCCGAATTTATCACTATCAAACGGGCTGAATTACTCTAAGCCTCGAAAGGGTTCGGATCCACGAACTTAGAGACTTACTCGAGCTCGGACTCGAAAGGGTTGGAATCCACGAACCTAGAGATCCGAAGCACTTAGCTTCAAATGGATTCAAATGCAATCTAGAAGCCGCTCCATTAATGAGTCCCAGAACACTTGCGGACTCAGAGCTTTCCGGGATCTACGTACCAGAACCATGAGCATAATGGAGTCCGAACAAAGGACCCGATCTCGAGGACAGTGAGTGGAGATAAATTTACTCTTCGATTAAACTAGCTTATACCTGGGTCGAGGTAGCACGATCTAGGGGGTCCCTAAGACTCGGCAATATTTGCGGCAGGGCGTTCTCTTGAACTACCCTTGACCCTTATGAGGCAGGACGTCCTCTGGGACTACCCCTGACCCTTTGGGATGATTGGGGATTATTAGTTAGGTGTGGCTAAGAAGAAGGGTTCGCCGAGAGGTTGATCTCCTCTTCGGGGTTTTCCTTATCCTCGAAGAGGTCACCTCCTCAAACAAGGTGGTTAGAGAGAATATTCCCCATGTGCCTTGCACATAGGCTCCATCCTATATCATGAGGTGCCTATAAATAGCACCCACCCATAGCTTTACAAGGGATGGATTTTGAAGAGATAACTCTTGAGAAAGAACTAATTTCCCTTCTTCATTATCAACCTTGAGAGTAAAAGTGGGAGATCCATGGGAGAGCCTTGCCATTATTCTCTCTCTAACTATTTTGCCTTCTTCTTCACCCAATCTCGTATCTCCATCATCTCCTTTGCTTTTGTGTTCTTAGTTGAGACTATTGAAGAATCTAAGCCTCTCATCATCTTCTAGAGAATTCGAATTTTTCTTCAAGGATCTTCGAAGATATTCGAATTTTCCAACAACTTTCCTGAACCCTCTCATACATTTGGTGACTCCGCTGGGGAGGCGGATTGGTTAATAGTCTCAACAAGATCCGGAATCTACACAACTCCGGTGAAGATAGTGAGAGAAGAAAAAGTTCATCAACAAGGCTCTTCGAATGGTGGCGATGAAAGGACTCAAGTTCAAGACTCACCTCTCATCCTAGAAGCCATTCAAGGACTCCAACACACTCAACAAGAGATTCTCACGACTCATCAAAATCTCACCCACACCATGTTAGTGATGGGTTTGAATTTCGCACCACCAGCAACAAATGAAGGTCAAGTTGGTGCCGACAAGCATCAACAACTTCATGGTAATGTTGGGAATGGTCAAAACCATCAAGATTTGCCCCAAATTCTCCCTGAAGTTGTACAAAATGGTGTGCAAAATCAAGTGCTAGAAGGAACAAGTCATGGCCAACCTGCGGCCCATGAAGTGCAAAATCACGCACCTGGAGGATCGAGCCATGGTCCATCGGTGGTTGGAGGAGTTTTCGATGCGATGAATGGTGTTCCAGCGGCTGTGGAAGTTCAAGGAAGGCCTATAGAAATTTCTCTGCAAAATAGTGCTCCATCCATGCCTAATTTTGTTCCGTCGATTGTAAATTCTACTCATGTATCGAGTGGGTCTCCTTTGGCTCTGACACCAAGTTTGCAAGTCCAACCCAATATAGCCGTGGCGTGCAATGAACTTTATGGGACCCAATACAACGTCCTATCACCAAATGGCATGTCCATAGGTGCCGATAGCCAATATCGTCATGTATCTTCACTGATGATGAATTCTCAACACCGAAATGGCCAAGTCGCTCCACGTTCAGTCTTCGGGTCTACAAGCCAAGTTCTGGGAATACCACCATCAAGTTCTCTCCCTCAACAATTTCTTACCCTTGCAGATGTGCAAGCCATGTTCGAGCTAGAACGGAGCAAGAAAACTTTACCCTCTTTGCTTAATTCGGATATCAAGCCGCCTTACCTTATTGAGATGCTGAGCTATCCATACCTGAGGGGTATACAGTGCCAAAGTTCATCAAATTCGATGGCAAACAAGGAAATACTCGAGAACATATTGTGCGATTCGTCGAGACTCTGGGTATTCATGGTTCAAATCACGTCCTCCGGCTGAGAGAATTCTGTAAGTCCCTCACTGATCGAGCATATAGTTGGTATGTTAATTTGGCTCCAAACTCTGTCCGAAGTTAGGAGGAGATGGTTAACAAATTCCACTCCAAATTCTTTCAAGCAGCTGAGAAGGTAACTGCACTCACCCTAGGTAAGGAAAGGCAACGAGAGAGTGAAGACATTCTTGAATATGTGAAGAGGTTCCAAGACAAAGCCATGAACTGTCATGAGGCTGTGGAGGAAAGCTACTTAGTCCAAATATGTGTTGAAGGGGCATTGAACTGGTACAAGATGTTTCTCGTTAATCACAAGCTACCCACCTTCTCGGCACTAATTGAAGCATCTCGGAACATCAACGTACCTCAATCTCAAGAGATCGGGTTCGAGACTAGTTATAAAACTAGCTTCAAGTCATCCCGAGGATCTTCTGTCACTGCGGCTTCCGCGTTTTCTACACGAAAGTCACAGGGGGAGGAATTCAGAGGTCAGAAGAGGAAAAACTGTGAAGATGACACTCCTTTTCTGTGTAGTGTTGAGGAGGTGAAGGCCTTAGTTAAAGAATGGGTGGCAGACGGAGAACTGAAGTTGCCTCGTATCGAAGAGCTTTTGCCGAAGAAGGACCACGAGGGTCCTAATTATTGTGTTTTCCACCGATCACTAGGACATCCTACAGAAAAGTGCCGGACACTTAAGAAGATCTTTAGAAAGAAAGTCGAAGCAGATGAGCTAGAGTTCAAAGAACAAGGGCCTCAGGATATCTTAGAAGACGTGGCTATGATGGTGTATGACGACCACAGCCCGAGCAGCTGGTGAAAGCTTTCCAAATGACCTTGCAACTCTAGGGGCAAATGTCAACATTCTATAGAAGAAGTCTATCCATGACATTTACAATTTGTATTTATTGCATTGTCCAAGAATTTTCTATCTTTCTTTCTTATGTTATGAAGAAAGCTATTTCCTCCATATTGTGTATCTCCATTAGAAGTTATTTTCTCTATATTATGTATTTTCATTGTGTTATGTTGCTTGAAACAGTTTTCAATTTTTGTTGCCCTTCAAAGAAGAAAGAGGAATAATAAACTCGGTTACCAACCTGAAGGGATCTTTCTTGCTAAAGTAGTGTGTGCTCCCACTCGGATTTCCGAAGAACAGCCCTTACTTTCATCAGTGTAAGATTCGATGGTCTTTCTTGTTGAAGCAGAGTATATGTTCCCACTCAGACTTTCGAAGAATAGCCCTTACTTCCATCAGTGCGAGCTTGGAGGATCTTTCTTGTCGAAGTAGAAATACTCCTACTTGAACTTTCAAGGGACATCATTTGCTTCCATTGATTGCCGAAGTAGAGTGTACTCCTATTCGAACCTCCGAAGAGCAGCCATTGCCTCCATCAATGCAAGCTTCGAGGGCCTTTCTTGCTGAAGTAGAGTGTGTGCTCCCACTTGAATTTCTGAAGAATAGCCCTTGCTTTCATCAATACGAGCTGCAAGGATCTTTCTTTTCAAAGTAGAGTGGACTCCTACTCGAACTCCAGAGGGATAGCCTTTGCTTCTATTAGCGGCCAAAGTAGAAGTGCGCATCCACTCGGACTTCCGAGGGATAGCCTTGTTTTCGCTCGGACTTCTGAGGGAGAGCCTTGTTTCCGCTCGAACTTCTGAGGGACAACCTTGCTTCTGCTCAGACTTCTAAGAAACAATCTTTACATCTGTTGGTGCAAGCTTGGTAGACTCGGTTGCCTTCCAGAGGGATCTTTCTTGCCGAAGTAGGGTGTATGCTACTTTCGAACTCCTGAGGGACAATCTTGCTTCCGTTCGGACTTCCAAGGAACAACCTTTGCTTTCATTAATGCGAGTTCTGAGAGCATTGGGGTTGTGGAGTTCTTACGAGAGTTCATTTGCCTTAAATAGCAAAGTCGACAAACCAGACGAGCAATATCAATTTCAGATCATGATTCAGGCATTATCAGAATGGGGCAACATCAACAAATAATAATGATCTATTTAAGTTACAACAATTCTACTCCTCTGAGCAAGTTCATGAAAATGCAACAATCAAGGTGTAGTCTCCCTGGACCAGTTCCTCTCAAGCTAACGTAAAGCAACAATGCTCAAACAAAATTTCCCAAGCATCCACAAGATCAACAAAACAATATATGGCCCTATTCTATACCATGGGAATTCATTCTCTCAACCAAAGTGTTCATAAAAAAAGTACCAAAATTCATTCATCAAGTAGATGGAGCTCAAGTAAGTTGTTTCATCATATCAACAAATTCTCCAAAAAATTCTACGCCAAGAGTTTAAGCATGGCATCCACTATCCTCGAAACTAGCAACAACAATCATTCGTATCACATCTATGCCCTTGACATCAATAGTTCAATGCAAGCATCAAATATTCTATTTATGTCAGATTTGTCAACATGAGTTCAAGATCTAGTAACAATGGTTCAGACACATAAACGAGCAGCAAAATTTCATCATTCTCGAATTTAACAAGTCTCAACATCAGTGTAATTCAGATCCCAAGTGAGAATTCAAAATATATTTTATCAAGCATTATCAACAGATATATTATGTTCAAAATCGGTGATTCAGCTACCTCAGTAAAGCAAAGATTAGCAAAATTCAATATCAGAGCATTTCTTTTCTCTCAATGGCCAAGCAACTAATAAGGGTTTAGCAGAGTCTTATTTTCTTTCTCAAAGAAAGGCAATGAGCAACAATCAGAAACTCAAGACTCACAAAAAAAAATTAGCATTTCAAGATCCATAGCAAGAAGTTCATAAATGGGTTTTCATAAAAGCTGACTCACAGATCGAAAAACATAAGAAGGAGAAAAGGGTTTCGGCAGAAAATAGTTTACAGATCTGAAGTAGTGAAGAAGAAATAAAAGAAATGGGCAGAGTAGGCACTGGGCAAGCAAAACTGAGCTGTGTGGTCCAAGTTTTGAAAGGTATTGCTGGGCCGAGAGGGGTACGAGCTGAACGGCGTTAAGCAAGGCCACATGACGCGTTGAGTGGGCGACGTGTGGTTGGCGCTGTGCAGCCGAAGCCAGAGGCGAAGTTTCGGCAAAGAGAGCCCGGCGATAGGTTGGTTTGGCATTGGCACAAGGCATCGGGTGCGAAGGATAGGCCAGTTAGCAGCGAGCTGGGCTGGTGTCGGCGTGAACCGGTGGCCCAGATGTGACGCTAGTGGTAGCCAAAGCTGTGGCGGCGGACGGCGTGCACAGTGGTGTGGGTCTTCGGCAACGGCGATGTCTGGAGCTGCGGCGTTGGACTGGTTTGGTGCTTGTTTTTCTATTAATAAAAAGAAGTTTCGTCGTGGTCTCTATTTTCTCGATTTACAGAAGAGGCGGCGGTGGTCTGCGAAAACAAAACAGAGCACTGATATTTTATTTATAAAAAAAAAACAAACCAGCCATTTGTTGAAGGCGTTGGGTTTTCTTTTCAGTATGTTAGAGAGAGAAAATATGGGGCTTGGAAAAAATTCTAGAATAATGAAATGTTTTGGCAATTAAGAGGATAAGGACTTGAATTTTTTGCCCTTTGTGAAGCAAAAAGTGTGGTCCTCAAATAGCCAAAAATATATATATAAATAAAGAGGCCAAACTTTTTCAGGTTTGTTTGTTTGTTTGGCAGGAAGAATTTATTTCTTTGATGGGTTTGTAACTACGTGGGCCCAAACAGTACAAGATGAGGCCCAAAGAAAAAAAAAAAAAAGGGTCTGATTATTTTCCGGGAGAGGCATTTAATTATTGATTCTTGGTGATGGATTATCAAAATATTATTATTGGTTCCTGGTGGTGGATTATCAAAATATTAAATATAAAAGTGTGTATGCGCCAAGCATGGCATAAGGATAAAAAAAAATTCTTCTCTTTATTAATTGTCAATTTTACTTATAATTTACGGTGAGTTCTCAGTTTTATTCGTAGACTTTGTCAAGACTAACAGATTCCTGAAGACGTAATGCGAACCATGGCTGACAAGGTGAAACTACGCATGTCCGAGAAAACTACAATTTCTCATACACGCAAGGGGCAAATGTAAGAGGAGCTAATTTGAGCCCACTAAATTAATTAGACCTAATAGTCCAAGGTTGATGGGCCCGAATTTATTGCAAGTCCAAGATTGGTGGGCACGGATTTATCGCTATCAAACGGGCTGAATCACTCTAAGCCTCGAAAGGGTTCGGATCCACGAACTTAGAGACTTACTCGAGCTCGGACTCGAAAGGGTTGGAATCCACGAACCTAGAGATCTGAAGCACTTAGCTTCAAACGGATTCAAACGCAATCTAGAAGCCGCTCCATTAATGAGTCCCAGAATACTTGCGGACTCGGAGCTTTCCGGGATCTACGTACCAGAACCATGGGCGTAATGGAGTCCGAACAAAGGACCCGATCCTGAGGACGGTAAGTAGAGATAAATTCACTCTTCGGTTAAACTAGCCTATACCCGGGTCGAGGTGGTACGATCTAGGGGGTCCCTAAGACTCGGCAATATTTGCGGCAGGGCGTTCTCTTGAACTACCCTTGACCCTTATGTGGCAGGACGTCCTCTGGGACTACCCATGACCCTTTGGGATGATTGGGGATCATTGGTTAGGTGTGGCTAAGAAGAAGGGTTCGCCGAGAGGTTGATCTCCTCTTCGGGGTTTTCCTTATCCTCGGAGAGGTCACCTCCTCGGACAAGGTGGTTAGAGAGAATATTCCCCATGTGCATTGCACATGGGCTCCATCCTACATCATGAGGTGCCTATAAATAGCACCCATCCATAGCTTTACAAGGGATGGATTTTGGAGAGATAACTCTTGGGAAAGAACTAATTTCCCTTCTCCATTATCAACCTTGAGAGTAAAAGTGGGAGATCCATGGGAGAGCCTTGCCATTATTCTCTCTCTAACTATTTTGCCTTCTTCTTCACCCAATCTCTTATCTCCATCATCTCCTTTGCTTTTGTGTTCTTAGTTGAGACTATTGAAGAATCTAAGTCTCTCATCATTTTCTAGAGAATTCGAATTTTTCTTCAAGGATCTTCGAAGATATTCGAATTTTCCAACAACTTTCCTGAACCCTCTCATACACACTACTAAGAAAATACTTTTTGAGTCAGATCTATGCTCTCTTAAAAAAAAAAAAAAAATAAGGCACACACACTTACATGCATTCCCAAGAAACTGAACAAACAATTGATCATGACATTAGTATAGAATACCACAAAACTCGACATACATATATTAGGCTCACAAATATTTTTGGCTTGTGCCAGTATAATAAACTCTACATATAATCTTTCTTTCTACATAAAACTGATAGTAAAAGATCTAACTAGAACCAACTTCTTCTTCATCAAGTGGCTCAATCACAATAACCCTGCCACCTGTGAAATCTAATGCAAACTGGTTAGGTTCCTGTGGATGTGAAGCAATCACAACTGCTTGCAAACTGTCGAGAGAGAGAACAAAAAAAATAATAATAATCATAATAAAAAGGAAGAGAGAAACCAGTTAGAAGTGTCGCCAACAATCATCTAAAGAATCACCTAGGCAGAATAATCATTCATGCTCATGAAAATCAGCAATTACTGCCAGATAAAGAAGCATTTATCATGCTAACTTTTACAAATCTTTTTGGAATTTCTAGCCATGAATTAGTAAATTGTCATGGAAATTTTATCTGATAATAAGCAAGCTTCTCAGGAAAATTGTAGAAGAAGAAAAATATTAATAGCTATACTAGTGAAGAGTTAGGCATAAATATTAAGAGAAATTTTTTTAGTACATCAAATACCTGGCATCGAATGAAAGATAAGCAGTGCGATAAATTTCATGTTGTGGTTGGAGGCCTGAAGCAGAACATATGCCAACATGTCCATCCCCAAGGGCAATGTACACCAACAGGGCATCACATGAAACAAGAAAGCATCAGATAATCTTGAAACTAGTGTCTCTCCCGGAAACCCCCTATATTCCCAAGCCCCATTACTAGGTCCAAACTTGAAAATAAAAATGATAGGAATTGAGCCAAGTCCACCACAAAACAGTTTAGATGTCATGCAATATAGATGTTTAAATCATGTTCTCTGCAATGAAAATGCCATTGATCTCCACTTTAGCTCTGTTGTTATTTACATACGGCGAATCGCCTTTCATTTACAGCGAGAAAGTGTTGCTGATCTTTGTGAAACTGAACCTTGGTGTTTTCACCTGGAAACTCCAAGCTACCCTTCCGTACAACTCTAGAATTTCTGAGCTTCCAGGCTATAATTTGGATTTAAATTTAAAATAAAAAATAAATAAAATAATAAATATTGTATACAAAATCAAAAATCTATTTCATTCAAAATAGGGATTAGTATTAGGAATAGCCGGCCTAGACATGCATCTGTGGAAAACATAAAATCCTAACCTCAGCATCTGTTGTGGAAGAAATAAGTGCATGTCAAAGCCCGAAGATGACCCATTTTGACAAGGCCGCAAGACTTTGACAAACAATCAAGACTGAAACAAATGGTTGCGCCCGCGGGTTGCTTACGTATCCCTTTGCAAAGAATCAAACCAGCGTAATTCTGGGGCAAGAATACAAATGATATGCACAAAGAAACTTTGAAAGCTGGACTAACACGCTACGCGAAGTTGGCTATTTTGAAAACTCATGATCATGCGAGATGATGCAATAAGCGAGATGATGCAATAAGCAAGATAACGAGATAATAACATGTGAATGAGTAGCTTCAAGCTTAAAACCAACATAGGTTCCATGCAAAAAGATAAAACGACACTCTAACCATGCCAAAACCAGAGACGAGGAAAGAAAACACCGCTCAGGGTTGCATTTCACGCATCTTGAGAAACCGAGAAACAAAAATCGCTCGGGGTCGTGCTTCATACGTTCCCGATAAACTGAAGAACGAAAATCGCTCGAGGTCGCGCTTCACGCATCCCGAGAAACAAAGGACGAAAATCGCTCGAGGTCATGTTTCACACATCCCGAGAAACAAAAAATCGCTTAAGGTCGCGTTTCACGCATCTTAAGAAACAAGAAAGACCGCCCGGGCTCGCGTTTAGCACATTACAAGAAATAAGAGAACGAAAACCGCTTAGGGCCGCGTTTCACGCGTCCCAAGAAACAAGAGACCGCTCAAGGTCGCGTTTCACGCATCTTGAGAAACAAGAAAAATCGCTCGGACTCACTGTAGACGTCCCCGAACGTCCCGGGAGGGAATCCCGTTTTGTTTATTGGGCTCACTATAGTTCAGGACTCAATATCACAGTCCTGTATCTAATCTCGTAGAGTGCAATGCAAGACCGATGAATCATCAAAGAGTCCAAATCCGGTAAATCGTTTTTGAAAACAGATTTTTTTGAAAGAAGTGCCAAACATGGACTGCTTTGCCAGATACAGAGTCGCCATCTAAATATTTTTTATGGGGGAATTTAGGAAACCCTGACTCATTACCTAAGGCCATGTGTCCATCATCACCAAAGTTGCCTCGGCTCAGGAACTTGGGTACGATTGGGGAAGGTCAGCTATGAGCACCCCCGCTCGCCTGATCAAAAATCGGCTCTTTACTAACCATGATATCTAGTTTTATTGCTTATTCCGGTTAATTAGCTAATCTTACTATGTGATGCGCACAACACAAAAAGTATAGACTAGATTGCCTAATTTGGAACAAAGCATTGCATATCCGTTTGCCTGTGGAAAATAGTTTGAGGTTCGTACTTGCAAGTAGGCTTAAAACACGGATTTCGATGAATTGTTTCCAATTGCAAGAATGTTAAAGCATAAACACTTACCGAGTACTCCGAGCCAAACAGAAACTAGTTAGTATCATATGCATGATCCTAGTTCATATTAAGATGGCTAATGCAACACATGCGAGATGCAACTAAGCTAGGCTCGCTATTCTAAGATGGCATGTTATGATGCTACAGCTAACACGTATTCAATTAAGAATTGAAGTACAATGCAGTTAGTATGATGTGCCGAGCCCAGTGCATGCAATACGAATGAATGTGTGCAAACATGCTATCATAAGTATGCTAATCAAAACATGTCCTAATACTAACCATCAAAAGCAGGTAAGTAAAAGGGAGAAAGAAGTGGGGGTTGGAAGACATGCATCACACATACGCACGCTTATTACACAATTGGCCCTCTCTCGGAGGGACCAAAAGAATAATACAAATTTAACTAACTAACAAACTAATTAAATAGTTACAGACCACTTAACTAGTTAAGCAAATTAACTAAGCTAATAAAGTGGTAAAACAGCCTCGGGAAGAGGGTCCAATGCATGCGTGCTCTACTCCGCTCGGAAATCCACCACCATGCACAAGCTGCCTCTGTTTGCACTGTTTTTCTCCTCTGAGGACTGCACAAGTCTCAAAGTTGTTTCTGAAATACTCCCTGAGGGTTGTGGGAGACCACCGACCAGAAGGAAACACCACCGGCCATGAGGAAATGGTCATCGACCACAAATGAAGATCTCGGCCAAATATGGATAGCCGGCCGGCACTAAAGATGGCCGACCGGCCATCCTTTCCTGTAGAACCCTGTTTTGACAGCAGCAAAGGGCAAACAAGGCATGTCGATGCATCTTAAGCAAATGTTTGCACAACCAACCTCCCCATCATGTTGTGGACTCAGGGGAGTATGGTACACGACCCTCGGGCCACCAATCACGCATTTCGATGCATGATGGCCCAAGAAGTCAAGTGTGCATTTTGATGTCAAATGTAATGCACACAAACATACTATGGGCCCAACCTCTATCATAATCAATTCAAGAGATAAGGCATGCATACCAAATGCAACCTAAGCATGCGAGCTAAGTATGCAACATGAAAATGCAAATACGCATGCAAACATGCAAGCATGTGACAATATTCAAACAAAATGAGCAAGCAAGACATGATGCAACCAAAGCATGCAAACATGAAGCAATTGTAACAACATTTGAGCAACATGCAAAAGATGGACTTATACTAATATGGACAAGCCTCAGCCATGTCTAAAATAAGTAGCCAAAATGCTATGGAAATGAAGGCAAATTTACATACAAACATGCATGCACACATGGTCCAACACTTAGCATAGAGAGGGGACTTTTAAGCACACTTAAAAGGAGATTAACATGGACAAATGACAAGCATGATGAACTCTGAAAATCATGTTAAGGTGGTGCCAACCAACTAAACAAAACGATCAAAGCATGCAAGCAAGGTTCAAACTTGAAAACTAGCCACGGGACTCAAACCAAGGCTATATGAAGCAAGCCCCAAAGGGCCATGGAGACCTAAAACAATCCCAATGTAGGTCTGAACAAGACCAAAGACACACCTAGATAGCATCTAAATGGCCTAAATCTAAAGGCATGCACAAAGGTCCAAACATGGAGCATAAATCACAAACCTTTTGAAGCATCAAAGGAGCCATAAATGCAAGTATACAAACATGCTATATGGACTGAAATGATATGATAAGTGGTACCAAACCACTGAAATGATGCAAGGAGAGCACGCTACAGGGGCCAACACTCAAGGCCTACAAGGGAGGTTGCATGGTAGCTATACAAAGCAAGTCATAGATGACCCAAATAACCAAAAATAGACCTCAAGCATACTAAAACATGCATAAAAGCTTCACAAAGCTAGGCCAAAATCATGCTAAAAACAAGGCTCAAAGTACAAAGCATGTTAAGGCAATTTCATGGCATTACAAGACAAGTATGCAAGGCATGCATGGTGTGTCTAAACCAACTTAAAACAGAGGTAAACCATGGCAAAAATACTACCAAATACCAGTTAAGACATGGCCACATGGACTTAAACAAGGTGCTCACACATGAGGCTAAAATGGCAAGTATTGAAGACAGTAAGGAGAGGGGATGGCCCTCTCCTTCTTAGGACCTTAAAACTCCATCCCCACCACTGAAATCCTCTGGATTTCAGTGGTGGGAAGGCCAAGACAAGGTGGTCCCGGAGCTCACCAAAAATGCACAAAAATGAGGCCAAACAAGGCCTAAGAGGGGTCAACAAGCCCAAACACCAAAACAGTCTTAAACAACTATTTTAAGCACTCAAAATCAGAACTTTTATTAGTTATAGACTAAGCTTAAAAACAGATGCAAGGAGGGCTAAAAGCCTAAGCAAAAATGGGGAATAAATGGGGAAAGTTCTTACCCTTGAAGACCTTCTTCACAAAGACTATTCCAGCCCCTTCTTTAGGTCAAAACCAGCTCAAAAACTTCAAGAACACCCCTTTGGCACCTCAGTAACCAAGGTATAGTGTAACGGTAGGTGTTTGTGCACAAAAGTAAGAACAAACACACAATTATACACACACAACTCAAAAGGAGAGAGAGATATAGAGATGGATAGATACACAAACCCTAACCCTAATCTCAGAGCTCTGGAATTTTCTTCGAACCCTTGAGGAGGGAGGAGAAGCCCTCCTCTTATAGAATTCCAACTCTTGCAAAGTGTCACGACCCAAACCCGCCCCTATGGGTTTAGCACCGTAACCGGCCAGTAATCCGAGATTACTGAAGGCCTGCTTAACAGTAATACAGTAAAACAGAGTACAGGGGCATGGCGGAAGCCAAAACAGTAAATAAACAATATCCAATGAGCTGTGACAGTCTGTATGCAAAAAGACTTTTCACAAGCAGTGCAAAACAGTGTACACAACATTTACAACCATTCAGAACAGGGACTTAATCCCTATTAAACAATACAGTAACAGTCTATACAGATAACAAAACAGACACAAAAATAGACGGGGGAAATAAAAACACCCCTAAGCCAAAGCTTGACAGGCTCGGAACCTCGCATTGAGGCACAGTGGTTGGCTTGACAAAACTGGAGTTTACCCCGACGCTTCTAGCCACGGTCTGGTGCCTGTACACCTACATATATATATGAGCAGTGAGCTAAAGCCCAGTGAATAACATAATGCGTAAAGAGGTTAAGAATGAATGTCCTTACAGTAATGAAAAACAGTTCATTAAATCAGTATTTCAGTCGTTCAATCAATACGGTCATATGTGGTACATCCATTAGCGTAACAATACAGTAAATAGTAGGTCTTAAAAGACCGAGCGGTAAATGATGGCCATCAGTCAGTAAACAGTAGTGGTTCCAACAAGGGAACCGACAGAGATCTCTGTAATAGTAACAGTCAGTAACAGTAGTTGCTAAGGATGCCACAATACAGTTCAGAATATAGGACATACATTCATTTAGTTAACAATAGTAGTTCAGAAACAGTACAGTTCAATTGTTCAGAAGATAATCATTTTTGAACATATCTTTACACAGTTGTTACTCACAGAGTTCTGGGCTACAGTAAGCTAGAGCGCGTCTCCGGTCGCCAACCCTACACAGTTAACAGATCGAACACACACTAAGCTACACAGTTGGGAAAGATAATAACTTAATCCCTAATTGCCTCGGTGTGTTCTACATCTATATCCTCATAAGATGCCTCAAACTAGGCCTAAGAATGCCTAGGATGGAATGAGGATGCAAAGATGCACTTTAAAAGCATTTTCAGAATTTTCAGAAAACAGAGGTCCCGCTCGAGCGTAGGTTTCCCCGCTCGAGCGGACATGCAGACAAAGGTTTCCGCTCGAGCGTCACTTACCACGCTCGAGCGGACTGCAAAACATGGCAAAAGTACTGGATGCTTGAAAATCACGCTCGATGGGCGCTCGACACCCGCTCGAGCTTAAGACACAAGGTCCCGCTCGAGCGTCAATTGTTCCGCTCGAGCGGACTTCAAAACAGTGCAAAGTACTGGGAGCACGAATTTCCCGCTCGAGCGCCACTTTCCCCGCTCGAGCGGAAGTCCAAAATCTGGAATTTCCAGATTTGAACTTCCAAGCTCAAATCAAGTTCAAATGCACAAATTTCGATCCTCTTGGGCTATTTTCTGGAAAACACTTCAAAACCCATATATTACATGTTTCAAAGATCAATTTGATAAATCAAAGCCCAGGGTATTTCAATTAAATCCAATTTCAAACCAATTTTCATAAACATGCATGAGTCTAAACCAATTTCAAGCTTCAATTTCATGCTCTAAAGAGCCAAATCTTACAAAATCAAGATGAATTCATGATCTATTCTCAAAACATGGACATGCATGTGAGGAATTATGAACTACAACCTCAAAACTTCAATACATAAACATGCATGCAACAATTAAGCTATAATTCAACATGTTAGAACTAAAACATGGCTTAGTTCCTTAATTAGACATGAACCATGCATGAATTAACTTAAAGACACAATTAAGAAGGTGAGTCTCCAACCTTAAGTCTTGAATTATAGGCAAGGAAGCTTTATTTAGCAATCTACACTTCAAATCTTCAAGTCCTCTAAGCCAATCACAAAATCAAGTTGAATCACACCTATTCTCTCACTCTCTCACTCTTGGTCGGTTGAACAAGAAATTGGCTGAGGAAGATGTGTTATGAGATCAAGTGTAGGCTCAAATATGCTTAGATAGTGGGCCACTAGTGTGGCAAAATGGTAAATATGCCAACTATGTGATTTAGCTTATTAATCTAATTTAATAAATCATACCAAATCAGTTTTCAATTAAATATACCATAAAATCATATAAATTCCAATGATCTCAAAACATCAATCAATTTCTGGTTCGGCCGCCGATAAGGCCTTCAATTTGCAGTTTAAACATAAAAATATGAACAGATAGTCAAACAGTCAAACAGATAGAAATGCATTTAAACAGATACAGTCAATCAATCAGTTTCAGATTTCAGTCGGTTAGTTCAGTATTTCAATCAGTTCCATTACTTATCATAATCAGTCTCAGTTTAGCAGTATTCGGTAGTTAATCGGTAAACAGTGGCGAGGGTTGTTACAGTCTCCTCTCCTTAAAAAGAGTTTAGTCCTCTAAACTTGAATTACCTTCATTCTCGGAGAAAACAGGATTCAGTGGGAACAGTTCAGGATATCTTTTAGCCATGTCATCTTCCCTTTTCCCAAGCATACACGCTACCATGGTTTTGCCAGTCAACTTTCACTAACGGGATCTCTTTGTTTCTCAACTTTTTGATCCGTCTGTTTACAATCTGAACAGGCCGTTTCCTAAGTGTAGTCATCACTCAGCACTACACGAGTAGGCTCTATCACATGGAAAGGATCCCGGAGGTAGTCCCTCAACATAGAAATGTGGAAGACGTTATGCATATGCTCCATTTCAGGAGGAAGCGCAACTTGATACGCCACCGGATTGATTTTCTCAATAATCTCATACGGTCCGACATATCTCGGCGCTAGCTTGCCTTTGACTCCAAAACGAGTCTGGCCTTTCATCGGTGTCACTTTCACAAAAACGTGATCACCCACTTCGTACTCTCTGTCCCGTCTTCTGACATCCGCATAGCTTTTCTGTCTGCTCTGTGCAGTTTTCAGTCTCTGTTGTATCAATTTCACTTTCTCAGTCGTTTCATAAACAATCTCGGGCCCAAGCAAAGGCCCATCTCCAACTTCTGCCCAGCAAATCGGAGATCTACATTTCCTGCCATACAATGCCTCGAAAGGCGCCATACCAATACTCGAATGATAACTGTTGTTGTAGGCGAATTCAGCTAAAGGCAAATGGCTTTCCCAGTTTCCCTGAAAATCAAGGACGCACATTCTCAATAAATCCTCCAGAGTCTGGATGGTTCTTTCTGACTGGCCATCTGTCTGAGGATGATAGGCACTACTTAGTCTCAGTTCGGTATCCAATGCAGTCTGTAAGCTTTGCCAGAATCTCGATGTAAACTTCGAATCCCTATCAGAAACAATGGACACAGGCACTCCATGCAGTCTAACAATTTCATCAATATAAATCACAGCCAATTTGTCCGCATTATAAATTGTTTTGACAGGTAAGAAGTGAGCAGATTTAGTCAGTCTATCAACAATAACCCAAATTGAGTCCATACCTTTACTGGAGCGAGGCAATCCCACAATAAAATCCATAGTAATATGTTCCCATTTCCACTCCGGTATCGGTAAGGGCTGCAATAAGCCTGCGGGTCGTTGATGTTCGGCTTTGACTTGTTGGCAATGAAGGCATTTCGATACAAAATCGGCAATTTCTTTCTTCATTCCCGGCCACCAGAAATTCAATTTCAAGTCTGGATATTTTTCGTATTCCCGGTGGATAGAAAATTTTGAATTGTGGCCTTCTTGCAGAACTCTTCTTTTCAGTTCAGAATCATTCGGTACACACAGTCTTTCTTGAAATTTCAGTACATTATTTTCAAATTTGAAATCCGGTCTTGGTTTAGATTCCTCGTTCTTCGATGATCTTCTTCAAGAAGTCATCCTGTTGCTGTTTCTCTTTAATTTCTTCAATCAGTGCCGGTTGAGCAGAAATAGCAGCTATTGTTCCACCTTGTTCTCGCAAAACAATTTCAATTTCAGATCTTTCAAGGTCACAAAGCAACTCTTTCTGTCCGGTGAGCAAACAGCTAAGTTTCCAATCGATTTCCGACTCAAGGCATCGGCAACGGTGTTGGCTTTTCCCGGATGGTACAGAATCTGTAGGTCATAGTCTTTAATCAATTCTAGCCATCTCCGCTGTCTCATGTTCAGTTCTTTCTGTGTGAAGAAATATTTCAGACTCTTGTGGTCGGTATATACTTCACATGTCGCCCCATAGAGATAGTGACGCCAGATTTTCAAGGCAAATATCACTGCAGCGAGTTCCAAGTCATGGGTCGGGTAGTTCTTTTCGTGCGGTCTCAGTTGTCGGGAAGCATAAGCAATTACTCTCCCATTCTGCATTAAAACACACCCCAAACCCTTATGAGAAGCATCACTAAATACAGTATAACCATCCGTACCTGAAGGTAAGGTAAGAACTGGTGCAGTCACTAGTCGAGTTTTCAACTCTTGGAAAGCTGATTCCCTTTGGTCAGTCCAGTCAAATGATATCCCCTTCTGAGTTAATTGAGTCAACGGTAAGGCAATTTTGGAGAAATCTTTGACAAATCTTCTGTAATATCCAACCAAACCCAAAAAGCTTCGGACTTCTGTCACATTTGTTGGTCTAGGCCAGTTTACTACAGCTTCAATTTTCTGCGGATCAACAGAAATTCCATCTTTGCTAACAACATGCCCAAAAACATAACATGATCAAGCCAAAATTCACATTTAGACAGTTTAGCATAGAGTTTCTGTTCTCTTAGGGTCTGTAGGGCAAGTCTCAGATGATGTTCATGTTCTTCTATACTTTTGGAATAAATCAGAATGTCATCTATGAATACAACAATAAAGTCATCAAGGTATGGTTTAAAGATTCTGTTCATGAGGTCCATAAATGCAGCAGGTGCATTGGTAACTCCGAAAGGCATAACTAAAAATTCGTAATGTCCATACCTCGTTCGAAAAGCAGTTTTGTCAATGTCCTCTGGTTTAACTTTCAACTGATGATATCCGGATCTGAGATCAATCTTAGAAAATACTTGAGCACCCTGTAACTGATCAAATAAGTCATCGATACGCGGTAATGGATATTTATTTTTCACAGTTACCTTGTTCAATTCACGGTAGTCGATACAGAGTCTCAGTGAGCCGTCTTTCTTTTTCACAAACAAGACAGGTGCGCCCCACGGTGAAGTACTAGGCCGGATGAACTTTTTGTCTAACAGTTCTTGCAGTTGCACTTTCAATTCTTTCAGTTCAGTTGGAGCCATTCTGTAAGGAGCTTTCGATATAGGCTGCGTACCCGGAATCACATCAACGGTGAATTCAATCTCCCTGTCAATCAAATCCCCTGGCAGGTCATCTGGAAAACATCTGGGAATTCTCTGACTATAGGTATACAGTTCACATCAGTTTTAACATCAGTAGGTACAGTCAATACAGAACAGAAATACCCCTTACATCCCTTTCTAATCAATTTAACAGCTTTCACAGATGAAATCAAATATGGGGGAGGTACCACTCCACTTCCATTAAACACAAATTCAGGCAAACCCGGTGGACGGAAAACTACTTGTTTCGTTACACAGTCTATGGTGGCATGATATTTCGTTAACCAGTCCATCCCCAATATTACATCAAAATGATCAATGTTCAGAGGCAGTAAGTCAATAAACAAATGTGCATCTCCAACAATAATTTCACAAGCAGGGTACATGTATGCACAAGTCATGGATCCCCCAACGGGTGATGATACAGCTAACAGATAATTCATGGGTTCTAAGGGTCTATTCAATTTTCGCGAAAAAGCATGCGATACGTAAGAATGTGTAGACCCCGAATCAATCAGTACATATGCATTTTGAGTACAAATAGAGAGAATACCTGACACTACGGTCTCGGTATTTTGGACGTCTCCCGGTACTAGGGCGAACACTCGGCCCTGCCTCATAGGCTCTTTCCCGGTAGCTTTAGGGTTCAGTTTTGGTGCGGCAGTTGATGCTGCTGCGCTTGGTGCAGCTTTACTATGCCCCTGAGGAGTGGAAGGGCAATCTTTGACTATGTGGCCCACCTTGCCACACCTGTAACAAGCACCAGAGATTTTATAACAAACTCCCTTGTGATTCTTACCACATTCAGAACAGGGTGGTATGAAACCACTCCCTTGGCTGGGGCTAGTTGTTGACCCCGTATTCTGTTTCTTGTTCAATGGATTATGCTTGCCTTTCTTGAACTTGAAACCCTGCCTTTTACCACGCCATTCAGACGCTGGTGTTTCAGTTTTCAGTGCCTCGATGTTTGATTCAGCCATCAAAGCTCGGTCAAGAACATTTACATAGTTCGGTAGCTTCAGAACATTAATTCTGTCCAGTATTGCAACATTCAGGCCGCCTTCGAACTTTCTGGCCTTCTTGTAATCAGTGTCCACCATGTGTGGTGCATATCTAGCAAGCTCGGTGAACTTTGTTTCATATTCAGCAACGGACATTGTGCCCTGTCTCAGCTGTTCAAATTCAGTTACTTTTCTGTCTCTGACACACTGTGGGAAATATTTTTCGAAGAAGGCTCCTTTGAATTGAGCCCAAGTCATTACAGTGTTGGTGTCACGAATTAGCATCCACCACCTTCTGGCCTCTTCTTGCAAGGTGAAGGTAGCTAACAGTACTTTATGTGCCTCCGAGCACGGAAACACCTCAAACAATTTCTCAGTCTCTAAAACCCATGCTTCAGCTTTTAGCGGTTCAAGACCCCCTGAAAGGATGGCGGTTTCATTTTGCTGAACTTCTGGGTAAGAGTAATTATGTCCTCATCATTAACATTGACATTCTGTTCCGGCTGTACCGGAGGAGGAGGTGGGGGCTGTTGGTTCTGTTGTTGATCTAATCTTTCAGTTATTAATTCCATCATTCTCTCCAGTCTTGCCATTCTTGCCTCAGAGGATGAGGATTCAGATTCATTTGCAGTTCTTGTATTATCCATTTCACTATAAGCAGTTATAACAGTTATCAACGTAAGCAGTTGCATACTTAAACAGTTTATCACATTAGCATATGTTCAGTCATGCCATAGCCACACACTTATCATGCTCATGCAATGCCCTAATCACTTTTCTAGGACACCCTATAGCTCATTTGGACACGTGTGTGCGGTATAACTCGTGGTAAGTATCGCTCTGATACCACTCTGTCACGACCCAAACCCGCCCCTATGGGTTTAGCACCGTAACCGGCCAGTAATCCGAGATTACCGAAGGCCTGCTTAACAGTAATACAGTAAAACAGAGTACAGGGGCATGGCGGAAGCCAAAACAGTAAATAAACAATGTCCAATGAGCTGTGACAGTCTGTATGCAAAAAAACTTTTCACAAGCAGTGCAAAACAGTGTACAAACATTTACAACCATTCAGAACAGGGACTTAATCCCTATTAAATAGTACAGTAACAGTCTATACAGATAACAAAACAGACACAAAAACAGACGGGGGAAATAAAAACACCCCTAAGCCAAAGCTTGACAGGCTCATAACCTCGCATTGAGGCACAGTGGTTGGCTTGACAAAACTGGAGTTTACCCCGACGCTTCTAGCCACGGTCTGGTGCCTGTACACCTACATATATATATGAGCAGTGAGCTAAAGCCCAGTGAATAACATAATGCGTAAAGAGGTTAAGAATGAATGTCCTTACAGTAATGAAAAACAATTCATTAAATCAGTATTTTAGTCGTTCAATCAGTACGGTCATATGTGGTACATCCATTAGCGTAACAGTACAGTAAACAGTAGGTCTTAAAAGACCGAGCGGTAAATGATGGCCATCAGTCAGTAAACAGTAGTGTTTCCAACAAGGGAACCGACAGAAATCTCTGTAACAGTAACAGTCAGTAACAGTAGTTGCTAAGGATGCCACAATACAGTTCAGAATATAGGACATACATTCATTCAGTTAACAGTAGCAGTTCAGAAACAGTACAGTTCAATTGTTCAGAAGATAATCATTTTTGAACATATCTTTACACAGTTGTTACTCACAGAGTTCTGGGCTACAGTAAGCTAGAGCGCGTCTCCAGTCGCCAACCCTACACAGTTAACAGATCGAACACACACTAAGCTACACAGTTGGGAAAGATAATAACTTAATCCCTAATTGCCTCGGTGTGTTCTACATCTATATCCTCATAAGATGCCTTAAACTAGGCCTAAGAATGCCTAGGATGGAATGAGGATGCAAAGATGCACTTTAAAAGCATTTTCAGAATTTTCAAAAAACAGAGGTCTCGCTCGAGCGTAGGTTTCCCCGCTCGAGCGGACATGCAGACAAAGGTTTCCTCGAGCGTCACTTACCACGCTCGAGCAGACTGCAAACATGGCAAAAGTACTGGATGCTTGAAAATCACGCTCGATGGGCGCTCGACACCCGCTCGAGCTTAAGACACAAGGTCCCGCTTGAGCGGACTTCAGAACAGTGCAAAGTACTGGGAGCACGAATTTCCCGCTCGAGCGCCACTTTCCCCGCTCGAGCGGAAGTCCAAAATCTGGAATTTCCAGATTTGAACTTCCAAGCTCAAATCAAGTTCAAATGCACAAATTTCGATCCTCTTGGGCTAATTTTCTGGAAAACACTTCAAAACCCATAATATTACATGTTTCAAAGATCAATTTGATAAATCAAAGCCCAAGGGTATTTCAATTAAATCCAATTTCAAACCAATTTGCATAAACATGCATGGGTCTAAACCACTTTCGAGCTTCAATTTCATGCTCTAAAGAGCCAAATCTTACAAAATCAAGATGAATTCATGATCTATTCTCAAAACATGGACATGCATGTGAGGAATTATAAACTACAACCTCAAAACTTCAATACATAAACATGCATGCAACAATTAAGCTATAATTCAACATATTAGAACTAAAACATGACTTAGTTCCTTAATTAGACATGAACCATGCATGAATTAACTTAAAGACACAATTAAGAAGGTGAGTCTCCAACCTTAAGTCTTGAATTACAGGCAAGGAAGCTTGATTTAGCAATCTACACTTCAAATCTTCAAGTCCTCTAAGCCAAATCACAAAATCAAGTTGAAATCACACCTATTCTCTCACTCTCTCACTCTTGGTCGGTTGGAACAAGGAAATTGGCTGAGGAAGATGTGTTATGAGATCAAGTTTAGGCTCAAATATGCTTAGATAGTGGGCCACTAGTGTGGCAAAATGGTAAATATGCCAAACTATGTGATTTAGCCTATTTTAATCCAATTTAATCATACCAAATCAGTTTTCAATTAAATATACCATAAAATCATATAAATTCCAATGATCTCAAAACATCAATCAATTTCTGGTTCGGCCGCCAATAAGGCCTTCAATTTGCAGTTTAAACATAAAAATATGAACAGATAGTCAAATAGTCAAACAGATAGAAATGCATTTAAACAGATACAGTCAATCAATCAGTCAGTTTCAGATTTCAGTCGGTTAGTTCAGTATTTCAATCAGCTCCATTACTTATCATAATCAGTCTCAGTTTAGCAGTATTCGGTAGTTAATCGGTAAACAGTGGCGAGGGTTGTTACATAAAGCTTACAAAACAAGCTAAGCAAGAGGGAAATCCCTCCATACACGCGTATGGAGGGGGTGCAAAGTGGGTGCCAGCTGTGCCAGCTGGCACAAAATATCTGCCAAAAGCAGATGAACAGTGGTCGACTAACAAAAATGGACATTTGACCAACAAAGGTGGCCGGCCGACCACCAAGAGTGCCGACCTGCCATCACCAATGGCCGGTAGCAAGAAAACAGGGCCGGTGGCCTCAAGCCATGGCTGGTGAGGTGTGGGGATGGCCAACAAGCTATTTCCCATCCTCAGAAGCAAAACAACAAGTGTTTGGTGCAAAACCAAACACAAAACAAATAAGTTGAGAGATCCTAAGGCAGGGCACGTAGCCGAGACATTCGGGAACTCAAAACGAACACAAACATGGATGATCACCGAGTGTTCAAATGGTGACATCCAAGTCTTGAGGACGGTCAAAAATGGGGTGTCTACACTCGCACTTTGCACATCCGAGAAACAAGAGAACCCGCTTGGGCTCATGCTTCACGCATCTCGAGAAACAAGAAAAACTGCTCAGGCTCACGCTTCACGCGTCCCGAGATAAAACACGCCCAAAGCCACGTGTCATGCGTCCTGAGATACACAAGAAACAAAAACTGCTCGGGCTCCCGCTTCATGCGTCCCTAGATAAAACACACCCAGGGCCACGCGTCACGCGTTCTGAGATACAAGAAAAACTGCTCAGGCTCGCACTTCATGCGTCCCGAGATGAAACACGCCCAAGGCCGTGCGTCACGTGTCCTGAGATACAAGAAAAATTGCTCGGGCTCACGCTTCATGCGTCTCGAGATAAAACACGCCCAAGGCCGCGTGTCACGCATCCTGAGATACAAGAAAAATTGCTCGGGCTTTCGCTTCATGCGTCCTGAGATAAAACACACCTAGGGTCGCGCGTTACGCATCCTAAGATACAAGAAAAACCACTCGGGCTCGTGCTTCACGCATCTCGAGATAAAACACACCCAAGGCCGAGCATCACGCGTCCTGAGATTCAACAGAGAGGTGTGCGATCGATGCACAAAAGGAACAAGTGCGATAGATACACAAAGGAACAAGTCAATTCAGTAACAACACATATTTTATGCAAGATGGACAACCGATATGATGTTAATTGAAAGCATGTTTTATGCAAGAAACAAAAGCATATTCTATGCATGAAATATGGGCATATTCTATGCGAAATACTTGACAGCGTGTTCTACGTAAGAAACATAACTGATGCAAGACACGCGTACAATATGCATATGTGAAATGCATATTCTATGAGCAAATCTAAGCAAAATTGATAGCATGTTCTATGCATGAACTATAAACGATGCAAAACACGCATGCAACATATATATATATATATATATATATGAAATGCATATTCTATGCAATGAAAGAGAGCAAAGGCATAAAACAAATAAAAACGACATTCAATGACGCCTTCTGATTTACTTCTCAGAGGAATTGTAATACGTTCAAAAGGATACACCTCGTTCACGTTGACAAGTGATGAACATTGCGCACCAAAACACAGTTTTGAGTTCCCTTAGAAACAATCTGAACCCAACAATGAACCTTCCTTACACTTATTGGGAAACAAAGACACAAAACAGAATCAGGGCACAGAGGAAGGCCATCAGCCACTTGCCGGCCACAAGGGAAGACTGCCGGCCACTTGCTGGCCATCAAAAAGCCTTGCCGGCCACCGATGGTAGTTCGGGGTTTTTTGGTCTTTTCACGCACGAGTCTTTAAGTATAAGCCTCAAGGCTTCATTTCCTCACAACCCTAGGTTTGAAATCCTTTTCTTTCTCTCTCTAGACACTTTCCCTCTCTATATCCAAGTTTTTTACGCGTTTTCCAACGCCTCACGCGAACTTTATTCGTTAAACCCTCTTAGTTCTCTTTCTTTTGAACCGATCAAAATTTGTCTTCGACGCTTTTTTCCTTATTTTCACCCTTCTAGGCTTGTTCTCCTCGAGTTTCTCTCAAGTTTTGCGAACTTTTCCGACCTTTGACTTTTTCTCCCATTTTCTCTCTCCAAGGGTTGACTTTTTCCAAGTTTACCCTCTTTTCTTCATTTTTCTTCACTTTTCACCTACTTTTCACCCATTTTCTAGATGGCAGATGAGATTCCACATGACGGGGCCCCTCCAGAGATTACCCCTCGTATTTTCACCTGTTGCTGAAGCAGAGGAGCCAGTCGTTGCCGAGACTGGCAAGGTAGCTGAGGGCATTGAAGCTGACCTTGAGGCGGAGTTTGAGCCTAAGCTTGAGCTGGAGCCACTACCATTGAGGGTACAGCCTTTTGATCCAACAAGATATCATCCTCGCACGCATATCTTGTCGCCCAGAGGCATTAGGCGGTTCAGCGAATTTGCTCGCGGTGTACCAAAAGACGTCCTACTGAGGGAGCCAGTCTCCCACCTTTCATCTAGCGCCACTGAGGTATGAATTCTGTTTTCATGCATTTATACCTGTCTTTTAACTGCATTTCTTGCACTGCCTTTCATCTAACTGTACTTTCATCACTGCCTTATCTGATTCATTTGTTCTTTGCCACAGGAAGAGTCCCGTGCCTATAGGGGGTACGGAGCTATGACTGCGAGAGATTGGTACGACGAGCTCCCTGTAGGAGTCCGTGATATTGTTGACGAGACCAGCTTCAGCCTTTTCTGCTCCAGACTGACATGGGTTATTGCAAGCCTCCTCTTCTAGGCACGCTCATGGATAGGTAGTGGGACACCACTAACTCCTTTCGCTTCTCCATTGCCGAGGAGATGACGATGACTCCCTACGACTTTGCCATGATCACCGACTTAGGAGTATGGGGTGATCTGATCCCTTTCGACACAGACATAGGGGAGTAGGAGGCCGCCTAGATCGAGTTGTTAGGAGCACGTCCACCCTTGTACCAACCAGCTATGGTCAGATATAGTTGGTTCGCTGAGAAATTCCGAGGGAGCGAGCCAGAGACATTAGAGGAGATGGTGTAGTATACCAGAGGCTTCCTCATGTTTGTCCTCAGTACCACCTTGTTTTCAAACAGGTGAAACACCGTGGGCTTATATCTGTTGAGCGCCCTGGTGACCCTTCCCTAGGTACGCTTCTATGACTGGGGTAGAGCTAGCCTCACCATCCTGTACAGCTACATGAGCTTTACCTCCCATCTAAAGGGAGATCTGATCAGAGGCTACTGGTAAGCCTGGGAAGTATGCATTTCAGTTTCCTCTTTGCACTTTACATTTTCTACTTTACATCTGTTCAATACCTGTGCTTTATGTTTGCACTTTCTGCACCTATCAATGTTGTAAGCTCTCTGCTTTGTACTTTCTATATTTGTTCAGGCTGCATGCTTTCTGTTTTGCACTTTCCACATCTGTTCATACATTGTTGATTACATATCACTGCGTTTTCTTTGCAGTTGTAGGTTTATGCTTATTTCCCAGCTCTTGCCCCAAAGCCCATAGAGGAGCTTCCCCCGATAGTCCCTTACTCGAGGCGGTATAATGGCCAATGTCAACGTTGGAGCCGCGAGTCTTTCACATTCTTCCGCCATTATTTTGACACAGTGGTCGCCCACGAGGTAACCCAAAACACAGTCATTTTTGCTTTACAACTATTCTGATTCACACTTTAGCAATTGACAACAACTAACAATCTGTACACTCTCTATTTGAAGATTGCGTGACAGCCTTGGACCATGATGTCGGCTAGGGTACGAGACCAATACGCAGGGGCCCGGGCTACTTCTCATTTTCAGATCCTACTTGAGGGCCTAGTCTTTCAGGCCTGGTTCTTGAGTGAGTGGTTCGTCCGCCAGACCGTGGGCTTGCCGGATCCAGTTGTTCCGATGCCATCTCTAGAGTCCACGAGGACAGCAGACAACCTATCCATTGATGCAATCACTCAGTTCATGGTGGGCTTGGATGCTGATTACTTTAGAGTAGAGGGCGACTACGCGACCTTTATTTAGACCCATCTCATGCCACTTCTGACAGAAGCTCGCAAAGGCGAGGAAGCGAGGGCTCCTACGGCGAGGGGGCGAGGGCTCTTGCGGCGAGAGAGGCGACTAGAGCGACTGTGATAATCCAACCGTACTATGCTTAATTATATATGTGATTATGTGTTTTATATGAATTTGCAAGTTTAAGTATGGAAAATATGTGAATTTGGAAAAATATCTATTGAAAGTAGGAATATCTATTACAATTAGAACTTTGAACTGAAATTGGGAGCCGTAGAGATGTGATAAACAAAAATCGACTTCATATCTATGATTAGCATGATTTTTGGAGCCTTTAGTGAGATCTTGAAAAATTATGATTCGTAATGATTAAATTGGAATTTTTAAAGCTAAGTCACATATATGTTGGCCTCTTGTGTTCCTTATTGTGTTTGAGAGCTCTATAGTGTGAGTTAAAGAGAGAGGAAGAAGAGATTAGGGAAGAGATTAGTGTGAGTTAGAGAGAGAGGAAGAAGAGGAAGCTAGGGATTTGAAGGAAATCAAGAGGCAAACCATAGATTTGAACTAAGGTATGGAAAATCACTCACAAACTTTGATTCTAACTCATAGTTGTCAAGAAATCAAGAAGAGATTAGGGGTTTGAGCTAAGGTTTTAAGTTGTATAGTTGTTTGAGCTCAAGGCATGAGATTGAACCCTAATCTCTCCATCTTTGTTGATTTAAGTCCACTCTTGTGATTGACCCATGAAACAAACCTTAGATGATCTATGGAAACAAGTTTTGTTGTAAGATTATTCATGGTTTATATGCTTTGAATTTGTTTATGTAATGAATGAATATGGGAAAAAGATGAGACCATGGAATTGTTGTTGATACAAGATTGGTATGTTTAATGTAGAATTACACTTGTATCATGCTTAGATATAATGTTTTTGAATTGTTTTTGCATGAATTTGAGCTTGGAAATGAGTTGGAAGGTTTGACATTTTTTGGCCATTTTTGAACTGTCTGAGTTTGCCCAAACCGCACGAGCGGCCACGAGCACCGCACGAGTGGAACATGAAGAAAAAAAGAAGTTTTGATTCTACTCCTTGGGCGCTCAAGCGGCTGGTTTTTCAGCTCGAGCGGATTTGGGCCACACGAGCGATGAAGACTTTCGCTTGTGCAGAACCCCTATTTCAGCCCAACTTCAAAAAGGCATATCTCCTTCATCCGGACTCCGTTTTAAGTGATTCTTGAGCCTAAATTCAAGCCCTCGAAGTCTAGTTTCTAATGTTGGTGGTCTCACACCAAAATTCTAACTACACAAATAGATATGCTCAAATTAGTGAAGGCTACTTATTTTCTTTTAACCGTTTCATGCCAATTCCTATCCTAACTTTGTTTCCTTTCACTTCTTGCTATTTCCTTAAATATTAAATAAGTAAACATGATATGTTCAATGAAAAACATATGAAATTATTATAGGAAACATTAATTTAAGTCATGAACATTTAGGGCCGTTAAATGTACATCTTTGGAACATGCTTTGTACGCGATTCACATGTAAAGAAGTTTAGCACTGAACACTTGAGAGAAATGAAAGAAAAGTGTACAAATTGAAACAAATGATTTATCAGATGTGTATGTGACATGTTTTGTGTAGGTCGAGTGCCGAAGGCAACACCGCAAGACCAAACGCACTGTGAGTAGTAATATAGTATACTTATACTCTTTGTTGCGTATCTTGAACCATGAATGGTGATTGGTGCCAACATTATGAATTGATTGGAAATGATGAAACTTCATTGATATTATATGACATGTGTTAAATAATTGGGTCCAAGGCTACTTGTTAAATAATTGGGCCCACGGTCGCTTGATAAATAATTGGGCCTGATAAATAATTGGGACCGAGGCCGCTTGATAAATGATTGGGCATGAGGCCGATTTTTATATGATTGGGCCGAGGCCGCTTGTTATATGATTGGGCCCGAGGCTGCTTGACATATGATTGGGCCCGAGGCCGCTTGTTATATGCTTGGGCCTGAGGTCGCTTGGTTTATATGATTATGGATATTGAGAGAACCTTATGATGATCTACTTACACTGTTTTACTGCATTATTACTTATTGAGCTTCGCTCACCCAATTTTATGTATGTACATGTAGGTGATCAGCAGTATGGAGCACACCCCTAGAGTCAGCTTCAGGAGCCTTTTGTGACCCAATCGAGTCATGCCTCCGAGATAGAGTCTTGTCTTGGCTCACACCATACTTTGACCCTATTATGTTTTTGCTTTCATGGTCTTGGGTTGTAAACATTATGTACGATTTTTTTTTTCTCTGGCTCTTATATTTTTGGATGGGCATGTATATGTATTATTATGTTACGTGTTTAACTCTATGATTTTGCTCATGATTGGAACAGCTCAGTGGACTTCTCTTTATTATATGCTTCAGTTTATGGCCCCATTAGCATAAATATTATGTATGATCGTTTGAGGCCTTCGGTAATCTACTGATTACTGGCCGGTTATGACCCAAAATTTTAAGGGTGGGTTTGGGTCATGACAACGACTAGGGCCCATGCTAGAGAGGCTTCCCTTGCGGAGCAGAGCACCCGTTGGCCAGAGCTTCCCATCGCACTCACATGCTGGCGGTATACTAGGGCTGCTTACCAGATCCCGATTGAACCTGCAAAGGCTGGGCACGAGCTTGTTGGAGTTCAAGGCTCATCCCAGGTATGGACCACACTTTACGATTTGCACCCCACACTTCATTTCAGATATGTTTATTGCGAACATTGATCATTCAAATGCATTTGCAGGCATCGATAAAGTACATGAGAAGCTGTCTTGAGCTGATAGCTTCCTTGATGGGCATGGTGCAGAGGAGGGAGACAGTGCTTCGTCTCCACGGTATGTAGGTAATTTCCTTCAGGTTACACTTCATGCCATCATATTTCCACTGATATACTGGCATTTCAATTGTAGTCTTTCCCAAAAATACACTGCATTGGCATACTGCATTCACACAATGTACTCATACTGTATCTGATTTCTATATACCGCTTATTCTGCATACTATGCTTGTATCTGATACACACACTGTAACTGGTATGTTGACAACTGTCATTTTCAAATCCCATTTGTACCAATGGCTCTGGCGGCGGCAGCAGCACCAACACCGACAGTAGCTCCACCAACAGCAGGGAGGAGAGGTAGAGATAGGGGCACTTGAGCCCAAAGCAGTCCTCTAGAGCCTATCTTGAGCGATGACGATGCTGAGACGAGTGACTCTGAGAAGGTAGTGAGTCGGCATTCTGAGTCATCCGAGAGTGGAGATGATGATACTCGCTCGGGTTCTGAGAATAGAGGTGACGATGTCGGGGAGGGTTCTGGGGCAGAGAGCGGAGACAATACCAGCTCGGGTTCAGAGTCTGATTTCGACAGCGACATTGATGGAGATAGTGCCCCATAGTCCTCTCCTTCGAGGAAGAGGATGATGAGGGCCTCTCGGGCCTGAGGCGACTGGCGCCGATTTTTTTTGTACTTTTGCTTAGTTTCTTTTTGTTTAGTAACATTAGCAGATGTATAGCTTCAGATAGGTTTATTTTGCTCTGAAAACTGGTACTTCCCTTTTGTAAAAAACCATGATCGGAATAAAACCTCGCAGTTTTTATAAAAAGTGTTGTTGTTTTTGCATCATGAGCACCATATTTGCATAAAATGGACATGGAATTGAAGTTGCCAACGAAAACTAAACACTTGATTGAAACAATATTCTTAATCGGGTAATGAGCTGACCAACAACCAAAATACAAAATCTGACTCGATAAACAAAACAAAAACAACTTAAATACAAATAAACAAACTTGTTAAAACCAAAAAGACTCAAAAAAAGACTTTAAAAGACACAAAGATCAAAACAAAACACATGCTTTTAGCACTGCTCAGAACACTTGTGAATGGCAGGCTTGAAAAGAAGGCTGCCAGCCAGAGATAGAGCTTGCTGGCCATAGAGATTGGCCTGCCAGCCACCAAAGTAGCTTGCCGGCCACAAATGTGAGAATTGCTAGATTATTGATAGTTGGCTTCCACTCACAACCTTATCTTCTACAAAAGGTCCAGTTTCGTGATTTCTCTTCAGAACCTCATTTCAGCTGCAATTTCTTCCACAAATGGAGCTATTTTTTGCTGAAAAGCTCTCGGATTGGATAGCGACTTTAGATGGCGCGGAAAAAGAAAATTTTTTGGGTTTCGGCATAAATGCACTTTTTCCGTTGAGCCGAACTCCACTTTGTTTTCCATTCCTCCATGCCGCGGCCTGATGCTGGGACCCAATTACACATGTCTTTAGCTTCAAGGGACAGGAAATATGCCTGACAATTAAAGAATTTCAGGCACTAATGGAATCCCAACGCGATGAGGAAATCATGCCTCAGCCCCATTTTGGCCACGCCCAAGCTTTGGGACGGATGTGTGGGCTTACTCTGCATGAGGCTCTATTTTTGGCCCACAACAGAGAGCTGGACATACCTAGCTTGATTCATCGATTTTCTGACATCGGTGACAAAAGCGACCTTCTTTGGCGAGGTTTTCGACAATATGCCCTCTGCTTATATATGCTTACTCATTTCCTTCTTGCCCCTAGTTTCGGCGAGTCCAGCATTCGATTGATCAAAGTGGCCCAAGGTTTGAAAGAAGGCAAGAGTTGCATTGTCTTGGTGCTGGTCAAGACCTTGATGGGCTTAGACGCCTTTCATCGGCGAGAGACTACCAAATTCGCGGGGAGCCCACTACTTCTTCAGGTATTGTTTCCCACTATTTCTCATATGTGTTTCTCATATTACTCGATACTCATGCTCTATTTTTCTCTCGAAACCCTTTTCTCATTTTTCTCTTAACATACATCTCTCTATTCTTTAATCTCTCTTTTTTCTTTCATCCCTCTCCAGGTGTGGCTTATAAATAAGCTGAAGGTAGTGGACTCTTGCCCTGAGTACTCAGCTCGAGACTATTTTTTTTGCCACCGACTAGTGGATTTCCCGAATGATGGATGGTGGTGCAACTAGATGTGCAACAGGTCTGCTGCTGACATAGCTTGGCATTGCCCTTGGCTTAATCTGACTGAGATTAGTTACAGCATGGCTCGGCAACCTGACATACAGTTGATCGGCCTTACACATTGTGTGTTTTACTTCCCTTTCCGGTTCAGACGTCAGATTGCGCATGATCAAACCTGCCCAGAGGAGGAGGTGGAGTACCCAATTTCATTCCCCATCCGTGGTTTACACTTGGCTAGGTACCTCACTGCTTGGAGGATGAGAAAGCTTCTTGCCCCTGCCCCTAGTTTCAGTTTCGCCCTTTCTGGTGAATGCTTGTCTTGGCTCGAGGATGAGGCACAAACTGGGCCCACTTTGGCTTCAGAAGTTTCCACAAGTACGAGCAGAGGACACAGGAGCACCTGACTCACCTATGCCCCTAGTTTATTGCTTCGACCTTTCTTTTTAAGTTTTTTTAATCTAATAAAAGCAACTTTGATTTGTATTAGAGAGTTAGAGAACTTTTATGTTGAAATCAATGAAATTAAAGTTGTGAGCACTAAAAATTTTCCTTTTGGTCCAAAAATGGTCTAAGTTGTAAAAAGTAAAATTTGAACAAAATCAACTTTTATTAAAACTTTTCAAAACCATTTTCGAAAAAGATCACCACCTCTCACGCATGGAATCAATCCTCAAGATGTACATCCCCGAATCAAAGATCAGAAATGCCCTTGATTGAATAACACTACTCTGCATTGTAACCAGCTATTCTCTCAGAATGAAGATCACAACCAAACTCCTAGGTAAAGGATAAACAAAAATGACCTGATCAAACACATGGACAGGACAGTTGAGTTGAAAGTGATTACGGCCGAACTTCAAGATGAAGTTGCATACATATCCCAAAGATGGGAATTAAGCCTTACGTAGTTCGATTCAGGTTCACTCGAGTATTTACTCTCTCCTTTTGCGCTCTAACATTTGCCAAAGTCGCCCTTTAGGGTTTTCAACCTTGTGAGCTCAGTTTTTCTTTGTTTCTAATTTTTCATGCTCTAACTTTTGTCTAGGTTGCCCTTCCGAGTTTTCGGCCTAGTGAGCCTCTCAGGGATAGTATTTCTTCAACTTGTCCATGTTGAGCGGTTGTGAAAATTCAAAGCCATCTAAGTCTATGAGAATAACAACTCCACCAGGCCAGATGGTCTTGATGATGTAAGGACCAATCCAATTAGGTCTAAACTTACCCCTAGGGTCATGAATGAAAGCTCGGTTGTCTTTCAGCACCATATCTCCCTCTTTGAGATTCCGGGACTTAACGTTCTTGTTAAAAGCCTTAGCAATTCTGCACTGGTAACCCTGAATGTGATACAATGCTTTCAGCCTTCTCTCATCAAACAACATCTGCTCCTCAAATCTGCTTTGTTGCCAGTCCGCCTCTGTTATTTGACACTTAGCCATAACTCGTAGCAACGGGACTTCTATTTCAATTGGCAGAACAGCTTCCATCCCGTAGATGAGAGGATAAGGAGTTGCCCCTGTAGACGTCCGGATTGAAGTTTTATAGCCCCAGAGTGCAAATGGCAATTTATCTGGCCAGTCCGTGTAGGTCTCAACCATCTTCTGCAAGATATTCTTGATGTTCTTGTTGGCAGCTTCAATGGCTCTATTGGTTTGTGGCCGGTATGTAGATGACTTATGAAAAGCCACATTGTACTTCTCCAACAAGTCTATCACCTCTTTCTTGAAGTGGGAGCCATTATCTGATATGACCTTGTTTGGGACTCTGTATCGACAAATGATATTGTTTCTGATGAACTTGGCCATATGCGATGCTTTCAACACTGCATAGGACTGAGCTTCCACCCACTTTGTAAAGTAATCAATTGCCACCAAGATATATTCATGCCCATTCGACCCTTTTGGTGTGACTACACCGATGACGTCGATTCCCTAGACTGAGAAAGGCCATGGCGAAGTCATGTTGTACAGTTTTGACGGCGGGATGTTCATGCGATTAGCATGAATTTGGCATTTGTGGCATCGCCGAACAAAACCAATACAATCCTCCTCCATAGTGGACCAGTAGTAACCTTGCCTGAGAATCTTCCAGGCTAACATCACTCCATTCATGTGCACTCTGCACTCTCCTCCATGGATGGCCTCTATCAAGCGTGTTGGCTCCTCTTCTTCGATACATAACTTGTGCATTCCCAGATAACCTCTTTTTATACAGTTTACCTCCGCAGATGATAAATTGGACAGCCATTCGTTGTATTCCTCTTTTGTCCTTGGCATTTGCCCCTGGTGGATAAATCTCTTTTTCCAAGAAGTTCCAAATATCGTAGTACCAAGGGTTTTTGTCTTGCACTTCATCTATTACGGCGATAGTTTTATAAGCCGACATATATCTCTGCTCAATGATAATCGGATGCATCCGGACTCCAAGTGGGATGTCTACCATAGAAGATAGAGTTACTAAAGCATCAGCAAACTTGTTGTTCTCTCTCAGTAGATGTGTGAAAGTCAGCTTTTCAAACCTAGGAATCAGAACATCCAAGGTCTGGTGATAAGCCTTCATCTTTTCTTCTTTGATCTTCCAGTCTCCATTTTCTTGAGAAACAACTAAGTTCGAGTCCCTGATGACATCCAACCTTTTTGTCCCCAGTTCCAGGGCGGCTTCCAAACTAGCGATACATGCCTCATATTCTGCTTCGTTATTGGACACCTTGAATCGGAGTTTGAAGGCTAAAGGTATATGGGAGTCGTCAAGTGCTATCAGCAACACACCTATCCTATAGCCATACTGATTGGACGCTCCATCAAAGTACATCATCCAAGTCTCCTCATCGACTTGCAGAATGACTTCATCTGGGAACAGGTATTCCACTGCCTCATCCCCCTCCACTAGGTGGTCTGCCAGGAACTCCACTACGGCTCTTCCCTTGATTGACTTGCGGGTGACATATTTGAAATCAAATTCGGAGAGGAGAAGCAACCAACGGGCTAGCCTACCCATAAGCGTTGGTTTCTCAAAGAGATATTTGATGGGATCTGATCTCGAAACCAGGATTACAAAGTGAGCTAACAAGTAGTGCCTCAACTTCCTGGTAGCCCATACCAAGTCTAGGCAAGCTTTCTCCAATGGAGTATAGCGGGTCTCATAATCCAACATTTTCTTGCTCAAATAGTAGATGGCTTTCTCTATCCTATCCTCAGATTCTTGAGCAAGCATGCATCCTATAGTCATGTCTGTTACTAACAGGTACAAAATCAAAGGCTTCCCCAGCTCTAGCGACGACAACACAGGCTGATTCTGAAGGTACTACATAATCTGTTCAAAGGCGAATTGACATCGATCATCCCATCAGAATTTCTTCCCTTTCTTCGGGAGACGAAAAAGTGGTTCACAAGTCAAGGTTAATTTGGAAATAAACCGTCTTATGAATTGCACTTTACCCAGAAAGCCTTGTACCTCCTTTTTAGTCCTTGGTGGTGGCATTTATAGAATGGCCTTGATTTTGGAAGGATCTACTTCGATGCCCCTCTGTGTGATCAAAAAGCCCAACATTTTTCATGTTGTTACGCTGAAAGTACATTTTTGCGAATTCAACCTCAGTCTATATTCTCTGATCCGTTGAAAGAATTTCTTCTAGGCGGTGTAGTGGCCCTCTCTTTCTTTGGACTTGACAATCATGTCGTCCATGTACACCTCGACCTCTTTGTGGATCATGTCATGCAGAATAGTTGTTGCAGCCCTCTGATAGGTAGCCCCGGCATTCTTCAGCCCAAACGGCATAACTCGATAGCAGTAGGTACCCCACGGCGTAGTAAATGCATTTTTCTCTCTGTTCTCGGGCGCTATCAGAATCTGGTTATACCGGAAAAACCCGTCCATGAAGGATAGCAATGCATAGCTCGCAGTGAAGTCCACTAACTCATCAATGTGTGGTAGAGGAAAGTCGTCCTTCGGACTGGCTCTGTTCAAATCCCGGAAGTCCACATACACTCGAATTCTACCATCCTTTTTTGGCACTGGGACGATATTAGCCAACCAAGTCAAATATTCAGATACTAACAAGAAACCTGTCTCGATCTGCTTGGTGACCGCTTCTTTGATTTTCAACACCCAATCCTGATGGATTTTTCGCAATTTCTACTTGCTAGGTCAGGCCTCAGAGTCAAGAGGGATCCGATGCTGTACAATCTCAGGATCGATTCCTGGCATGTCTTCATAGGACCACGCGAAAATATCTTTGAAATCTTTTAATAAAGCGACTAAGCGCTCGCACTCCTCTGAAGACAACGTGGATCCGATCTGGACCATACACGAATCCTTCTCAGTACCTATATTAATAGGAATGATTTCATCAGCACAGGGTTTTGCAAACCTCTCATCCTCTCGATTAATCAAGTTTTTCAAAACCAAAGGAATTCCTTCCTCTTCGTTTTCTTTAAAATTCTGAAAATCTTGGTCAATACAATAAATAAGCGGCACAGAGAAATACTCAGAATCGACAGCGCTCTCATTCATAAGGTCCAGCTCTTTAGTTACAACCGAATCAAAAGCAGAAGAAAAAGAGGACCTGAACAAGACCTTGGCATTCGGGTTATCACCTCCAGGAATACCAAACTTAGACTTAGAAGAACCAGAATCTGATTTTGACTCCACAGCCTCTATGGAATCAGATTCTAGCTCATCAGCCGACTCAGAACTAGATAAGTAGCCCTCCTCCAGCTACCAGATAAGAGATGGTGCCTCCGATGCATCCAAAATGTTGCTGGATGGGTTCACACCGGGTTGGTCCCCAATCATGGAGATGGTAAGGTTATCCCCCAAGTTCTCTGAGTCAGCCGGAGGATCTGTTAGGAGATACGCCAATGCTGCCCCGATTCTAAGCTCACTGTTGTCTGAGTCATTTTCCATGCTCTGTTCAACTTCAGTACTTGCCTTAGCCTTTTCCTCGGCATCACTATCTTGCAACTGCAGGTCGAAGAAGATTTCAAAGCCGGAGATACGCTGCTTCGCAAAATTCATCCAGGCCTTGGGAAAGCCGCAAAAGGGGAAATCTTCTCCCTCCCGAACAAAGAGATCATTCAGCGTTCCCCGAATTGGCCTGTGAATGAGCTTGTAGTGTTTCCCGGCCTGCTTGGCTCTGGCTCTGCCTGTCATCTTTTCTCTTTTCCTGATCCAGTCTTCTTTAGTAAGTACATATCCCAGACCGAAGGCATGTGGATTATGTGACACATTGGTCAATGTTGTGACGCCTTTCCGGCCACTTCTTCCAAGCCCCATTCCTGGCAGATGCTGCAGTTTGTTCATGACATAGATAGATTGGACGCTGACATACATACCCTCATCAACGGCCAAGATGGTTTGCACTACTCGGGCCTCGGCTAAAGTGAACCCTGAGAGGAATACATCCTTCTCGCCATGAGCGATCTCCAGCACTGGTGTAGTTACCTCTGGCGGCAGGTGAATGGATGAATTCCCAAAAACAATCGCCACTCCTTTCTCGTGAGGGTACTTCAACATTTAGTGGAGGGTGGAGGAGACAACTTTCACCAGATGCAACCAGGGTCTCCCTAGCAGTAAGTTGAAGGTGGCTGGGACATCCAAGACATGGAACTCGACATCCTGTTGAGCTGGGCCTACCTAGACTCTAATTTGTATTATGCCCATGACCTCCTTGCTTGAATTATCATATGCCTGGATTATTTGGGCTCTGGGCACAAAGTTTGTCAGTCTAAGGCCGATGGCATAAGTTATGCGAGAAGGACAAACATTAATAGTTGAACCGGTGTCTATCAACACCACTAGTACCCATTTTTCCCTGCACTCAATAGATATGTACAAGGGTTTGTTGTGAACCGAGCCTTCCAGCGACAGTTCTTTGTTAGAAAAGGTTAGGGTTGGCCTGGCACCACCTGGGAAGACCAATCCCACAAGTTGTTTAGGGTAGTGTCAATGGACAATTGCTTTGTCCATTGCTGACAGTACTTGTCGATGCACCCAGGAGGCCATTGCTTGGATAGTTGCTTTAACACTGCCTCTTCTTCCAACTATCTCTCTCCAACCACTCTACTTTCTAGATGCCTCAGCTTATCTAAGCTGGCTGCGCTTGAAATAAGTCTGGTGCGTTACTAAAATACCGCCTACTTTTGTCATGTGATCTATATCTTCCGTATACCACGTGTTGTCTGGGAGGCACTCACCCTACTCCTCGTCAGTGTGGGCCAAAAGTAGATCGTCATCCCATACACCTCCGGCAGCCAACAAACAATTATTCGGCGTCGTTTGTATCGATTTCACCTCACAGGTTTCCGCCGCAGGGTGTTGGGCCATTACAGCTTTCTGGTTGTCTTCAACCCTCTCTTGTGCAAACTGCTTCAGTGCAGCTTCTTGTTCTGTATCCACAGTACTCACAATGCCTAGTTCCTGAGCTGAATTTTCCACGCCGATGTTCTCCGCAGTTTCTCCTTTTCAACGGTCGTTTCGGCCACTACAGCAATTCTTGCTCCCTTTTCCTTCGGTTTTGTTTTAGTTCCTTTCTTCCTGTCTGGTTCATCACTCAACCACCTAGAGTTGTCCGTTGATCCATTGAAGTCGAACCAATCAATCTGCATATCCCCTTGATCTTGTTCGTCGAAGAACTACAGGTTGTCAAAGTCCTCCTCAAGTTCCTCCAAATCATCTAACCCTTGGCTCAGGCTGTCCTGTCTAACCACATTAACCTCCACTACAGTTGGCAATATCACTTCCGGCTTGGCTTGATCAATCGGCACAATGTAGCAGCTTAGATTATACACCCCCTTAGGCAAGTCCTCAGAGCACTCAGGCAACAGACTCATACTCTCCTCTAAGTCCAACCTCCTTTTTCTTGCAACTATCACCACCACAAGCTTAGGTTGAACTGCAAACATGTCCATCATGCACAAATTTGTGCTTTTAGGAATGAACACTGTCAGTCTAGATAGGTGGAAAGGGGTAATATATACACTAGGGTCATAGGGGATGGCCAGTGTATGGATTAGATTTAGATTTTGAGGTGGGGGAACTTGATTGTGAGCCGGGAGAAGGTTTGTAGTTACATTTGCTTTCTGGGGTGGTGCGATCACCTTATTGTCAATGAGGTCTTGAATCTCATGATGTAGCCTGAAGCATTGGTCGATGTCGTGACCATGCTGCTGGTGAAACACACAGTACTTTGCTGGGTTGTGTTTCGATGGAAAATGATCAAGTAGTAGGCATGGCTCTAATGGTTTGAGGTGCTCTTTTTTGATCAACACTTTCATGGCTTTAGATAAGGGCATGTAGAGTTGGGTAAAGGTCCTCTAGGATCGAGCAGGGTTGTTTCAAGTTTGTGGAGCTGTATTGGCAAAGGGATTGGTGGTCTTGGTTGTGGTGGTGACAACTCTCACATCCAATGGCCGCTCAACTGTGCTACCACTAGTGGTTGCATTGGAACTACGCACAAAATGCCTTTTGGGCAGCTCTTTCTCATCAGTAGTCAGCCCTTGTTTCATGGCGTCTTCAATCTAAACCCCTATCTCATAGAGCTCGGTGAATGTGAACAGAGGTAGGACGATCATTTTCTGCAACAATTTCCTGTGCAAATTACGGACTACCATCCTTATCTAGTCTTTCTCGGAAGGCCGTATGATCATCATTGAAGCCTTAGCCCTCCACCTCATCACAATTCTGAAAAGCCCTCCTTCAGCTCCTGGCGCGTTGCCTCGAGATCACGAGTTATGACCTCGATTTGTGTGTTATACGAATACTGTGCAACAAAGGCCTCGACCATTTCCTCCAAACTCTACTTCACAGAATCCTTGAACATCGCATAGCATATAGTTATTATTCTTGACATGGTCCGACCAAAGAGAGAGAGAGCTTCTGCAATCTGATCAGGCCTATCGGCCACAGGATGTCTGAAAACAGCCGAAGATGAACCATAGGGTCTCTGAAGCCGTCGAATCGATCAATGTGTGGCATTTTGAACCGATCTGGCAATGTCACTGCAGAGTCGGTATACCCGTCTTCTATATCGAGAATAGAATTAACACCTTGTTCTCTCTTGAAGAGCTTCTCCAGTTTGTTGACCTTAAGCACAGTCAAGTCAACCTCAAACTCAAATGGAGCCTCAGTTTGATACATAGGTGCTTTGGAGGCTTGTAGTGGGATCGGCTCTACCAGATTGCCCTGATTCTCAACATGGGTAGTGGCTTCGAGTGTTGGGATACCTATAGGAGGTGCATGAGATGCAGAAACTGCTACCGACTGTGGTTGTTGTTGTTGCAGCCTGTTTATTACCTCAACCTGACGTGTTGTGACCTCGACTTGACGAGCAACGTCTTGCTACATGGTTTTAACTGTTTGCTGAAGGTGGTGGATTAGTTCCTCCATACTGACTGGGGGATATTGTGCCATCGAGATTGGCAAGTGATCTCGTACTAGACTAGATGTAGAAGACTGTCCCTGAGCCTGACTAGATACAGGTGAATTGAAGGGTGACTGCTGTAGAAATTGGATCGGTGAACTCTGCCTAACTCTCCTCCGTCTAGTAACCGATGGAAGTGAAGTAAACACGGGTTGTCCCCTAACAAGATCTCTGGCTTTGCAAAGCCTTCTAACTCAGGTCCAGAGCGCTTGGGGGATATCCGAACTTTCCGAAGCTATGGTGTTAAACTACCTAGAAAAAAGAAATAAAGCAAAAAAAAAAAAAAAAACAGTAATCAGAAACTGTACAGCATCTCGGCTCAGATGTTAACAACACACAAACGTAATCAAAGCTATAGGACTGCACTCAACACTAAATTTTGCCCCAAAAACGAATACCCAACTTGCAACTGATACGCACATTCATGTACAGTTTCATTGTAAAGCACATACCAGTTAAGTGAGAACCAAAACAGCCCTATGAGGGGGTAGGGTTACCCTATCCTAGTTTCGTCAGGAACTAGGGTTCACTATTCAAACAAAGTGGTTTCACGTAATCCTGTATTCGGGTGAGCATCCTGTCCTAGTTTGGAACAGTCTCTACGGCTTTCGATATGCAACTAGGCCAAATGGTCAAAAAGGTACCTCAGCAAGACTACCTAATATACCTCTCGCACCTAACACCGAGAAGTGAAAGGAGGATCAAACGGTACAGCGATAGTCCAGATCCAAGGGTTGTGCTCCCATCATGGCAAAGCTCGTGACCGATTAGCCTTTTGGCAAGCTTTTCAGGCAAGCCCCGGCAAACCGTCCAGGAATAGCAGATGGTAAACATAGTGACTTAAACGCACCAATGCAAATGCAATGCAAAGAAACGTATAAGTATAGATAAAATTTCACATCATAAAGTTCAAGTCAAGTTCTTTAATTCCCCAGCAGAGTCGCCAGAAACTGTAGCTCGACTTTTTTGCGCCCCCTTTCGGAAGTCGAAATAAGCCCTACAGTATTGAACTCCCGCGGTTCTGAATCTGATCTTACAAGTGCAATGTGAAATAAATAAACACCAAAGAGTCCAAATCTGGCAAATCTTTTGGAAAATCGATTTTGAATCAAATTCTCAAAAATGGACTGCTTTGCCAGATACAGAGTCTCCACCTAAATATTTTTGGAAAATTTAGAAAACCCATGACTCGTGCCAAAGGCCACATGTCTGTCATCACCAAGATTGTATCAGCTCGAAAACTTAGGTACGAGAGGGGAAGGTCATGAATTAAGCATCCCAGCTCGCCCGATCAAAGATCGGCCTTTACTAATCATGATATGAATCTTATTTACATTATATGCTCTTGTTTCGGTTTATTAGGCTAGCATTACTATATGATGCACACATACACAAGTATAGACCAATTTGCAAGAATTGGAACACTTGATTCATGTTTGTTTTGAAAATTGTTTCGAATATGTACTACTTGAAAAAGTGATCGCATATGAACATTACTCAGATTATTCCAATTCATGCAACTAGCCTTCATCCACAGGCATTCAAGCAATTTATCACTTAAGCAATTAGCCTTATGGAGAGCATGCTAAACATGGCAACAATCATATTCATGCAATATGCTAAAACAAGTAAAGGCTCACCTAGTACTCCAAGCTAGAAGAAAGATAAGTTAGAAAAATGTATGATCCTAACTTATGTGATATGACTAACGCGATCTAAGCACAAATTCAAAGAAGCACTAAACTAATAATGCAAGTTAGAATGATGAACCGAGCCTCGGTGCATGCAATACAAGTGGATGCAAACATGAAGTATGCTAAACAAAATGTGATGCCCCTAAACTAACCATCATAAGCTAGTAAATAAAAGGGAGAAAGATGTGGGGTTGGAAGACATACACGTTATTACAACATTGCACTCTCACGAAGGAGAATGCAAATGGATCAACTAACTAACTAAAGCTAAGCTAATTATTACAAAACAAATTAAATTAGCTAAACTTCTTAACTAATTATTACAAAAAATGAATTAACTATTCTAGTTAACTAAAATAATTACAAGACAAAATCGAACAACTAGTTAACTAACTAATTAATTATAACACTTTACAAAATTAACTAGCTACAACTAATTAATTACAACAAATATCTAAGCTAAATATTTAAACTAAACATGCTCGGTACGCGAGGAATGCTCATGCACATGCTCGGTTTCCACCCGAAAAGCCACTATTTTGCTTCCAGAAGGTCTCTATTGCATAGTAGAACACTAACACCTTTGTCCACTTCTAGAATAGCTCTGCTCTGCTCAAAAAACACACTGTTGGATTTTGCATTGGTGGCTGGCCAGCCAGGAGTGAGGGCCTGCAGGCCATATAAAGTGGCCTGCCGGCCACTGCTGCAGGGTTCATCTTGCTATAATAGAGAACAAATAGAGCATGCACATGGTATTCTCAAGGGTTGTTTGCACAACTCACTCCTCCTTATCATGAAGAAATCAAAGGAGAGACAAAACTTGGTCCATAAACCATCAACTCAAGCAATTTCATTACATGATGGCTCATGAACCAAAATGTGCAAGTTTAATAAATGCAACAAACAAGACTCAAACCTCCTCCCTTTCATGAATTGATCAAGGGAAGTGGTGACCTTGGAAACTTAAATCATTTCATCCTTAATGAGTATGAAATGCCTCAAGCTTCCATGTGTTCAAATAACGTTCGATTGAACACAAAACCAATTATTATCTTACACCATTTTAGTCTCATTTTAATTACCAATCATCCTTAATTCATTGAGTCCAATGGTGAGTTTTAGTCCTCTAAATGAAAGAAGGCTCAAACCAAGTGTTGTCTTAGGCATGAAAGAGACATCATACCGTTGGTAATGAACCCCAAAGGGATTAAACCATTAAGCATGACATCTCAATCTCATACTTAAACAAACAAGTTGTTTGAAACCACTTTCAAAGCAAAACAAAAGCCAAGAAAGGAGGGAGGTTTCAGAGGTGATTAAGAGTGATCACAAGTATGGAAAGCCATAAATAAGTGTAATCAACTCAAATAAGATGGTGTCTAAGGCCTAGAACACCAAACTCATGAGGACAATTACACTATAAGCATACAAAACAAAGCTCAAATACAACTATCAACCAAAAATAGTGCTAAAACAGTCTAAAAACAATCCTAAAACATGTTAGAATTAAGACAAAAATAGCTAGATTAATATGCTAAAACATAGCACAAGCTAGGCTAGTAAGCAAGACACAAGGAGGGGAGGCTAACCCCTCCAAATTTGGAGTTCAAAACATGTTTTTGGCCACTGAAATAACTTTGAAAAATAGTGTTTAAAAACTCAAAAACATATTAGTAAAAGGTTGGGAAACACAAGGGAAAAAGCCTCCAATACAAGGTGCAAAGAAGGGTGAACCATCCCTCAACCTTTAATGGCCTTAAAACCCAAGTTTCAGCCCAAAAATACAGAGTTTTTACAGCCTAAAAACAGTTGGAAAATAACAAGAAAAAGAGTGACTAAAGCAAGTAAAAAGGCAAAGCTTTATACCTTTGAAAAGGAAAACCAATTCCAAGTAGTAAACTAAGGCAAACACACCCTCAAGAGCTCAAACAAGTCTCTAAGATACCTCAACTCAAAGATGAAGAGGTTTGGTTAAGGCTGTATAGGCAAAGATGAAGGATATGTAGGCTAAAGTGTAGAAATTTGCTAGAGAGAGAGAGAATTGTAGAGAGAGAGGAAAAATTTTGCTCAAAAATTTTTCTAACCTTAAAACATGAGAGGGAGGCCCTCTATATATAGAAAACATGAATTTCCCTCGAGAACATCCAGCCATACACGTGGGAGCAGATGCAAGCATCTGTGCAAACAACTGGCACAACTGTCACAAAATATCTGTAAAAGACACTTGTGGCCAGCCGGCCATCACTGGTGGCCGACAAGCCACATCAGTGGTCGACAACCAAGAGTGATGGCCGGCAGCCCAAAAGAGGTGGCCGGCAGGCCACCAGAGGCTACAGGCTTGAAGAACCAAGGTTTGGTTAAGAATGAAGAAACAGGGGTGTAGGGTTTGAAGGGCTCAAAGTTGTGACATTTCGCTGAGGACTTCGAGCACTTGACAAGCATGTAGACCCATCATTGGGTGTGCAAGCGATGGCGTCCAAGTCGTAAGGGCAGTCAAAAATAGGGTGTCTACATAAGCTCTTAGTTTTATTTTATTTTCATCCCAAGGTTGAAGTACGTGGTACTTGTAATGTGAAAAGAAGAGGATGAGTTAACAAACTCTTAATAAGCTTACAATTGGGTTGTTAGGGTAATGTAAATTACAGGGGTACTCTCAGTAAGCTTACCTATGTGAGTGTAGGAGGTGGTGCTGCTTCCTATGAGTTCAAAGGCTTGACTCTAGAACGCTCATGAAACAGGATATAGACACAAGACCAACCCACGTATCGGTTTGTTTGAATACTTGAGGTAACCTGTACTGTACGTGAGACATGTTTGGTTAGTCGTATAAGATTGCTAGTTCAAAGACAACTCTAGTATGCCATCTTGACTAACTTTGAGGTGTCTTCACTAAGTGAATGATTCAAATCATAAGATATCTTCACCTATGCGTAAGGCTGCCAAGTGAACCAAGAATCATCATCCGGTATTTTGAAAATAGTGGGGGAATGTTGGGGAATTTTCAAAATGGTTTTCAAATTTTATAGTTTAATTTTTGGGTGTTTTCAAAACCTTCCTTGTTTTTCTTTGGAAAGCTTGAAATAAGCTTGGGAACTTTGTCCCACGTTAGAAAGAGAGCAAAACATGGAGCACTCAATAAAGTGCAATATGGAATATTCCTTTGAATATGGAATTGTGAGGTGAAAGCTAGTATGCATGCACCTACACCGCAAGGATGGTACATCGTACCATCCGCATACGCACACGCACACGCACACGCAAATGCACACGCGCACGCACGCGCGGTGTCGGCAGTGGGTTATGTGGCATTTGATGGTGCACTTTGCACGGATGCAAAGGCGCCATGAGGGCGCTTTCCTATTTGCATCAGACAGGTTAGAGCGATGACGTGGATCCAACGTGGGATGGGTAACATGGAATACAGTCAGCTCCACGTGGCAGTGATATGGCGTCTGTTGGCGGTGAGTCAACCAACCGATCAAACGGTTGTGTGTCCGATCTGGAGCGATTTGATCATAGCCGTTGATTGGAGATGCGGGTGATCGTACGGATGAGATGGCACCCGATCGTGATCAAGTGTGACAATCAAGGCAGCTATTCGGTGTGAGAATGATCTGCACCATAGATCGTCGATCCAATGGTCAGATCTGATATGCGATCAAGGGACATGACCATTCGATCAGATGCATCAAGGCCTATAAATAGGATATGAATTCAGCCATTTCATTCCATCCAAAATTCAAAAAGCATTCCTGCAAAACTCTCTCTCTCTCTCTCTCCTCTTTGATTTAGAGTTTTTGATCAAGAGTTTCTTAAGCAAATTTATGCTTTTCTTACTGGTAATCAAGTTCTGCTAATTTGATTATCAGTGTCTTGGTTTTCTTGTTTATATCAAGAGTATTCTGATTTATTGTCATCAATGTAGACACCGATAAACTTGATCTTTAGATCAGGCTTCATTGTATTCTAGAGGCGAATTTGCTGTAACCCCTTGCACACCTTTTGGTGGGTGCAAATATTGTCTTTAGGAAAGCGACTAAGTAACGCGACTTAAAGCACAAAATTTTCTATTCGACATAGACAAGATCGTCGCCAAGTTTTAAAGACCCGAAGGCCACCAACTGAAGAATTCAAGGCGAATTGTTCTAACAAGAACTAAATTAACCAAAAATGAACTCTAAGGACTGAATTAAGAAAAAATAAATTTTAAAGATCAAAGTGAAAATTTACCGATACTTTGGAGGCAAAGCAAAATTTATCCTCATTTCATTTTTATCAATTACTGTTAATATATATATGGTATATATTCCTACATATATTAGGTATTGATTTCCTAGATATATTAGGTATTGCCATAGTTAGGTCTCTTATAGGATACTCTTTCTTATAGTTAGATTTCTAGTAGGATACTCTTTCTCAGCCTATATATACAGGCCTTCTATTGTATAGGACAATTCATTCAATACAATACATATTATTTCCTCTCTCTCTCTCTCTCTCTCTCTCTCTCTCTCTCTCTTTACTATTCTAACATGGTATCAAAGCTATAGGTTAAGCTCTTGGTGTTCTTCGCCTTACTAGCGGGCGGCAGCCTTACCTTGGCCGCCCGCCAGACCTCAACCTATTCTATTGTCATATTTTCCTTTCAATATCGCTTCGTGGTGATCTCTTTCTCTATCCGCTTGTTTATTTCTACCCCAAATATCTCTATCATATATATATATATATTTGCTTGTCATCCTTTTCTTTTTTTTTTTTTTTGTATTTCTATTCCACTTTGTCTTTCCCTCTGTTTCAACCTCAAATAGGTTTCTATCTTCAAACCTATTTGAGTTTGAGGGGGGTATTATACCTACATCATGGTGAACATGGTTATACACCGTCCAAACTCCCTAAGTCGTCTCCCTTGGCGCACTCTCTAAGCCATCTTTTTGGTGCACTCCCTATAAAGCGATCTCCTTTGGCGCACTCTCTAAGTCGCCCCATTGCTGCTCCTTTGTGCACTCTCTTATAAGCTGCCTCCTGGTGCACTCAATCATCTATTGCCATCATTGTTCAACACCATGTCATAAGTTATGTGTGTGCTGCCCTTACTGGTTCAACATACGTTCTCTACATCGGTTTGGCCCTTTTTAAACTATCTCAACATTGATTCCGGTTAGCCAATCTCTACAACGGTCCGACATGACCTGTAAACTATCTCGACATTGATTCTGGTTAGCTCCTACAATAGTCCGGCATGACCATAAACTGTCTCCTGGCATTAGTTCCGACCTCTGATCTATTTCAAGCACCCTTGCACTCCCGTTTAGATTTTGCAATCTGTTTGCCTTTGATTTTATTTAGTTTTATTTCATGTTTTAGTTAATCTCTCCAAACTCAAGATGTTTATCTTCCTTAAGTTTGAGGGGGGGTGTTAATGTATATATGGTATATATTCTTACATATATCAGATATTGATTTCCTAGATATATTAGGTATTATCATAGTTAGGTCTCTTATAAGATATTCTTTCTCATAATTAAATTTCTAGTAGGATACTTTTTCTCAGCCTATATAAACAGGCCTTCTATTGTATAGGACAATTCATTCAATACTGTAAATCAAAGTATAACGCAGTGGATAAAAAAATTTCAACCCATACCTTAATGACAGAGCCTGAAGCGAAGAATCTCGTAGGTAAATCATGTGCTTCCAGAATGTGAACAACGAACCTAGGAGTGTAGTGATATTACAAAATGAGTATCACCCACACAAGTCACAGTGCAAAATGGCTTGATTGTTGTTTAATGGGAGAGAGTCAGTATGGGAAAAACATACGTTGTTTCCTTATACCCATATCCCATATATCATATATCATATCAGATATATAGTATAAATATATCATCTATCCATATCAGCTGATATGATAGATATAGATATCATGAGTGGTTATCCAAATAAGTTTTGAATTCAAATTCAAACTTATATGGATAAGGTTCAAAAGGTTCAAAGGGTCATGCCACATGGGCACCCAATTTCTAACAAATACAATACATATTATTTCCTCTTGCTCTCTCTTTCTCTACTATTCTAACAACTACATTGTTAGATTTTATTTTTGGCCTTATATTGCTCTTCATCTGTTTTGGTCAAGTTGTAGTTTGTTACTCATTTTGTTCCATTTTTTCTCTACAATGACAAAACTTGGTGAAAAAAATCATTTAATGGGATGGACACAAATTGGATTGATTCGATTTTAGAGTAAATCAAGAATTGATCGTTAAATTTATATAATTGGATCAAAATCAAATTATAGAAATTGGTTTGGCTTATTTCGGTTCTACAGTTCTAGAAAATTTTGTGGGGTGTTTGGGAAGATGGTTGGGCTAAAATAGGTCACTAAAAAACAAAATAGGCTAAAATAGTTAATAAGACAAAATATCATAACCAACGCATAATCATTTCACTTCTCACAACCATCAAATCAACTATAAAAAATAAAATAAAATAAAAAAATCAACCAACTTTCAAAACAGCTTTTTTAGCCAAGCTAAAATACCAAAATTGTCAAATAGCCAACTAAAATAATCAACTTCCCAAACACTTTTATATAATAAAAAATATGACATATTTTATAATACTAAACAAAATAACAACAATTAGTATAGTTAGATTGTTTAGAATTTGTCAATTTCAAATATTTAAATAATCCCAGGGGTTGGTGTGGTGGTCAAGGCCTGGGACTTGGGGGTATACTTCCTCTGTGGTGTCAGGTTCGAAACCTTTTAGGTGCAAACAATTTCTTGCAGTTAGTCCATACTTTTGCCTCAACTTCAATTGGGTCCTCTCCTAATGGACTATGGATTAATCTCCCAAATTAGTTGGTTGGGTCACTTATTGAGTTATCACGAGCAAAATCCGCTTTACCCCTTGTAGTTTAGGCCATTTGCACTTTACCCGCTATCATTTGTAAATAGCCACTTACCCCTTGTCATTTTGGACTAAAGTGCAGCATTAATACTAGTGACAAAAAATGTAAAATGACCTTAATACCCTTATTCTTATTTTCTTTCTTTTTCTTCTATTTTTTCATTCTATCTCTTCATGAAAAATGATTTGTAGCTCGAATGTGCTAGTACCCTCTCTCTCATTTTGGACTCACACGTATAGACCCCTTGTCTCTCCTCTCTATCTCTCTCTCAAACATAAAGTCTCTGAAATCTTTCTCCTCTCTTCCTCCTCTCAAATGCCAAACCTTCTTTCTCTCATCTTTTCCTCCTTTCAAACGCAGACACTACCTCAAACCTCTCTCTCACTCTCTCTCTCTCTCTCTTATCTCTTTCTCACAACTTCGTCTTTATCAAATCAACGCTGGAGCCATCGAAGCCCACAAACTGGTAGCTTCCTCTCCAACGCCGAGCTGTAATGCCCTAAAAATTAGCATCAATTTATTAATTACCAATCCATTATTATCATTCAATTCCATAACCTTAATAAATTTACCTGTAAATAAGGATAACAAATTATAAATCAAAAGCCTATCTATTTCTCGCAAATCAGTCATCTCATACATTACAACAAATTATAGTGCAAGAAACTATATAAAAAAATGTCAAATCGCCCTAGAGACTTACATATTTCAAGGTTAAGGCCATTGATCACAAAGAAAATAAAATTCCATCTCACAGGTAAGCTCGTAGCTAAAACATATAACATCAAAAAAGCTTCAGTGCTCCATTTAGAACTCCGTATACTTCTCAACGAACGAGTCACACCTTGATCACTTGAAATTTGGGAATATCCAGCCCATAAAATGAGAGTGAGCAATGACGCCTAGTAGAAAATAAACTTGACACATTATAAATATATATATATATATATATATAAAATGCTCATGTTAGTTATATTCATACAACACATCATAATATACAAGTCTTGTGACTTTGATGACATTCAATGCTCGATATAAACTTTAAACCCACGATTGACTCAACACTTGGTCCTTAATTCTCCTTGAGAACATCTCTTTTTCCTTTCTTTTATAAAATCCCAAAATACATCGCATAATACCCCCACATTTATCGGTCACCAAGCACGGAGGGCAATTGGGCACCTTCTACATTTCTGAAAATACCTCCACATTTACCGGCCATCAAGCACAGAGGGGCAATTGGACACCCATTACATTTTTTAAAAAAATACCTCCACATTTACAGGCCAATGAGCATGGAGAGACAATTGGACACCCAACACATTTATTCAACAGCATTCCCCAAATTTACCGACGTTAAGCACGAAAGAGCAATTGGGCACCTTAACAATATACCAATGACATTTCCACATTCTCCGGCCTCCAAGCATGGAAAGGCATTTAGGCACCTTAGCACACATAACATATTCTAAATATACACACATCCGATTACACAACTCAACACTTAATCCAACATCCTGTGGATGCAATGCAATGCAAGAGTTCCTAATATTATGACTTAACTGAAGTCCAATTCAATCACACACAGCATCAATCCAACAAATACAATATGAAATACATATATATATTTTCGTGTCCCCAAGTCAACCGAGCAATCAATTTTAATTATAAACCAATTCATACATCAAACCTTTCAACATTTTCTGGATTTCCACCCAAAACAACTTCCTTAAATCCTCCATTAACATCATCATAACACCAATCTCATTCCACATACGGATACTCAAAAAGATTAATCGAAATTTCAACATATAGTACGATTTTAATTCAAAACCTCATTTAAAACTGAAATCCCAAATCTAGGGTTTCAAGGAAAATTGGGGGTTTTCCTCATTTCATCATCAAATCCAACAATCATCAAATATTTCTCATTAATATCTCAAAACAATCTAAATATTTCAAAATTTTAAGTGAAACCCCCATTTTTAAATATAAACATCTTTTAATCAAAAAATTCAAACTCAAATCAACCTATATTTCCCATAATACAACATAATCAACGAAATCAAAAATGATTAGAGTTAAGAGAACAACCTACCTTAAGAAAGTGAGCAAACAGTGAAGACCCAAGCAAGAACTCCAATGAATTCCAATCCAATCCATCAGGAGAAAGATCTTCACTCCTCCTTCACTAATCTTGCATGATCTAAAGTGGATCCTTGGTGTAATGAGATGAAATCAAAGGTTTTGTGGCTAGGGTTTTCGAACATGAAGAGGTGGGGGAGAGAAAAGAGAGAAAAGTGAGAGAAAATGCACAAAAAATGGGTTTTATACTTGCTGATCCTGATTAGACCGCTCGAGCGACCACTCTTGTGCTCGAGCGAACACAACCAACTCTCAGAATCTCAAACCTGCAAACAAAAGTATCAGATGCCTCGAAAGACAGCTCGAGCAAACACTTCTTTGTTTAATCGACGAGGTGAAATTTCCAGACTGTTATAGGAGCCCTCCTCTCCTATGTCTTTGTTGGGTTCTTTCATGGCAACGACAAAGAGAGTGATGTGAGGATGTAGAGGTTGCTGGAATTTCTAAGTTTGGTGAAGTTGCAAACATGTTTGGATTTGTATGATACTTTCCCTTTCAAATTCGCCTCTTATTTTCTCCCTATATCTATATATATAGCTATTTATGTGTATGAATGATGAGTGCAAGAAATAAGAAGAAGACAAATGGGTTTCGAGTTTGGATTTGAATTCGAAGGATAAATGAATCTGAATGTATTAATGGGTATGGATCTGAATGTTCTGTCACAGAATAAAAAAGGGCAACTGAACTAAAAAATCAGATGTGTGTTAAAATTTTGTAGCAAAACAAATTATGTTTCTCTTTGATTTCATTATCAGTTTCTAACTACTTCAATCTTCTCGGGATCAATTTGTCTTCAACAATCTTAGTGGTGCATTTCCTTCACAAGTCTGTGAAATTCCAAGCTCCTTTACAATTGGGATTGAGAAAAAGAGGAGAGAGAGAAAGAGAGAGAGAGGAAGAACTTGCAAGCACAAGTGCAATCACATCGTCCATGTACAAGTGTGTAGCTTCGTTGACAGTGGAGATTCCGAAGAGAGGTGGGTAGTGTTCTACCCAAGTTGGTGGTCAGTGGGGGTCGTCGGTGAACACCCAGGTCAGTGGTGGTCATCGTCATCGGTGAACATCGAAGTCGGTCGCTTGACGCTAGGTCTCAAAATCACGTTCCCACTTCTCTCTTTGTCTTTCTCTTCTCTTTTTTTTTATTTTATTTTATTTTATAAACGCGTGGGTTTCACGCATGGTTATAGAGGGTTTCTCACTCTCCTCTCTCTTCTCTTTCTTTGTTTTATAATCTTGTAATCACATTTGGGCCATTCGAGGCAGCAAAAATTTGAGTTACCTAGCAAAACTGCTCTTCTATTATATAATTTCTTCTCATCCCCTCCCCTTCACCCCTCTCTCACTCTTTCTCTCTCTCCTTTGCTCTGCAACTTCTACTTTTCCATAATACACAAACAATTAAAACCAATCTATTCTCAATTTGCAAACAATAACTTCCATTAATTGTCACACCCCAAACCCGAGTATGATCGACCGTGGCCCACAAGGCCTTAACCCAAGGCACACGTAAGCCTAAACACGAATCCATAACCACATTGAACAACTATACAATAGTTCGATAATAAATAACCAAACTCAATCCAGTGACACACCACAAGTATAAATAGCAAAACCAATCGTAATCAATACCATTCAAACTTATGGGATATAAACAGCCCACATATCAAAATAATCCTAAATGAACCTCAATAAAAATATATACATATATATATGCACAAACTTGACATAACAATCTAAAACAAAATAAATGAATGTCCTAGAGGTCCATGCAATTGAGTCCCCGCTACACCAAGACTCCACTCTAAGTCCTTCTAACACTTGGAAATGATAAACAACTAAGTCAGTTGATAGCTCAGTGAGTAGCAACAGGGATAGTAAATACAGTTTTGAAAACAGGGTTCAATTCCAAAATAAGATATGTATCACCGAAACTAGATTGGTATACAATTTTGATAAAGATAATCAGTTTCAAAAGAAGGTTCCACAGTTCAACAGTTAAAATACTCATGTCTCTCAAGAACATGATAAATGACATTTTCCACTTAAAACAAATTACAACATGAACACCAATAATTTTCTAAGTACCAAAAATAACAAGTAACATGCCACAAAATTCTCAAGGCAATAAGCCCGTTGAATCCAATATCAAACCAAGAGTCATCCTCGGGGTGGCAACCCGGGTCTTTTCTCTAAAACGATCCAATAAAAGGTCACCTAGCCTATCCTAGGTCTTTTCTTTACAATCGTTGAGCACTAGAGTCATCACCACCCAACCCGGATCTGTTCCCTAGTGGCTAGAGTCACCATACACAGTGGAATAATTTCCCTGGACTAAAATATACATATGGTCCCGATAATCAATACAATTCAGTTTCACAAAACATGGTAGTTCACCATTAGAAACATGAGACCATAAACAATAGTTTACAGTATGCCAAGTTTACACATGTTTCAGAAATAATTTAATTCCATTCATACTATAATAATTTATCAAAATAGTTTAGTCCTAAAACAACAATTAAATTTTCCAATAGTTCAGGGTAGGGGAACATTTATAAAAATATGTAGCATGCAACTACTCACCTGGAAACAGAATAATGTAATCCTTGAATAGAGTATAAAAGTCCAACTAGTGCCCTGAACCAAGTATGAAAACTACACGTCACTACTAATTTAAAAATACTAAAGAATAAGAAACTAAGTAACCCCAAACTAAAGCACACTAACATGGCTCAACCCAACTCACCATTACTCTTAAATATTACCTAAGCTCATGTTCTTCAAGGTCTAAAATCACCCAAGACATGGGTTCAAATCGAAACTTAATTAAAAGTAACTTTAAGATAAAACAGAATTTTAAACAAGTTTTTTTAAATCTATTCGTTAACTTTGAAAATTACAAAACCCAATCCACGCTGTTCGAAAAATTTCAAAACCCTCTAGATATCAACTAATATATCCTGAGTTTCAAACCCAATTGGTTTTACTTGATTTGCTTATCAAAATAATTATTTACAATTAATTATGCCCAAACAGATTATTTTCTGCAGCACTTTAAAGAAATTAATGGTTCTCTTAGTATACACGAGCAATCAACACAAGGACAAAAATGTAAGAAACTAGACTCATAACCAGTTCTAATGACGCTAATTTGATAATTTTCGGATTTATATCCAAAGAGAACGACACTTTCAAAATTACTGTTTTACACCAGTGTTCTGGACAGATTTGAACGCACTAGTTAATATCGATTTTCACTCCCAAAAATTATAAAAAAATTCTGATATACAATTCAATATGTAATTAATCTACAATACAAATTTTAGTTCAAAATTCATCCGTTTGATATGATTCCTCGATTTTTGAAGTTTGTGGTTCTGTATAGAATTTTTAAACTAAGAATTACACCCATTCTTTACACACAATTTATTTCCTCAGGTTTCTTAACAGTGTATATATATACAAAATACATACACCTACAACCTCCCCATCAATGAATTAAATAATAATAGAGTAAGGATAAAGAACAAAAACAAAAAGGAAGAAGAATGATTAATACCTACCACACACCCAAATTGTATTAGGCAACCTAGGGTTCCTATATAAATATCTAACCAAAAGGCTCTAAGTTATTATCTTTTGTTTTATTTTATTTTCTCTCTCAATTAATTTAAATAACAAACAACTATTACTAGATCAAAATATACTGACTATTTTGCCCCCTATTTTTTTTTTTAAATAATAAATCTTACCTCTAAATTAAAGACTTATACCATAAATTTATTTTAGGTTTAAAATTAATTAAAAGACCCTCCAATAATATTTAGTTTGTACTTAAAGATTCACAAGCAAAATATTTGAGATTGTAAAATAATTATTACTTAATTATTTATTTGATTTGTAAGGCCTAGGATTTGGGGGTATACTTCCTTTATGGTGTCAGGTTTGAAACATTTCAGCTACAAACAATTTCTTAAAGTCAGTCCATACTTTTGCCTCAACTTTAATTGGGTCCTCTCCTAATGGACATTGGATTAATCTCCTAGATTAGTCGATTGGGTCACTTATTGAGTTATCAAGGGCAAAATCCGCTTTACCCCTTATTGTTTAGGCCATTTGTACTTTACCCCCTATCATTTATAAATAGCCACTTACCCCTTGTCGTTTTGAACTAAAGTGCAACATCAATACTGATGACAAAAAATGTAAAATGGCCTTAACACCGTTATTCTTCTTTTCTTTCTTTTCCTTCTATTTTTTCATTCTATCTCTTCATGAAAAATGATTTGTAGCTCAAACTTTAGCCCCTTGAATGGCCCGAATGTATTGGTACCCTGTCTCTCCATTTTGGACTCACGCTCATAGACCCCTTGTCTGTCCTCTCTATCTCTCTCTTAGACACAAAGTCTATGAAATCTTCCTCCTTTCTTCCTCCTCTCAAACGCCAAAACTTCTTTCTCTCATCTCTTCCTCATTTCAAACGCAAACACTGCCTCAAACCTCTCTTTCTCTCTCTCTCTCTCAAACAATTTCACCTTTATCAAATCAACGTTGGAGCCATCGGAGCCCACAAACTGGCAGTTTCCTCTCCGACGCCGGAGTTGTAATGCCCCGAAAATTAACATCAATTTATTAATTACCAATCCATTATTGTCATTCAATGCCATAACCTTAATAAATTTGCCAATAAATAAGGATTACAAATTATAAATCAAAAGTCTATCTATTTCTCACAAATCAATCATCTCATAAATTACAACAAATTATAGTACAAGAAACTATATAAAAAAAAATGTCAAATCGCCCTAGAGACTTACACATTTCAAGGTTAAGGCCCTTGATCACAAAGAAAATAAAATTCTATCTCGCGAGTAAGCTTGTAGCTGAAACATATATCAAAAGGGCTTCAGTGTTTCATCTAGAACTCCACATACTTCTCAACGAACGAGTCACGCCTTGATCACCTGAAATTTGGGAAATCCAGCCCATAAAATGGGAGTGAACAATGACGCCTAGTAGAAAATAAACTTGACACATTATAAAAATATATATATAGATATAAATAAAATGCTCATGTTGGTTATATTCATACAACACATCATAACATACAAGTCTTGTGACTTTGATGACATTCAATGCTCAATATAAACTTTAAACCCATGATTGACTCAACACTTGGACCTTAATTCTCCTTGAGAACATCTTTTTTTCATTCTTTTATAAAATCCCAAAACACATTGCATAATACCCCCACATTTATCGGCCACCAAGTATGGAAGGACAATTGGGCACCTTCTACATTTCTGAAAATACCTCCACATTTACCGGCCATCAAGCACGGAGGGGAAATTGGACACCCATTACATTTTTAAAAAAAAAAATACCTCCACATTTACAGGCCACTGAGCACGGAGAGACAATTGGACACCCAACACATTAATTCAACTGCATCCCCTAAATTTACCGATGTTAAGCACGGAAGGGCAATTGGACACCTTAACCATATACCAATGACATTTCCACATTCTAAATATACACATCCAATTACACAACTCAACACTTAATCCAATACCCTGTGGATGCAATGGAATGCAAGAGTTCCTAATATTGTGACTTAACTAAAGTCCAATTCAATCACACACAAAATCAATCCAACGAATACAATATGAAACAATAATGTTCCAGACCCCCTTTTCCCCCCCACCCCCTTGACCCCCTCTCAACATGATTGGCCAGTTTTTTTTTTCTTTTTTTTTTTTTTTCCTTCTCCTCCAATCACCACCCGCTACGTGTGTGTGGGGGTGGTGGGGGTGGTGACTGAAGGAGGTCTCAATCATGACCGCAATATGAAATACATATATATATATATATATATATTCATGTCCCCAAGTCAACAGCGCGATCAATTTTAATTATAAACCAATTCATACATTGAATCTTTCAACATTTTCTGGATTTCCACCCAAAACAACTTCATTAAATCCTCTATTAACATCATCATAACACCAATCTCATTCCATATACGGATACTCAAGAAGATTAATCGAAATTTCAACATATAGTATGATTTTAATTCAAAACCTCATTTAAAAATAAAATCCCAAATCCAAGGTTTTAAGAAAATTGGGAGTTTTCCTCATTTCATCATCAAATCCAGCAATCATCAAATATTTCTCATTAATATCTCAAAACAATCTAAATATTTCAATATTTGAAGTGAAACCCCCATTTTTTAATATAAACATCTTTTAATCAAAAATTTCAAACACAAATCAACCCATACTTCTCATAATACAACATAATCAACGAAATCATAAATGATTAGAGTTAAGAGAACTCCCTACCACAAGTAAGTGAGCAAACAACGAAGACCCAAGCAAGAACTCCAACGAATTCGTAATCCAATCGATCATGAGAAAGATCTTCACTCCTCATTCACTAATCTTGCATGATCTAAAGTGGATCCTTGGTGTAATGAGATGAAATCAAAGGTTTTGTGGCTAGGGTTTTCGAACATGAAGAGGTGAGGGAGAGAAAAGTGAGAAAAAATACACAAAATGTGGGATTTATACTCGCTGATCCCGAACAGACCACTTAAGCAACCACTCTTGTGCTCGAGCGAACACAGCCAACTCTCATAATCTCAAACTTGCAAACAAAAGTATTAGATGCCTCGAAAGACCGCTCAAGCAAACACTTCTTCGTTTGAGTGACAGTGAAATTTCCAGATCGTTACAGGAGCCCTCATCTCCTATGTTTCTGTTGGGTTCGTTTATGGCAACGACAGAGAGAGTGATGTGAGGACATAGAGGTTGCTGGAATTTCTGGGTTTGGTGAAGATTTGCAAACATGTTTGGATTTGTATGATACTTTCCTCTGCAAATTCGCCTCTTAATTTCTACCTCTATATCTATATATATAGCTATTTGTAGCACGTCCGCGGGGGACCTCGGCTACAGTTCGGACTCCCTTTGCTTGTTGCGGTTCTAAATCTTGAACCAAAGAGTCCAACTTTGGCAAATCGTTTTGAAGAAAAACAGATTTTTTGAAAAGTAGTGCCAAACATGGACTGCTTTGCCAGATTACAGAGTCGCCACCTAAATATTTTTAAAATGGGGAAATTTAGGAAACCCTGACTCGGTGCCGAAGGCCACGTGTCCGTCATCACCAAATGTCTTGGCTCGGGAGCTTGGGTACGATCGGGGAAGGTCAGCTATGAGCACCCCCTTTCGCCCGGTCCGAAGACCGGCCTCTACTAACCGTGATATCCGATTTTGAAAACATTATGCGTTCTTATTCCGGTTATTAGCCTAGAATTACTATGTGATGCGCACAACACAAAAGTATAGACTAGATTGCCTAACCTGGAAATAATCATTGCATATCCGTTTTGTCTCGAAAAACGTGTTGGTTTTTGCTACTCGCAAGTAGGCTAAAATACGGATTTCAATGAGTTGTTCCAACTCACACAATCCAACCTCCACCCACAGGCATTAAAACAGTAATATCACGTAAGCATTTAGCCACATGGTAAGCATACTGTCATGGCAACATTCACACGCATGCGATATGCTAAAGCATAAATACTTACATCGTACTCCGTGCCAAAACAAATAACCCGGTTAGCAAACATGCATGACCTAGTTCATGTTAATTGGCTAATGCGACACAGGCATAGATGCAATCTAGAGTAGGCTCGGCTAACCCTAAACATGGTATATGAAGTGCGCGAATAGCACGTATTCAATTTGGAATTGAAAATACAATGCAGTTTGTATGATGTACCGAGCCCGGTGCATGTAAACAAATGCATGGATGCACACATGCATTGCATAAGGTATGCTAAAATAAATGTGCCCTAATCTACCATCGTAAGCAGGTAAATAAAAGGGATAGAAAGAAGTGGGGATTGGAAGACATACACCCACTCACACACACTTATTACATTTTTGCCCTCACTCGGAGGGACCGAAATAATAATACAAATAATTAACTACGCAAGCTAATTAATTATTACAAACTCACTAAATTAATTAGACAAATAATTAATCTAATTAAAACAGTAAATGCCTCGGGAGGAGGGCCCAAATGCGTCGCGCGCCCGGGATTCGTTCAGAATCGCACTGTCATGCAAGTGTGCCTCTGTTTTCCCTGCTATCCTTCTCTGAAAATTTCCAAAGTCCCAGGAGTGCCTCTAAGGGCACTGGGGAGTACCACCGGCTGGGGTAGAACACCACCGGCTGAAGGATGTGGCCACCGGCACTGAGTGAAGCTATCGGCTGCCAGTTGAATGCCGGTCGGCACTAAAAAGTGCCGGTCGGCACAAAATGCCTGCAAAACCTGCAACTCACAGCAGCAGAGGGCAAAACTTGCATGGCAATGTAATTCAAAGCATGTATGCACCAAACACACTCCCTATCATGTTATTGACTCGGAGGGGCATGTGCCTCGGTTCTCGGACCACCAATCGCGCATTTCCATGCATGATGGCCCCAAGAACCAAGAATGCAACTTTGATTTCAAATGCATGCAAACCACATAAACAAACAAGAGTGCCAAACCTCTATCATACCTTATTTCAAGAGGCCTAGCATGCATGCCAATATGATGCAATCCTAGACATGGCAACTAACATGCAACATGGCAATACAATGCGAACATGTAAGTAAGCATACAAGGCAAGCATGCAAACCAATTGAAAGATGGACTTATACATGAATTGGGCAACTCTAAAAGGCCCAAAAATCAGTAGCCACAGTGCTAAATTATGAGGGCCAAACACACATGCACACATACACATGTTAAGGTTCCAACACTTAAGCATAACAACAACATTCAAGCACACTTGAAGAGGCCAAACATGGGCTAAAAGCATGCACGGAAAACTCTGAAATTCATGCAAAACATGAGGCCAAATCATGCAATAAAGCAAGCCAAATATGCAACAAATGGCCCAAGTCTTGAAACAAGCCATGAAGGCTTAAACCAAGGCCAAGTCCACCAAGCTTCACGAAGCTAAAGGGACTCAAAACAGGTCACAAGCAGACCTAAACAAAGCCTAAGGAGCACCTAGATGGCATCTAAGAGGCTCAAGTACAAAGGCATGCAACATGACCAAAACATGGAGTATTCAACACATGCTTTTAAAGCATTAAAGAAGCAACTAAAGCATGCATACAAGCACACCAAAAAGTCTGAAATAACATGCTAGATGGTTTCAAACTACCAAAAATGAAGCAAGCATGGCATGCTACACACTCATACTCTCAAGGCCAACAAGCCAAATGCAAAGGAGCTATATAATGCATGATAGGATCGACCCAAATGGCTATGGACAGAGTTAAATCATGGCAAAATAAGCACACAAGCTTCATGGATCTAGGCCTAAAACATGTTCAAAACAAAGGCATGCAACCTAGACATGTTAAGGCATCAAAGAGACATTGCAAGGCAACTATGCTAAGCATGCATAAGGGACCTAAACTAACTTGAAATCATGTTATAACATGGCAATATAAGCATGGAAAACAAGTCAAACATGCTTAACACACACTCAAGCATGAAGCTCCTTTGGAAGCCAAAATTTGCCCTTTTCAAGGACATCAAGGAGAGGGGGTGGCCCTCTCCTTCTTGAGACTCTAAGGCATGCTCCTCACCACTGAAATCCCTCAAGATTTCAGTGGTGAAGAGATCCTAACACCAAAGTCTCGGATCTCTCACAAAATAGCACAAAAAGTGACCTTTTCAAGGCCTAAAGGTGGTCAAACCTACCCAAACCACTAAACACTCTTAATATACAATGAAGAGGGTCAAAAAACAGAACTTTTATGTGCCAAACACTAAGCTCAAAAACTACTTTAAAGCAAGTAAAAATAGAGTGCAAAAATGGGGGAAAAAGGGTAGTTTTGTTACCTTTGAAGACCACCTTCACAAAGGTTGGAGTGGATGGGTCCTTGAGCTCAAAACCAGTCAAGAACACTAAGAGCAAACCTCTGGAACCTCAGAACCAAGAGGAAGGTGGAACACTAGGTGCTTGTGTGCAATAGTAAGGCATAAAACACCTAGTTTTCAAAGAGAAAGAGAGAGATAGAGTGTATATCTATTCTAACCCTAAAAGAACCAGAGCTCTAACCCTCTAACAATGTCTAAAGCTCTCAGATTTTGTAACCCTTGAGCAAAGGGAAGAGCCTTCCCTCTTATAGGCAAAAAGCTTACAAGCTTAGTCCCTAAGCAAGCTCATCCCTTCATACACGTGTATGGAGGGGAAACCAATTGCACACAGCTGTCTGAAAATATCTCAAAAAGCAAGTGCACAGTGGTCGGCAGGGCAAAATGGTCATTTTGCCAAAAATAGTGCCGACCGGCACAATATAGTGCCGATGGCAACTCTAGCCAGCCGGTGGCCTCTAGCCCCAGCCGGTGGTGTGTAGGGATGCCTCACAAAGCATTCCTTGCCATCCCAAGGCAAAACACAAGTGTTTGGTGCAAAACCAAACACAAACGGTCGGGTCCGGAGGTCCTGAGGCACGGCGCGCGCAGCCGAGAACTCCGGGAACTCCAAACGAACACAAACATGGATAATCACCGAGTGTTCCAACGGTGACGTCCAAGTCTTGAGGACGGTCAAAAATGGGGTGTCTACACTATTTATGTATATGAATGATGAGTGCAAGAGAGGAGAAGAAGACAAAGGGGTTTTGAGTTTGGATTAGGATTTGAAGGATAAATGAATCTGAATGTATTAATGGGTATGGATCTGGATGTTCTATCACAAAATAAAAAAAGAGGCATTTGAACTAAGAAATCAGTTGTGTGTTAAAAATTTGTAGCGAAACAAAGTATGTTTTTCTTTGATTTCATTATCAATTTCTAACTACCCCGATCTTCTCGAGATCAATTTGTCATTCAACAATCTTAGTGGTGCATTTCCTTCACAAGTCTATGAAATTCCAAGCTCCTTCACAACTAGGATTGAGAAAGAGAGGAGAGAGAGAGAGAGGAAGAACCTAAAAGCATAAGTGCAATCACATCGTCCATGTACAAGTGTGCAACTTCGTTGGCGGTGGAGATTCTGAAGAGAGGTGGGTAGTGTTCTACCCAGGTTGGTGGTTAGTAGTGGTAGTCGATGAACACCCAGGTCAGTGGTGGTCGTCGTCATCGGTGAACACCTAAGTCGATCGCTCGACGCTAGGTCCCAAAATCATGTTCCTCTCTCTCTCTCTCTCTCTCTCTCTCTCTCTCTCTCTCTCTCTTCTCTCTTTTTTTATTTTATAAATGTGTGGGTTTCACGCATGGTTACAGAGGGTTTCTCACTCTCCTCTCTCTTCTCTTTCTTTGCTTTATAATCTTGTAATCACATTCAGGCCATTCGGGACAGTGAAATTCGAGTTACCCAGCAGAACTGCTCTTCTATTATATAATTTCTCCTCCTCCCCTCCTCTTCACCTACCTCCCTCTCTCTCTCTCTCTCTCCTCTCCTCTTTGCTCTGTAACTTCTACTTTTCCATAATACACAAACAATTAAAACCAAAACCAATCTATTCTCAATTGGCAAACAATAACTTCCAACAATAGTCCACAAATTAATCTTGACAAAGCAACCCAAACAAACCCCAAAATATGTCTAATTCATCCCAATCCCTATAACCCCAATTCATAGAAATTCGAATACATATATAAACTGAAGATGGAAAGAACAAACAAACAAACAGACCTTGATCAAGATTGTATCACTGTAGAAAAGCAATAGAAACAAACCCCAAAATCTACCTAATTCATCCCAATCCCTAAAACCCCAATTCATAGAAATTCGAATACATATATAAACTGAAGATGAAAAGAACAGGCTAAACAAACAGACCTTGATCAAGATTGTATCACCGCAGAAAAGCAATAAAAACAAACCCCAAAATGTATCTAATTCATCCCAATCCCTAAAAACCTAATTCATAAAAATTCGAATAAATACATAAACAGAAGATGAAAAAACAAACAACCTTGATCAAGATCGTTTCGCCACAAAAAAGCTGTAACTTTTCCATGATAGCATCGTGATGACAAATTTGTCATCATTGACGGCCGCGTAGACGATGAGTCGATTGAGGGACTTCTTGCGCTCCAAGATTGCGATAAAAAAGTCCTTCGCTCCTAAAAATCCATCCCCTCTCGATGGTGTCACCGGAATCTATGGTGTTGTCAGAATCTATGGTGTCGCTAGAAGCAATGGTGAGCTGCTGCATATGATCACTCTGTTGAAAGAGCTTCAGGAATAGCTTCGTGGTTGGTCTAGGGGTGCCATGTGTCATGTCCTCACCAATCACAATTCACATGCCCTCTCATATTCCACAATCACTTAACACAAAATCGTGAATTTTACCTCTTTCACCAATTACAACATTGTTAAGACATCACATAGCAGTGCCCCAAGACCAACCAATAACTTCTCCAAGAGAAATGTCTTCTTTTTTTTTTTGACTCCCTCATTTTGTTGAGGGGACAAATTAGCTCTTGAATCACTTTAGTGAGATAGGTGTCGCACTTTGGAGGATCACTTCATAAGATCATTATAGAGGATCCGACAAATGTGTCTTTTTACATCATATTTAAACTTTTAAATTAATTTTTTCCAATACCTACTCTTTTTTTCATCGTGTGTAAGTCCAATTCTGTCAATTTAGACAGAATACGTAACAACAGGAAGGTAAATTGCAAAACAACTAAAAATCAAATGAGGGATAAGTGGTTATTTCCAAATGATATGAGGTAAAGTGCAAATGATCTAAACCATAGGCGCATAAAGCGGATTTTGTCCAAAAAAGACTAATGCTCAAATCTTACTGTTAACTTTTGTATTCTTATTTTCATGTACAAAAATATTAAAAAATAATAAACAATTTTAGTTCGGTTTGGTTCAATTTAAAATTGGGAATCGAACATACTTGAAAAGTTTAACTTTTTTTCAAAATCATAATAATAATCAATATTTGACCCTTATAATGAAATAAATTTTAAATTTTATCATTTAAATTTTAAAATTTTAATTTATTTTCAATTTGAACTATCTATCTATTTTCGTTAAGTTGACGAAAATAATTTATTTTGATTATTAAATTCAATAAAAAATAGTATTTTCAAGATTTTATGTACATTTATATTGAGTTTAATAATTAAAATATACATATATATATATATTTGTTAATTTTGCTTAACTGAAATAGGTTGATGGTTTATATTAAAAACAAGGGTAAATTACAAATACACCTCCTGAGATTTGATTAAAATACGAATCGCCTCCTGTGGTTTTGAAAATTACATTCCACCCTCTGAGGTTTCTAATTTCATAACAAATTGCCCATTTTATTAATAAATCATCAAGTCAATTAACAGTTTTTAAAGATGTTAAAAATATGTTTCAATTAATAATTTAGGTAATTTTATTATTGTATAAGAGAACAATTATGAATTTCATTTTTTTAGTTAATTCGGTTAAATAAAAAATTCTAATATGGGGTATTTGTAATTTTTCAAACCCTGGGAGTAATCTGTATTTTAAGCAAATCTCAAGGGTGTATTTGTAATTTATCCTAAAAAAATTAAAAAATTAGAGTTTAAATTTATAAAATTAATAATTGAGAGTTATTTTGTTATATATATATATATGGAATTCTGAAATGGAAATATGGACACTTTTTATATATGGAAATACTTAATTCATAGCCTTTTTGATTTAAGACTGTGAATTTGCTTCATATAAATAGGTGTATATGTTAGATATATTGAATAAGAACACACACTTGAAATAGAGATTTCTTAACAATGGTGTCTTCCCTGAAGTTTTTCTTTACAATTCTTCTTCTAAGTTTTGTTGGCAAAGGTAAGACTCTTACTGCCATTTCTCTCTCTCTCTCTCTCTCTCTCTCTCTCTCTCTCACACACACGTACACACACATTGACCATGTTCGATTGAATCAGTGACAAAGCCTTTTTTAATCGGACTGTATAATTTTTTTTCAAATTGAACTTGTTACGCAATATTCCCATTCTCAATTCTATAATATGTATAGCAATGTTACATATATTAAAAATTTTACTAAAAATATACATGTCCAAATATTATTGCATGTTTGGATTTTTCAAAAATAATTTTCTAAATTTTCAATCCATATTTTATTATTTTTAGTGAATTTTAAAAAAAAAATTTATTCATTGTTTTTTGTTACTTAGGTACAAAAATTATGCAAAAATCTTTCAATTTTTTTCTTTTTAAATTTTTAAATTTTTTTTGTCATCAATGAATTTTTGTAAAGATTTTTGTACAAATTTTATACATTTTAAGTTTACCTAAATTCTGTAGATCTAAAGAGTAAAAAATTTGATTAAAATGTTCAAAAATTCACTAAAAATAAAAAAATACGAATTGAAAATTAAAAAAAAAATTATATTTAAAAATTTCAAACCAAACAGAGTGATTTCTTTTTTGACAAACAATCATATTTGCCCTCTTGCATTTTTAGTAAAATTTTTAATATTATTAGAATTATTCATATATATATATATACACATACGATTATGGATTCTGTCCCCAAATATCTTTACACCCTTGTTTCAATTTACTCCTAGTCATTAAATTATGTGAAAATATCAGAACATGTAAATCTAAAGCATAATTTAATAGTTAATTAAGAAAGATTTATATGTTAATTATGTGTGGTAATATTTCCTTCCTTTTTGAATAAGTTTTGAAACCCAAACTTATTAATTCAGATTTTTGTGAGTGAGTAATTGTGTGATAGAGATTAAATTTATGTAGGATGAGATTCATAAATAAATAAATCTTGAATCACAACATGTTAATTTTGGACAATAGAGTTTACTATATGATTGAGATTTTTTTGTGTGCTGTGTGGGCCATGGGTAAAGCAAATACTTGCCACCCAATGTATTTTCATTACACTTTCTGTATTTCAAATTTGTGCCCCTAAATTCTACCCCGGTAATGACCTTTATTTAAGACCAAAATATGTTATATATGTATTTTACCATGATGACTGTAAAATCAAATTAGACAAAAATATGAAAATGTACACGTTAGCATGTTAGGGCGCACCAAAGATACTTTCATTCCTGACGTTTTTACTATTTTCACCTTAAATGAGTTTCATCATGTCGACATGTTCTTCTTTCCAGTATTGTTGGCAAAAGTAAGGTTCTTATTTTTTTCACAAATTCTTTTTTATATAAAATCAAAGTATATATATATATATATGTGTGTGTGTGTCATATATGTGTTTTATCATATATATATTTTATCATAATGACTCCAAAACTAAAATCACACAAAATATCGAGAATGTGCACGTCAGCACAAAGAGATCATTCTGTTGATATTTTTATTATTTTCACCAAAAATGAACTTTATCATATTAACATGTGTATATATATTATACATTTTGGATTTAATTCTATGAAATAGAGTTACTCATAGTTGAAAATTAAATTACAGGTTTAAGCCAAGTATGTAGCTTGGACAATCTGAACATAGATCAACATCGGACGGATAGGATAATACAAGGTAAACCAGAATGGAACGTGACAGTGATCAACAACTGCAATTGTTCACGACAAGGCATGGCTTTGTCATGTGCAGGATTCAAAACAGCTGAACCAGTTGATCCTGCAATTTTTAAACCGATTGACAATGGACTATGTGCCGTCCTTCCAAACAAACTCTTGAAACCTTATGACACTGTCAAGTTCGCCTATGTTTGGGACCCTCCTTTTATTATGTTCCCTCGGAGAGCTACCAGTGTTTGTTGATCAAAATGATCAGTATCTTTCTATCTAACGACTATTTATCTATGCTATAATAAGAAGTTTCTTATTATTGAGTTTTGAATTAGAAGTAACGAGTATTTGAATGTCCAAAATGTTTTCAAGTTGGTTTTGGCTTATGGGCTTGCTCATGTGCAATTATCAGTTGTTGTTTCTCATGGCCAAAGAAAGAAAGAAAATAATTGCAATTTTTTTCCATTTTCAAGCTTTTTTTTTCTCACATTTTTCTTTATATTTTAAATTCTTACTCAAATTTATGATTCAAACATAGTCTTTTTAAGTATTTTAATGTAGCAAATAACTATATCGCAAAGAAAAGTATGTGGAGAACTTTCAACTAAAGAGAATCTTTTTCTACATACTACAACAAGTTTAGGGCTTTAAGTAGGCCTGGCCCTAAGTTATTAGAGACCTATTTTTTAAATTGGACCCTCCATATATCATTACCTAAAAAAAAAAAAAAATGTTTGGATAAAACAAAAAGGATAAAAAAATTATTTATACTGCATTACAATTTAACAAAATTTAGATAACAAATATATATATATATATATATATTAGTTGAATCGAATCTTTATTTTTTAGCTTACCAATGTTATAACTAAAATTAATAGGGGGTAAGAATGAGAATTTTCGACACAACTCAAACAATATATAAAATTAGCCAGTTAGGGTTGACTATTTTTTCAACATGAATCCAAGCAATATAACATGAATTATATTAGTTATATATTTTAGGGTTCGTCTGGCACGAAGGTTAAGGTTTGGGTTGGGTTGGGTGTTCAAAAAAAGACAAAATAAGCTAAAAAGTCAACAAGACAAAATGTCACATCTAAACCATAATCATTTTATTTTTTCTCTCCCAAAAGTCAAAAAAGCCAAAAAACTCATCCCAAACGAAACTTTTTAGCCCTAGGCTAAAATAGTGAAAAAAGCCAAAAAGGTCATCCCAAACGAAACTTTTTAGCCCTAGGCTAAAATAGCGAAAAAAGCCAAAAAGTCAATCTACATCGCAAACGAAGGCTTAATGTTCACTAAGGGATGCCATGACATTTTTTTAATATTTTATTTAACTCTATCTAACTGAATAAAAAAATATGTAAAATAATAATTAAGGCTAATATCTTTTTTTCATTTAAGATATGTATTTTTTTGTTATCTATTTTAGAGTCAATCTAGTAAAAAATATATAGTAATAAGGTACAATTTTTTTAATTAGAAAAATGCAATTGAATTAAAATCAAACCTTTTATGAATAATTTCATTTAGTATAAATAAATTTTATAAAATTCAACTTATGGGAAAAATTTTAATCTCTCCATACACTTGCTAAGTTATTTCTAACTAAAAGTGAAAGTTTTCACATTAAATATCAATCGGACACAAATCAAAATAACACCATACGACGGCATGAAAATAAATTAATTGAGTTAGTATTGAAGTAATTATGAAATAACACGACATTATACACTCCCCTAATTGGGGACCCTAAATTTTGTTCAAAATTAAGAATCCGAGGTGACCGCCTTAGTCGCCTCACCTCAAGATTGGCCCTAGCTTTAAGGAATGTCACCCACACCATAAAGCTCTGCTCTTGCTCAAGGATTTAAGACATTTTTCCAGGTGATTTTATTATTATTATTTTTTTTTTCTTTTGACAAAAAAAAAAATACATTTGTAGCTAGGGCACAAGCAAAATCTAAGAAAAGTAGTAATTAGGTTAGCATCCTTACCTCGATTTTTTGCAGAGAGGATAATTTTGCAACTCAAACCCATACCACACTACAAAGACAATATGGGTGTAATTTTGGCCCAGCCCGGCCCATCTGGGCTCGGGCCGGGCCGGGTTGGGCCAGACGCTAGAAAACTAGACCCAAGGCCAAAGCCCAAGCCCAGGGATATTCGGGCTTTGGGTGGGCCAATGGGCTTGGGCCTGGGCTCAGGTTTTAGGTGGGCTTGGGTGGGCCTAAACAATTTTTTAAAATTTTTTTTATTTTTTCCACCAAAATTTTATTATTTTCCAGTCAAAATAACACTGGACCTCGGGTGGACCGGGCAGGCCAGGCCTTAGGCCAGGCTTTTGGGCGGGCCTTGAGCGAGCCAAGCGGGATGGGCCCATGGGTCGGGCCGGGCCGGGCTTCAAAATGATGGCCTAGGCCCTAGCCCAAGGCCTCGAGCTGGGCTTGGGCTCGGGCCTTAACGGGCGGGGCCCACCTCGGGCTGCGGGCAGGCTTCGAGTCGCCCGCTGGCCACAGGCCAAAATTACACCCCTATAAGACAATGCTTTTTGAGTCAAATCTATGCTATCTTTTTTTTAAAAAAAAAAGCAGCACTTAAATGCATTCCCAAGAAACTGAACATACAATTGATCATGACATTAGTATAGAATAGCACAAAATTCGACATACATATATTAGGGTCACAAATGTTTAGGCCTATGCTAGTACAATGAACTCTACATATTTTTTTTTTAATCGGCAAAGAAAATCTTTATTGATGAGAGCATGCTAAAAAGATACAGTACATCAATAAAGAGGAGCTTCGAGCTATCTGAAGCTCCAAGCTCCAGTTGGTGAGAAACCAACAAACAAAACAAGAGTCACAGAATCAACAAGGAAAACAACCAAAAAGAGCAACCACAACTGACCAATACAAGGCGAAGCAGACCAACTTAACATCTCTCATACCTCAAGTAAATTAATAGCCAAGTATGCTAAGCAAAACTTTTTGTTACCCAAAAGACAACCTAAGATGGGGGGTGAATTAGGTTTTTACAATTAACAATTAATAATACCCTAATAAAAATTATGACTAGCACAATAGATAAATATAGATAATGAAATAAAAATAATTAAAACAAGTGTTCTAACAGCTATGTCAGTTAATGATTTTAGCACAGTGAAAATGTGAAATATAGTTATGGCAATTTAAATAAAATAAAGAGATAAGGGAGAGAAAGGCAAACAAATTTATAGTGGTTCGGCTTCTCAACTCGGCCTACGTCCACTCCTCAAGCTTCACTTGAGATTTTCCACTATACTCTAGCTTCACAGAGATGCTAGCAACCTTTTCTCAAATGGAGCAATCCTCCACGGATTTTACACAGACTTTCTAAGTCAAGAACACTGAGTGTACTACACTCTTACAAGGTTGAAAAGAAGGTATTTTTGCTTTCACAGAAAGCTACAAGAATTATCTCTCAAAGATAGATATAAAAATGAAGCTCTGGTTTTTCTGTAAATCTCACACAGGAAAGATGAGCTTAAGGTTATTAGGCTAAGTGTATAATTTCTGAGAGAAAGATGTAAACAAACAAATTGAAGAACACTTCTCAAAGAATTTTTCAGAAAATATATGAGAGTGATTATAGATCAAAGAATAATTTTTGGTTTCTGTTTCATGTTTGTAGTTGTTGTAGTTTGTTCACATCAGAGGCTTCGATATATATGATGAAACTTATAGCCGTTGTATTCATTTGAATATAAATCATTCCATCATTGCTAATTTGAACTTGTGGGAGACAAGGCTTGGTCTGGAACAGCTTTAATTGGAATACTAGTCGTTGTAGTTCAGTCCTGTTAAGAGCAGAATTTGAAACGAAGCAGAACTGGGCAAAAATGGCCTGGCCGGTCATCCGGCCGAATGACCGGCCGAATGTCCACCCGGACGTCCGGAGCTTTGAACCTTTTGAACTGCTGTTGTGCTGGGCTATTTGAACATCTGTTTTGGGCTGTTTGAACCTCTATTTTGGGCTATTTAAACCTCTGTTTTGGGCTGTTTGAACTCCTGATTTAATCAAATATTAAATACATTCTACCAACATTTAGGATAAAGGTTTAGGAAAGAAATAATGGGGTAAAATAAATTGTGATTCTATTTTTCTCTTCTAACTAAATTAAAACATAATTAAATAAATCATCAAAATAAATTGTGATTCTATTTTTCTCTTCCAAATAAATTAAAACATAATTAAATAAATCATCAAAATAAATTGTGATTCTATTTTTCTCTTCCAAATAAATTAAAACATAATTAAACAAATCATCAAAATAAATTGGTCTAACAATCTCCTCCTTTTTTATGATGGCACACAATGATATTTTGATTTGTTTTGGGAGTAAGAAAAGCTCCCCCTCAAGTCATGCTCCATGAATTCATTTCTAAATACATAGGTTAGTACATGTGTAATAAATAAGCTTTAATCAGAGACATGATATGAGACTACGATATCAAACTATAAATACATAACATCAGATTAGTTTGAAAATAATACCATAATACATCACATTATAATATATAACATCATAATTTTCTCCCCATGTGACATTATCAAAAGGAAATCATGGCTCAGAATCTGGAGGAGGAGGAGGAAAATGAAAGTGATAAATGGCATCAAAAACAGATAATCAAAAAATATATATATATATATGATTCACCCACGTCTCTCTTTTCCGTCAAAAAATCACGTCAGACACGCGCCCTCGCTTTTGCGTCAGCTGACCGACAAAAACAAGACATGTAAATCAACTGCCTCGGCTCTCTCTCCCTCTTGTCTTCTTCTCCTCCATCTTCTTCTTAATCACTCTCTTCTCCTTCTTCTTCCTCATTCGCTTCCATCACGTTCTTCTTCTTTGTGAACGAGATAGAACAGAGAGACTGAGCAGAGCAGAAAGGCTGCCAAAAACAACCCTTCTTTCGATTACATCTCTCTCTCCTACTACATGGCCTTGTCCCGTCCCCTTACTCTCTTTCCGAACCTGAATGATCCTATAAGTGCTGCTAGGCCGAGTGCCCCGGCTCTTACTCTTCCCAACCTTCCTATGATATTGATTGAACAAATAATAGCAGCTCAATCAGACATTGAAGGCAATCATTTCACACTGATGTCTTGTATGGAGACGGTGACTGCAGTCACAAAATTGGCTCACCGAATGCAGAACAGGACGAGTGAGCTCCATCAGGTCAACACCCAACTCTCTCTGCTTCAGCGCATGTACAAGGATGTGCGAGCAGAGATTTGCACACTGAAGGCCGAAAATAAAGAGCTTAAACGGCAGACCACCTCCATAGCCCGATTTGGAGTAACTTTGTACTTGGCCTTTGATAGTCGGTAAGGAATTGTTGCTCTCGACAAAAACACGGGGGCAGGGCTGTAGACGCGCCCGAACGTCCCAACTCCGTGCACGAAGGCGCGAAATCTGTTTTGTTCATTAGTTACTACAGTTCGGACTCAATGTCACGGTTCTCAATCTAATCCCACAAAGTGCAATGCAAGACCGATAAATCACAAAAGAGTCCAAATTCGGCAAATCGTTTTGGAAAACTGATTTTTATAAAGAAGTGCAAAACATGGACTGCTTTGCCAGATACAGAGTCGCCGCCTAAATGTTTTATTTTGGGAAATTTAGGAAACCCTGACTCGTGCCTAAGGCCACGTGTCCGTCATCACCAAAGTTGCCTCGGCTCGAGAACTTGGGTACGAGAGGGGAAGGTCAAGCAATAAGCACCCCCGCTCGCCCGATCAAAGATCGGCCTTTACTAACATGATATTTTGTTTTTGAAAACACATGCGTTCTTATTCCGATTATTAGCTAGAATTACTATGTGATGCACACAGCACACAAGTATAGACTAGATCGCCTAAGTTGGAACAAAACATTTCATGTTTGTTTGTTTGAAAATGGTTTGAAGGTGCTACTCGCAAATAGGCTAAGACGTAGATTTGCCACCCTCGAGTGGGCTTAGAAAACATGATTTGCCACCTCAAGTGGGCTTAAAACTCGCATTTCAATGAATTGTTCCAATTCAAGCAATCCAACCTTCATCCACAGGCATTCATACAGTTATATCATTTAAGCAGTTAGCCTCATAGCAAGCATGCTATCATGGCAGTCATTAACACACATGCGGTATGCTAAAGCATAAACACTTACAGTATACTCCGAGCCAAAACAACAACTAGTTAGAAATCATTCATGATCCTAGTTTGTGTTAAGATGGCTAATGCAACACATGCAAAATGTAACTAGAAATAGGCTCGGCTATTCTAAGATGGCATATGGATGCAACACTCGATACATGTATTCAAATAGGAATTAAATACAATGTGGTTAGTATGATGCACCGAGCCCTGTGCATGCAAGATTGATGAATGGATGCAAACATGCAGTCATAGGAATGCTAATTGAAACATGACCTAGAACTAACCATTGTAAGCGGTTAAGTAAAAGGAAGAAAGACGTGGGGTTGGAAGACATTCACACACTCACGCACACTTATTACAAAAGTTGGCCCTCTCGACGGAGGGTCCGAATAAATAATACAAACCAACTAATTAACTAACTACCCTAGCTAATTAATTATTACAAAACTCTTAACTAATTAAACAAATCAATTAAGTTACAAAACCAACTAAGTATGAAACTAAATAGGCTGCCACAGCTCTGCCTTGGAATGATGAATGATGCATGCCCGGTCGCGTCCTCCCGGAAATCCGTTACCATGCCTCATGTTGCCTCTATTTGCACACTTCTGTATCTTTGAAAACTGTGCCAACTTCCATAGTGCTTGTGACCCACCTTAGGAACAATCTGAGAGGTGGTCGGCCAAGGGGTATGGCCATCGACCAAAGAATAATGGCCATCAGCCAATTTTGAGGCTATCAGCCAATCACTGATAACCGATCAACACACTTGATAGCCGATCGACCACTGCTTCCTGCAAACTCCTCCTTTTGCTGCAACAGAGCACAAACAGAGGCATGGCAATGTATTTGCAAGAAAATGTGTGTGCAACTACACCCCTTATCATGTCTAAGGCTCAAAGGTGTGTAGTGCTCGGCTCTCAAGCCATCAATCACGCATCTCAATGCATGATGGCCAAAGAAGCCAAATTGCACAAGGTCAATAAATGCATGACAAATGAGACACTTGGACCATCACCTTATCATGGATAATCAAAGGCAATGGAGACAAAGGGGATTGGCCCATTTTCATCACTTCAAGTATGAAATGGACCAATTCACTTTGTGTTCAACATAACGTCCGGTTGAACACAATGCAATGCACACATGCAACATGCTTATCTTGGCACATTTTACTTGATTGATTTTGTTTACACATTTTAACATTACCAATCCATTCATTAATCAACTTGTCCAAATGTGAGAGTCCTCTAATGAGAGAGAGGTCTATCAAAGAGAATGGTTTAAAGCATGAGAGAGACCAATGCCTTTGACTAGGAGTAACCCTCAAAAGAGGGTTGAAGCCATTTAAGCATAGGCCTCAATCCCAAGCTTTAAACACAACCTCAAGACTAACCAATCCTCAAAAAAAATCAAAAGTGCAGAAATGAAGGAAATGGCAGATTTTTCAATGATAAAGTGGCATGAAATGCAAGACTCTACGATGCAAACATCACATGCACAACATGTTAAGGGGCCATGAACACCAAGGCTAGTGAAGAGGATAATACTATAAGCATGCATCACAATGCTCAAACATCCAAACCAACTCAAAACAGAGTTACATCATACCCAAAACAGTGGCAAAACGTGCTGAAATGGAGACTCCAAGGACTAGCCAAGCATGCATACATGTTAATGCAAGATTAAGGCACAAGACACAACTCTCCAAAGGCATTGAAAGGATGAAACATGGAGTACAATGGCATATGTCCCAGCACTGAAATGTCATGCTAAATGACTTAAAATCATGCAAACAACTCATGTGATGTATGTTGCAAGGCTTAAGCATCAAAGCTAGTGAAGTGTATTACACTAGAGGCATGCAAGACAATGCTCAAATGGCCAAACCAGCCCCAAACAGACCTTATGCAGGCCAAAAAAGTAGCCAAATTGGACTGAGATGATGGATGGAAAGGCAAGAAAATGAGGCTCATGCAATGGCTCACAAATAAGGCATAAAGGTACAACTCTCAAGAGCACTTAAAGAGTGGAAAAGATGGAAGTGTAAAAACACTATATGCTCTGAAATATTATTCCAAATGATGCCAAGGCATGCAAACATCACAAGTATAGCATGGTAGGGGCCTCAAAACTCAAGACTAGTCAAGGCATTTGCACTATAGCTATACAAAACATGAGTCATATGACCACGGCAGTCCAAAACAGTCCTAAAACAGCCCAAAATATGAATAAAATCATGTTGGGGTATAGCCAAAATATGCTAGAATAATGAGCCAAAAATCATGCATACAAGGCTAGTAAGCAACATTTGTGGCCGATAAGGTTCACTTTTGGCCGACCTATGGCCGATGAGATCCAATTGTGGTCGATGCAGTTCCATAGAGGCCGATGGAAAAAATCAATGCTGGTCCCTAACTTGAAGCAAGCCTAATTCCTTCCTCTGGACGCCTTTTCAGGTCATTCTTGAGCCTAAACTATAGCCTCGGAAGTCTTCTTTCCAATTATGGCATCCTCACCTCAAAATTCCATGTGTGCTAAGAGATATCCCTCTTTTAGTGAAGGTTGCTCAGTTTCGGTCCAATCGGAATGATGCCCAACTTCAACCAACCATATCTCTCCGATCCGAACTCGGTTTGAGGAGATTCTTGAATGAAAAATGAAGCCCCGGAAGTATTCTTTTCAACAGTGGTGGCCTCATAGCTTAAATCCAAGTTCATAGACAGATAGACCTGATTTAGCGAGGACCACTCGACTTTCTCTTAACGATTCATTCCCAACTTCTTCTTGAACTAGGTTTCTTCCCTCCACTCCTCTTTTCTTCAACTCCAAACCCCTAAACAAGGTGTTTTGAAAGATTTTTAAAAGATTTCATCTATCTTTCATTTATTTCCACTTTGTCCTTGCTCGGTTTACCGAAAAGTGCAACATTTAACAAAACGCGAGCCTCGAAACATCGTAGAAACTTTTTTTCAAAAATATTTTGAAAGAGAGGGTTTTAAGGTCTAAAAACCATTCAAAATAGTTTTAGTCCAAAAATGGGGTGTGAGGTTAGGATTTGACTCTCCTCTTGCCAAAAAAAAAAATCAAACCTTTGCCCTCCACATCTTTCATCACCAAGTAAACCATTAGTAGCGCCCAAGCCTTAAAGGCGGTCAAAAATGGGGTGTCTACAGTTGCCCCTCTTTGACAAAGCTCGAAAGTCATGAAATGACGTGAGTGAATGTCAAAGCCCAGAGACAACCCATTTTTGACAAGGCCGAAGACTTGGACAAACAAACAAAATATAGATAAATAAATGGTTGCGCCCGCGGGCTGCCTACATATCCTATCGCAAGGAATCAAACCAGCGTAGTTCAGGGGCAAGATGCAAATGATATGTAGGAAGATTTTGATAATTGGACTTATACGCTGCGCGAAGCCGATTTGATAATTGGACTTATACGCTACGCAAAGTTGGTTTGATAATTGGACTTATATGTTGCGCGAAGCCAGTTTGAAAATTAGACTTATACGCTGCGCGAAGCCGGTTTGATAATTGGACTTATACGTTGCGCAAAGCCGGTTTGATAATTGGACTTATACGCTGCGCAAAGTCGGTTTGAAAATTGGACTTATACGCTGCGCGAAGACGGTTTGATAATTGGACTTATACGCTACGTGAAGCCGGTTTGATAATTGGACTTATACGCTACGTGAAGCCGGTTTGATAATTGGACTTATACGCTACGCGAAGCCGGTTTGAAAATTTGACTTATACGCTAAGCGAAGCCGGTTTGAAAATTGGACTTATACGCTACGCGAAGCCGGTTTGATAATTGGACTTATACGCTAAGCGAAGCCGGTTTGAAAATTGGACTTATACGCTGCGCGAAGCCGGTTTGATAATTGGACTTATACGCTACGCGAAGCCAGTTTGATAATTGGACTTATATGCTACGCGAAGCCAGTTTGAAAATTGGACTTATACGCTGCGCGAAGCCGGTTTGATAATTGGACTTCTACGCTACGCGAAGCCGGTTTGATAATTGGACATATACGCTACGCGAAGCTGGTTCGATAATTGGACTTATATGCTATGCGAAGCCAGTTTGAAAATTGGACTTATACGCTGCGCGAAGCCGGTTTGATAATTGGACTTATACGCTATGCGAAGCCGGTTTGATAATTGGACTTATACGCTAAGCGAAACCGGTTTGAAAATTGGACTTATACGCTGCGCGAAGCCGGTTTGATAATTGGACTTATACGTTGTGCGAAGCCGGTTTGAAAATTGGACTTATACGCTGCGCGAAGCCGGTTTGAAAATTGGACTTATACGCTAAGCGAAGCCGGTTTGAAAATTGGACTTATACGCTGTGCGAAGCCGGTTTGAAAATTGGACTTATACGCTGCGCGAAGTCGGTTTGAAAATTGGACTTATACACTAAGCGAAGCCGGTTTGAAAATTGGACTTATACGCTGCGCAAAGCCGGTTTGATAATTGGACTTATACGCTACACGAAGCCGGTTTGATAATTGGACTTATACGCTACGCGAAGCTGGTTTGAAAATTGGACTTATACGCCGCGCGAAGCCGATTTGATAATTGGACTTATACGCTACGCGAAGCCGGTTTGATAATTGGACTTATACGCTACGCGAAGCCGGTTTGAAAATTGGACTTATACATTGCGCGAAGCCGGTTTCATAATTGGACTTATACGCTACGCGAAGCCGGTTTGATAATTGGACTTATACGCTACGCGAAGCCGGTTTGAAAATTGGGCTTATACATTGCGTGAAGCCGGTTTGATAATTGGACTTATACGCTACGCGAAACCGGTTTGAAAATTGGACTTATACGCTGCGCAAAGCCGGTTTTATAATTGGACTTATACGCTACGCGAAGCCGGTTTGATAATTGAACTTATACGCTACGCGAAGCCGGTTTGAAAATTGGACTTATACGCTGCGCGAAGCCGGTTTGATAATTGGACTTATACGCTATGCGAAGCCGGTTTGAAAATTGGACTTATACACTGCGCGAAGCCGGTTTGAAAATTTGACTTATACGCTGCGCGAAGCCAGTTTGATAATTGGACTTATACGCTACGCGAAGCTGGTTTGAAAATTCAGGATTTATGCAATGCAATGTAATGTCATGGAGTGATGATGAAGCTATGAAGATGGCAACATGGGAGGCAAGCTTAGTGCAAAACACACGAAGCAAGCCACATCTTACCTGGCTATGTTTGCAACTTTCCCTATTCTCCAACAGGGTGATAGACTAGGTTGGTTCAGTTTCTAGAGTTGAGGCACATACAAGCTATCTCAACCTATGGGGCTGCCATACAGATTTCAAGCTGGGGATACACCCCTGGGTATTTAAACCAGACTTTAGTCTCGGAAATCCCGAACCTTTGCGTCCTAGGCATCGGCCATTCGATCTCTAGTTTCCACCGTCTCAATTGATCTCCTGGGAACTCATTACAAACATAGTCAGGTGACTATACCAGACCACCGGAAGTCGTTCGGGCACGACAAACACCAAAGGAATTGCACCTTTAAAGGATTTAAGGTCTCCAAGACCCATGAAAGGTACATAACAATGCAAGTAGAACGGTGCATAACAATACGAGTGAAATGTGCATAACAATACAAATGAAGTGTGCATAACAATGCAGGTGTAACGTGCATAACAATGCAAATGAAGTGTGCATAACAATGCAGGTGAAAAGGTGCATAACAATGCACGTGAGACATGCATAGCAAGATAAGTGCAAGAAATGTATGCCCCATGCAACATTAAGATGCGCATTTCATGCCAGGGTGAGAAGTGCACATTCTATGCAAGCAAGGTTAAAACGTGCTCCATGCAATGTACATACTCTATGCAAAAAGGATCAACGACGTACATCCAATGTAACGTGTATATTCTATGAGACAACAAGAATAAGTATAGTACAAGATGCATTTATGCAATATGTGATGATATGATACATGTTACAAGCAATGTAGAGCATGATATCTAGGGAATGCAATAGACAAACAAAGCGGCACTTTAGAAAGCACCTTATGGGGTGAATAGGGATGAGCCGCTCTACTCTGATGGGGATCTCCCCTTGTGTTCCTCAAACTCTTACCTTGCGTTCTTCGAACTCTTACCTTCAATTCACAATATAAAGGTTCTGATATGCTGACAAGGATTCTTCACGTAGAAACCACAAATGCCGTTTTCCTTCCTGATCATATTCACAACTTTCCCTATTCTTCAACAGGGTGACAAACTAGGTTGGTTCGGTATCCAGAATTGAGGCGCACACATGCTATCTCAACCTATGGGGTTGCCATACAGATTTCAAGCCGGGGATACACCCCTGGGTATTTAAACCAGACTTTAGTCTCGAAAATCCCGAACCTTTGCGTTCTAGGCAACAGCCATTCGAACTCTAGTTTCCATCGTCGCAGTTGGTCACCTAGGAACTCATTGCGAACACAGCCAAGATGCTTCTGGCAGGGAACGGTACTCAAGGAGAGCACTTCTGATCGCCATTCTGGCTTGAAGCAGGCTTAATCTTAAGCTTGAGGTAGAGGCACACTCATACTTCAGAGCATTGGCAAGACCTGAAGAGGTACACACGAAATGCAATCTCGGAACTTACTGAAGTTGAAACAAACTCAGATGCTCGACATTTTCCCTCTTTTCTTTTGCTTTGCAATCTGGAACCTATATAGCTTCAGATAGGTCCTGGTTTTACTGTTCTCACATGACCTGGGTTGAACCCTATAGTTTATGAAAGAACAAATCCTGTTTTGCACAAATGTTGATAATGACACAGCACTCTGAGCACAAAACAATTTATTTTTGAAATTTAAGAGTGAGAATAAGTTTTCAACTGGGTATTGAGCCTACGACTGAACACAGCGCACCACGACTCAACAAAGGAAAACAAAGGTAAATAACCTAAATGCATCTATTGACACTCTAAACGACTCAAAACAAGAATCGAGCCAAACAAAAACACACACACAACACTCAGATGTGTTTCGGTGGCAAGAGACCTCCCAGTTCGCGAGGAGCCAGTTTCTCCGGGTATTGTTTCCCACCCTTTCTCATTTGTGTTTCTCACATCACTCTAGCACTCAATCTCTGTTTTTCTGAAAAAGCTCTTTCCTCACTTTTTCTCTCATCGCACATCTCTCTATTCTTCAATCTCTCTGATTTTTTTTTTTATCCCTCCCCTGGGTGGTTGATGGATAAATAAGAAGTTGCGAGCTCTTGCCCCTAGCATTCTGCTAGATTCTTTTTCTTCTGCTCGCAACAGTGAACTTTCCCACAAAGGGGGTTGCGCTACAACTAGGTGTGTAGCAAATCTGCAGCTGACATCGGTTGATGACGCCCTTGGCCAGTTCGGATGTGACCAGACCTTTTCGGATGAGGGAGTGGAATATCTTGCTCCATTCCAGTTCGTGCTTCACACTTGGCTTGGTACCTCGATGCTTGGAGGATATGAGAGCTTTTAGCCTTCCGTTGTTAGCTTCAGTGGTGCCCTTTTCTGGCAAGTAGAATGCCCTTTCTGGCAAGTATGTTGACAATGGGGAAAAAATAGAACACCTGACTCAACTGTGCCCCTAGTTCATCATTTTGACCATTTTTTTGTTTTTAAGCTTATGCTAAAACAATTGTAATCAATATGAGAGTTAGATTAACATGCTTGTTCGATTTTCTGATTTAAAATCATGCAAGTTAGGTTATGAGCACTAAAAATTTTCCTTTTTCGGGTCCAAGAAATGGTCCAGTTTTGGAAAAATTGAACAAATTTTTTAGAAGATTAGTCAACTTCATTAAAAATTCTCAAAACTTGTTTTTACAAACGGCCACTGCTCGACCAGCACAGAATTTACTCTTGGGATGCACAACCTCAGATCCAAAACAATGGAAAATTGCTCCTTGTCTGAATGGCACTGCACGGCACCAAATCTAGCAACGAAAAGTTGCCCCTTGCTTGAATGGCAACTCACGGCAACGGAAAGTTGCCCCTTATTTGAATAGCACCGCGACACACTGTAATCAGTCCTCAAAGTGACGATCACAGCCGAACTCTCGGATACAGAGAAGACAAAGATGATCAGAACCATTACATGGACACAGTTGATTTGGAAGTGTTGATGGCTGAACTTTAGAATGAAGTTGTCTACGTATCCCAAACATGGGAATCAAGCCTGACGTAGTTCCGGGGTAAGGTACACTCGGGTATTAACCTCTCCTTTTACGCTCTAATTTTTGCCAAGGCCGCCCTTTCTGGGTTTTCAACCTTGCGAGCTATGTTCTTCTTTTCTTTTCAATTCCTTTCATTTCTTTTCTTCTTCTTTTTTTTCATCTTTGCATTTTTTTTAATTTTGTTCTTTTCTTTGCTCTAACTTTTGCCAAGGCCGCCCTTCCGGGTTTTCAACCTTGCGAGCCTCTTAAGGATAAAAAGGTTTAACTGGTCCATGTTGATCGGTTTGAGATCTCAAAGCCGTCTGAATCCAGGAGAGTGGCTGCTGTTCGCTGATGATGTAGGAGTCCATCCAATTGGGGGCTGAATTTGCCCCTAGTGTCGCGGATAGGAACTTGATTGTCCTTCAACAAAAACTTTCTTCTTTTCTCCATTCTAGGATTTGGCATTCTTGCCGATCTTCATTAACTTGAGCAATGTCCCAATCTTTGACTCTTTGAGCACATCTGACATTTTTTGCCCCTAGTTCAGGGGATGCTTCTAATCTAGCATCACAAGCTTCCTTTGATAATATCCGATCTGACTTTTCTTGCCCCTAGTTCAAGGGTTGCTTCAAATCTGGCCATACAAGCCTCATATTGTGGTTGACCTTTGAACATTCTGAATCCAAGTTCAAGGTTTGAAAGCAAAAGGGGTTGAGTCTCGAGGCTGAGAGTGATCCTATGCTGCACAATCTCAAGAGCGATTCCATACAGGTCTTCGCAGAACTACACAAAACATTTTTTGAAATCTTTTAAGAAAGCGACAAATCGCTCGCGCTGAAGAGAGTGTAGAACCAATCTTGATCAAGCTAGGATCCTTCTCAATACTCACATTAACAAACATGATCTCATTCATTAAGGGCTTAGCATGCCTCTCTTTCTCTCAATTGATCAAATTTTTTGCAAATCCAGAGAAATTCCTCCCTCTTTGTTTTCATCACAATGTTCAAAAGGTTTTGAAAAACTTAGGTCAATGCAATGACTTCAAGGCACAGAAAAGACATAGTGAAAAGCCACAAATTTGCCAGCCCGAAACAGAGTTATATCATGTCCTAAAAGTCACAAAAACATGCTTCAAAAGAGCTAACACAAGCCACAAAAAAATGCTACTTTGAAAGGCTAACAAGGCTAGCAAAGAGGATTTAAACTACAAGTGCATAAAGCATGCAACCAATGGTCAAACTAGCCAAAAACAGAGTTATGGAAGGTCTAAGAAGTCACAAAAATGAGCCTAAACAAAGCCATAAAGAAGTAAAAACACGTGCTCATTTGGTTGGCCATCAACACATGTATGCAAGACAAGAGGAGAGGGGACCACCCCCTCCTATTTGAGACCTCAAAATCACCTTTCCACCACTAAAATTCCTCTGGAATTCAGTGGTTAAAGGGCCAAAACAAGATGGTTTCAAAAGGTTAAGAGATGGCTCAAAAGGCTTTACAAGCCAAGGAGCAAAAAAAGGGGAAACACCTCCTAGCCAAACAAGGCTCAAACTACCATTTTTGAACCTCAAAATCTGAGTTTTTTATGGTTCAAAACCAGCCCCAAAATAGTACAAAACAATGGGAAAATGATGGCAAAGCAAGTGTTCAAAGCAAGCTAAAAGGAAGTAAGTATTATACCTTTGAAGCAAGGAGCACTCTAGGCACAAAAGGGGCACCAAACCAAGTTCAATCCACATTTTGGAGCTCAAACAAAGTCCCAAGAAATCTCAGCCCAAGGACAAGCAATTTTGGTTAAGGATGCCTTGGCAAACTAGTTGTATATCTCTACTTTCATGCACAAAATGGTAAGAGGTAGGCTGTTATGCACAAAATTGCAAGAGGGAGAGAAAATTCTAGAGAGAGAGGAATCTAGAGAGAGAGAGACTCCTCCAATTCTTCCAAGCCTTTTTTGAAAATGTTCTAACCCTTGAAAATGAGATATAAGGCTTCATTATATAGCAAAATATCAAGTTTGGTTGAAAATATCTAAGCTAGGACAGGTGGCACAAGCTGGAAACAACTGGAGGAGAAATATCTGCCAATTCTGGGCTTTCTGGACATTTTTGGCCGATCAGCCAAGATTTGTGGCCGATAAGGTTCACTTTTGGCCGACCTATGGCCGATGAGGTCCAATTGTGGCCAATGCAGTTCCATAGAGGCTAATGGAAAAAATCAATGCTGGTCCCTGACTTGAAGCAAGCCTAATTCCTTCATCTAGACTCCTTTTCAGGTCATTCTTGAGCCTAAACTGTAGCCCCGGAAGTCTTCTTTCCAATTATGGAAGCCTCACCTCAAAATTCCATGTGTGCTAAGAGATATCCCTCTTTTAGTGAAGGTTGCTCAGTTTCAGTCCAACCGGAATGATGCCCAACTTCAACCAACCATATCTCTCCGATCCAAACTCGGTTTGAGGAGATTCTTGAATGAAAAATGAAGCCCCGGAAGTATTCTTTCCAACGGTGGTGGCCTCATCTTAAATCCAAGTGCATAGACAGATAGACCTGATTTAGCAAGGACCACTCGACTTTCTCTTAGCGATTCATGCCCAACTTCTTTCTCAACTAGGTTTCTTACCTCCACTCCTCTTTTCTTCAACTCTAAATCCCTAAACAAGGTGTTTTGAAAGATTTTTAAAAGATTTCATCTCTCTTTCATTCATTTCCACTTTGTCCTTGCTCGATTTACCAAAAAGCGCAACATTTGACAAAACGCGAGCCTCGGAACATCGTAAAAACTTCTTTTCAAAAATATTTTGAAAGAGAGGGTTTTAAGGTCTAAAAACCATTCAAAATAGTTTTAGTCCAAAAATGGGGTGTGAGGTTAGGATTTGACTCTCCTCTTGCCAAAAAAAAAATCAAACCTTTGTCCTGCACATCTTTCATCACCAAGTAAACCATCAGTAGCGCCCAATTCTTAAGAGCGGTCAAAAATAGGGTGTCTACAAGGGCCTTCAAGGATCGCCCAAGGTGATAAAAAGAAGAAGAGATCAGCGGAAGAGGCGAGTAAGTGAGGTCGGCGAATGGCCGTAAAAATAAAGGGAATTTTTTTTTTTTTTTGTGTTTGTTTTTTTTTTATGTAAATATTTATATTTTGATTTGTTTTTGTTGTTATTTTTAATGTAAGCACTTGAAAATGAAATTAAAATGCAGAAAATAAAAAAATTAAGCCTAATAGAAAAATAAAATAAATTAAAATAAAATAATATCAACAGAAATTAAACTTAATGGAACGTTGGTGTTGCTGGAATGGCAATGCTAAAAAAAATACCATGAGGGTTTAAAAAAAAAATCAATGTATGCAAAGTTAATTTTACCTCAAGATGCAAAACCCAAAAAAAAAAAATTACACAATTGAGAATAGCAAACTGTTAAGGAGAATAAATGTATGAAGGACTTGAGAGCATTCAACTGATATAAATGTTTCCATATCAATGTAGCAATACACATATATCATTTTTTTAAAAATTCAAGTTTCACAGTCATAACAAAACTTTTTAAGTAGAAATCAACATTCCAAGCTCGCCACAAACAAAATTGAAGCGATCCTCACTTAGGAGTTTTGTGAAAATATCCGTCAATTGCTTGTCGGTGTTTACAAATTCAAATACAATATCTCCTTTTCGAACATGATCTCTTAAAAAATGATGTCGAATTTTAATATGTTTTGTTCGTGAGTGTTGAACTGGATTTTTGCTTAAATTGATGGCACTAGTATTATTACATTTAATAGGGATTTGATCATAATGCAAATCAAAGTCCTCCAATTTTTGTTTCATCCAAAGTATTTTGGCACAACAACTTCCGGAAGCTATATATTCAGCTTCGACCGTTGATAAAGCAATATAATTTTGCTTTTTGCTAAACCAATATACTAATGAGTTACCAAAAAAGTGACAAGTGCCACTGGTGCTTTTTCTATCAAGTTTGCATCCGGCAAAATCGACATCCGAGTAACTAATTAAGTCAAATGCAACACCTTTAGGATGAAACAGTCCCAAATTTTGAGTGCCAACAAGATATCTAAAAATTCTTTTAACAGCACTAAGATGTGATTCCTTAGGATTTGATTGATATCTAGCACACATACAGATAGTAAACATAATATCGGGTCTACTTGCGGTTAAATAAAGAAGTGAGCCGATCATACCTCGATATTTTGTTTGATCAACGGACTTACCTTTTTCATCTTTGTCTAGCTTAATGGATGTGCTCATAGGAGTTCCAGCTATATTTAGTCATACATACCAAATTTTTTGAGTAGTTCTTTTGTGTACTTAGCTTGGTTGATAAAAATTACTTCCTTACATTGTTTGATTTGAAGTCCAAGGAAATAATTTAGCTCCCCCATCATGCTCATCTCAAACTCACCTTGCATACACTTAGCAAATTCCTTACACAAGGTTTCATTAGTAACACCAAATATAATGTCATCCACATATATTTGTATAATAAGTAAATCATCATTTTTAGTTTTAACAAAAAGTGTTGTGTTAATCGCTCCTCTAGTAAAATTATTTTCAATCAAGAACTTACTTAATCGTTCATACCATGCACGAGGTGCTTGTTTCAAACCATATAAAGCTCTTGATAGTTTAAGAACATGATTTGGAAAAACATGATCTTCAAAACCTGAGGGTTGTTTAACATAAACTTCCTCATTTATAAAACCATTTAGAAAGGCACTTTTTACATCCATTTGATAAAGTTTGAAATCTCTAAAACACGCAAATGCAAGTAGCATGCGGATGGCTTCTAATCTAGCAACCAGAGCAAAGGTTTCATTGAAATCAATACATTCTTCTTGATTGTATCATTGTGCAACAAGTCTAGTCTTGTTTCTTATAATTGTACCGGATTCATCAAGCTTGTTTCGAAAGATCCATTTGGTACCGATAATGGTATGATCTTTAGGTTTTGGCACAAGTTCCCACACTTTGTTTCTCTCAAATTGGTTAAGCTCTTCATGCATAGCCATCATCCAATGTTCATCGAATTCAGCTTCTTGAAAGTTTTTAAGCTCAATCTGTGAGAGAAAAGCCAAGTTACTACAAATGTTTCTAAATGAAGAACGAGTTTCGTTACCTTTTGTAGGGTCACCTAGGATTAAATCCTTAGGGTGATTATGAACAAACTTCCATTCTCTTGGCAAATCATCATTGTTTCCTCCTTATTCTTGAGGTGGGAGAATAGGTTGTTCAATCTCTTTGTTCAACTTACATGGTTGGTTCTCTTCTTTGTAGATACTTGAATCTTCCACATTTGGTTCCAAATCTATATCATCACTAACAATTTGCTTTTGAGCAGAGATGTTAATTTCATCAAATGCCATATGTATAGATTCTTCCACAACAAGAGTTCTTTTGTTAAAAACACGATAAGCTTTGCTAGTTAGAGAATAGCCAACAAAAATTGTTTCATCAGATTCTGAATCAAATTTATCTAAGTTATCCATACCATTATTATGCACAAAACATTTACAACCAAAAACATGCAAGTGACTAATGTTGGGCTTTCTATCATGCCAAAGTTCATAAGGAGTCTTTTTGAGAATAGGTCTAATCAATGCACGATTTAAAATATAGCATGCGGTGTGAACGGCTTTGCCCCAAAAATATTCAGGAAGATTATTTTCACAAAGCATTGTTCTATTCATCTCTTCTAAAGTTCTATTCTTCCTTTCTACTACACCATTTTGTTGAGGGGTTCTAGGTGCTGGAAAATTATGTCCAATACCATGCTCATCACAAACAATTCAAATTTCTCATTTTCAAGTACTCTACCATGGTCGGTTCGAATATTAGTAATAAGAAAGCCTTTTTCATTTTGAATTCTACGACAGAGTTTTGTGAAAGAAGAAAATGTTTCATCTTTGTGTGCTAAAAACATAACCCATATAAATCTTGAATAATCATCAACTATAACAAGACAATAATGTTTACCACCTAGACTAGATGTCCTTGAGGGACCAAATAAATCCATATGTAGTAGTTGTAAAGGTCTAGTTGTGGAAATGTGAGATTTTGATTTAAACGATGTTTTAGTTTATTTTCCTTGTTGACAAGCACTACAAAGATAATCTTTTTCAAATTTAATTTTTGGCAGTCCAATTACCAAATCCTTTCTCAAAAGTTTAGCAATTAAATCCATATGAGCATGACCAAGTCTTCTATGCCACAACCAACTATTATCACTATTAGTATATAAACATTTAACATCACTAGCATAGAGATCATTAGGATGAAAAACATAAACATTATCATGGCGATTACCAACGAATAAAGCTTTATGATCATTTGTGCATTCAATTGTGCAATGTGATTTATCAAAAATAACTCGATTACCTTTATCACATAATTGACTAATACTAAGTAGGTTATGCTTAAGTCCATCAACAAGTAAAACATTTTCAATAGAAGGGTTAGGAGAAATACCGATGCTACCAATACCGATGATTTTCCTTTCTTGTTGTCTCCAAAAGTAACAAAGCCTCCATCTTTGGATGACAATGTAGTAAAGAAGGATTTATCTCCGGTCATGTGTCTGGAACATCCACTATCAAGGTACCACTTCCCTTCTTTGATTTTGGACTTAAAGCAAACCTACAAGATGACAATCAAGTGTTGGTTTTTGGTACCCATAGTTTCTTGGGTCCTTCTTGATTAGTTTTGTTAGATCCCTTAACAATCCAAATCTTTTTAATTTCTATGTTCATATTATTTTTGAATGGACAAGAAGATATGTAATAGCCTTTCCTTCTATAATAATGACAAGTAATATGAGGGTGTGTCATGAGATGTGCCTTTTCAAAAATTGTATTGAGATTCTTTTGTTTCTTAATAGGGTCATATCCAATGCCCGCTTTATGGAAAACACATCTTTGATTTCCAAGAAGCATGTTGAGATTATTTCTACCTTTTACAAAATTTTCAAGTGTTTTTGTTAAATCATCAACATTGTTTTTTAAAGCAGTTTTCTCATTAGAGATGGTGTCAAAATCATTTTTCAAAATAATTTTTTCTTTCTTTAATTCTTCTACATTACTAGATAAAGGTGCAACAGATTTTTTTAACACATTATTTTTAGTACAAACTTTTCTAAATTCATCTTGTAGTTCATGGAATGCACTTTCAAGTTCTTCATAAAGAGTAGTTACCTCATCTTAAGTAGAGTCTTCATCTTCAAGAGCCATGAGACACAAGTTGGCTACTTCATTTTCAATTTCATTACTTGGCTCACATCTTCATTTTCTCCCCAAGCTGCTACCATGGCCTTCTTGTTTCTTTTGTAGTCTTTTCCATGATTTTTTAATTTTGGACAATCCATCTTCATATGTCCAGGATTTTTGCACTCATAGAAAATAATAGGTTCTTTCTTGTTATCTTTATTGTACTCCTTTTTGAAAGGTCTTTTTCCTCCATAATTGTTTTTCTTGAAGTGCTTTTTGAAATTTCTACTAAACATGGCATAGCTTTCATCCTCACTGGAGTTTTCATGTTCTTCTTCATTTGATGAAGCTTTGAATGCAATTCCACTTTTCCTTTTGTTTTTAACATCCTCATGTCCTTTTATGGTGATCTCATGAGTCACAAGAGAACCCATAAGCTCATCCAATCCAAATGTGGAGAAATCTTTGGCTTCTATAATGGCGGTGACCTTTGCTTCCCAAATCTTTGGTAAACACCTAAAAAAAATTTTCACCAACTCACTGTTAGTATAAATTTTGCCAAGAGATTTCAAAGAGTTTACAATTTCAGTAAATCTAGTAAACATACTTGAAATAGAACTCCATATAATTCTCAACGAACGAGTCACACCTTGATCACCTGAAATTTGGGAATATCCAGCCCATAAAATGGGAGTGAGCAATGACGCCTAGTAGAAAATAAACTTGACACATTATAAATATATATATATATATATATATGCTCATGTTGGTTATATTCATACAACACATCATAATATACAAGTCTTGTGACTTCGATGACATTCAATGCTCGATATAAACTTTAAACCCACGATTGACTCAACACGTGGTCCTTAATTCTCCTTGAGAACATCTCTTTTTCCTTTCTTTTATAAAATCCCAAAACACATCTCATAATACCCCCACATTTATCGGTCACTAAGCACGGAAGGGCAATTGGGCACCTTCTACATTTCTGAAAATACCTCCACATTTACCGGCCATCAAGCACGGAGGAGCAATTGGACACCCATTACATTTTTAAAAAAAATACCTCCACATTTAAAGGCCACCGAGCACAGAGACACAATTGGACACCCAACACATTTATTTAACTACATCCCCCAAATTTACCGGTGTTAAGCACGGAAGGGCAATTGGACACCTTAACCATATACCAATGACATTCCCACATTCTGCGGCCTCCGAGCACGAAAGGGCATTTGGGCATCTCAACACACACAACACATTCTAAATATACACACATCCGATTACACAACTCAACACTTAATCCAATACCCTGTGGATGCAATGGAATGCAAGAGTTCCTAATATTGTGACTTAACTGAAGTCCAATTCAATCACACACAAAATCAATCCAATGAATACAATATGAAACACACACACACACACACATATATATATATATATATTTTTGTGTCCCCAAGTCAACTGAGCGATCAATTTTAATTATAAACCAATTCATACATTGAATCTTTCAACATTTTTTGGATTTTCACCCAAAACAACTTCCTTAAATCCTCCATTAACATCATCATAACACCAATCTCATTCCATATACGGATACTCAAGAAGATTAATCAAAATTTCAACATATAGTACGATTTTAATTCAAAACCTCATTTAAAAATAAAATCCCAAATCTAGGGTTTCAAGAAAATTGGGGGTTTTCCTCATTTCATCATCAAATCCAACAATCATCAAATATTTCTCATTAATATCTCAAAACAATCTAAATATTTCAATATTTTAAGTGAAACCCCCATTTTTTTAATATAAACATCTTTTAATCTAAAATTTCAAACTCAAATCAACCCATACTTCTCATAATACAACATAATCAACGAAATCATAAATGATTAGACTTAAGAGAACTCCCTACCTCAAGTAAGTGAGCAAACAGCGAAGACCCAAGCAAGAACTCCAACGAATTCGAAATCCAATCGATCATGAGAAAGATCTTCACTCCTCATTCACTAATCTTGTATGATCTAAAGTGGATCCTTGGTGTAATGAGATGAAATCAAAGGTTTTGTGGCTAGGGTTTTTGAACATGAAGAGGTGAGAGAAAAGTGAGAGAAAATACACAAAAAGTGGGATTTATACTTGTTGATCCCGAACAGACCACTTGAGCGACCACTCTTGTGCTCGAGCGAACACAGCCAACTCTCAGAATCTCAAACCTGCAAACAAAAGTATTGGATGCCTAGAAAGACCGCTCAAGCAAACACTTCTTCGTTTGAGTGACAAAGTGAAATTTCCAGACCGTTACAGGAGCCCTCCTCTCTTATGTTTCTGTTGGGTTCTTTTATAGCAACGACAGAGAGAGTGATGTGAGGACATAGAGGTTGTTGGAATTTCTGGGTTTGGTGAAGATTTGCAAACATGTTTGGATTTGTATGATACTTTCCTCTACAAATTCGCCTCTTATTTTCAACCTCTATATCTATATATATAGCTATTTATGTATATGAATGATGAGTGCAAGAGAGGAGAAGAAGACAAAGGGGTTTTGAGTTTGGATTAGAATTCGAAGGATAAATGAATCTGAATGTATTAATGGGTATGGATCTAGATGTTCTATCACAAAATAAAAAAAGGGGCATTTGAACTAAGAAATCAGTTGTGTGTTAAAAATTTGTAGCAAAACAAAGTATGTTGATTTCATTATCAATTTCTAACTACCTCAAATCTTCTCGGGATCAATTTGTCTTTCAACAATCTTAGTGGTGCATTTCCTTCACAAGTCTATGAAATTCCAAGCTCCTTCACAACTAGGATTGAGAAAGAGAGGAGAGAGAAAGGAAGAACTTACAAGCACAAGTGCAATCACAACGTCCATGTACAAGTGAGCAACTTCGTTGGCGGTGGAGATTCTGAAGAGAGGTGGGTAGTGTTCTACCCAGGTTGGTGGTCAGTAGCGGTCATCGGTGAACACCCAGGTCAGTGGTGGTTGTCGTCATCGATGAACACCTAAGTCGATCGCTCGACGCTAGGTCCCAAAATCATGTTCCTCTCTCTCTCTCTCTCTCTCTCTCTTCTCTTTTTTTTATTTTATAAATGTGTGGGTTTCACGCATGGTTACAGAGGGTTTCTTACTCCCCTCTCTCTCCTCTTTCTTTGCTTTATAATCTTGTAATCACATTTGGGATAGTGAAAATTCAAGTTACCCAGCAGAACTGCTCTTCTATTATATAATTTCTTCTCCTCCCCTCCCCTTCACCTACCTCCCCCTCTCTCTCTCTCTCTCTCTCTCCTCTCTCCTCTCCTCTTTGCTCTATAACTTCTACTTTTCCATAATACACAAACAATTAAAACCAAAACCAATCTATTCTCAATTTGCAAACAATAACTTCCAACAATAGTCCACAAATTAATCTTGACAAAACAACCCGAACAAACCCCAAAATATGTCTAATTCATCCCAATCCCTAAAACCCCAATTCATAGAAATTCGAATACATATATAAACTGAAGATGAAAAGAACAAACAAACAAACAGACCTTGATCAAGATTGTATCACTATAGAAAAGCAATAAAAACAAACCCCAAAATGTATCTAATTCATCCCAATCCCTAAAACCCCAATTCATAGAAATTCGAATACATATATAAACTGAAGATGAAAAGAACAAACAAACAAACAGACCTTGATCAAGATTGTATCACCGTAGAAAAGTAACAAAAACAAACCCCAAAATGTATTTAATTCATCCCAATCCCTAAAAACCCAATTCATAAAAATTCGAATAAATACATAAACTGAAGATGAAAAAACAAACAACCTTGATCAAGATCTTTTCGCCACAAAAAAGCTGCAACTTTTCATGATAGCATCGTGATGACAAATTTGTCATCATTGACGGCCGCGTAGACGATGAGTCGATTGGGGGACTTCTTGCACTCCAAGATTGCGATAAAAAAGTCCTTCGCCCCCTAAAAATCCATCCCCTCTCGATGGTGTCACCGGAATCTGTGGTGTTGTCAGAATCTATGGTGTCGCTAGAATCAATGGTGAGCTACTGCATATGATCTTTCTGTTGAAGGAGCTTCGGGAATAGCTTCGTGGTTGGTCTAGGGGCGCCATGTGTCATGCCCTCACCAATCACAATTCACCATGCCCTCTCATAGTCCACAATTACTTAACACAAAATCGTGAATTTTACCTCTTACACCAATTACAACATTGTTGAGACATCACATAGCAGTGCCCCAAGACCAACCAATAACTTCTCCAAGAAAAATATCTTCTTTTTTTTTTGTCTCCCTCATTTTGTTGAGGGGACAAATTAGCTCTTGAATCACTTTGGTGAGATAGGTGTCGCACTCTGGAGGATCACTTCACAAGATCACTATAGAGGATCCAACAAATGTGTCTTTTTACATCATATTTAAACTTTTAAATTAATTTTTTTTCAATACCTACTCTATTTTTCATCGTGTGCATGTCAAATTCTGTCAATTTAGACAGAATAAGTAACAACAGGAAGGTAAATTGCAAAATAACTAAAAATCAAATAAGGGATAAGTGGTTATTTCCAAATGATATGAGATAAAGTGCAAATGATCTAAACCATAGGCAGATAAAGCGGATTTTGTCCAAAACAGACTAATGCTCAAATCTTACTGTTAACTTCAGTATTCTTATTTTCATGTACAAAAATATTAAAAAATAATAAACAATTTTAGTTCGGTTTGGTTCAATTTAAAATTGGGAATCGAACATATTTGAAAAGTTTAACTTTTTTTCAAAATCATAATAATAATCAATATTTGACCCTTATAATGAAATAAATTTTAAATTTTATCATTTTAAATTTTAAAATTTTAATTTATTTTCAATCTGAACTATCTATCTATTTTCATTAAGTTGACGGAAATAATATATTTTAATTATTAAATTCAATGAAAAATAGTATTTTAAAGATTTTATGTACATTTATATTGAGTTTAATAATTAAAATATATATATATATATGTTAATTTTGCCTAACTGAAATAGGTTGATGGTTTATATTAAAAATAAGGGTAAATTACAAATACACCTCCTGAGATTTGATTAAAATACGAATCGCCTTTTGTGATTTTGAAAATTACATTCCACCCCTGAGGTTTCTAATTTCATAACAAATCGCCCATTTTATTAAGGGAAAATTAGTCTAAGGTCCCTCTTCCACTTTTGGTGATGAAAGAGATCCACAATATTATTTTGTAATGTCTAAGGTCCCTTAATCCTACACCCATATATTCAGAAAAATTCCAGTTTCTCGAACTATTCGTTTACATAAATCGATTTTGCAGAGAAACTGTAGTTGGAATACCGATCATCCATGGCGTTAAGGAGGAATCTCATCTCTCGAAGCCTTCAGGCCAAGCATTTGCACGGTCTCGCCATCCGAACCTCTCCGGCGGCAGTGCCGGAGCTGCCTCCGTTTGATTACGTCCCCAAACCCTACAATGGACCCTCTGCCGATGAAGTACTCGCCAAGTGCAAGAAGTTTCTCGGCCCCTCCTCTCTCTTCTACTATTACCAGAAGCTTGTAAGATTGCAATATACATATATATATATATGATTATTTGATGATTTGTAGATCAACTTATACTCAATTGGAAGGAAACAAACTTGTATATATATGTATGATATGTATTTGAAATGTTTAGTTGGATTAATACTTGCTGAAATCTGATCAAGTTTTTGTTATGTTAAATCTAAGATTTCGACTTTCGAATTGGTCATGATAGCAAAAAGCATTCACATTTATTTGTTATTTATTTATTTTAGATTTTTGATCATTTGATCAAATTGTCCTAAAATCTTGTGTATCTCCTTGTGTGATTGAGTTAAAAGGGCTTTTCCAGAAGCACAAATTTTATTCTATTTGTTTCAATTTGAGATATGAAGCTTGTTTCTAACCTGAATGTTTTAGGGAGGTTGATTTAGGTTCTCTAATTACATGGTTCAGGAAATAGAATTTTGAATTTGAGATATGAAGCTTGTTTCACTTTTGGTGTTGGTCCAAAGAAATTTGGAATTTTCTCTGTGATATGTCTAGAGAAATTTGAAATTTTCTCTATGATTTGTCCAAAGAAATTCTCTGGATTGATTTTCTCTGGATTGATATTGAGGGACCTTACATTTTCTCTGGTATTACATTTTCTTTTCATTCAAGTTAATGCTCTTCTAGTTGTTAAGAATGAATTTTGACAAAAAATTTTCATTCTGCTAATTTAGCTAATGAATTTGGCGCATGAGAACTTCATTGCTATACTGTTTTGGATCCTTCCATGTTTTATTAAATAATTTTTGGTCCTAGAACAGTAGGTATCCTATCAAGTTTATTCCTTCGGCTTGTTACTCATGTTAACTACAAAATTTGGTGACCTGCTATGATGAGGTTAGCTTGATGTTGTGTGTTAGAATATGATCATGCATTCAAGCGCTAACATGGCCTTAATCTAGTGGCAAGATTATTGCTAGGGTCATTTAGATTGAGGGGCACCAAAAATGCTTGTCTATAGTGGTATTATGGATAAAAAAAGCTGATATATATATATATATATATATGTATTTTTTTGTTGATAAACTTAACTACCTTAATATTGACACTTCATGCTTACTACTTCAATGTTAACACAAATCATGCAATTATTGCTTTTCGTTCTAGGAGTTCATTCCCATGATGGATTGGAGTTGTCTCCTATGGTTGTTTACACACAATTTCTTCCGTGCTTACTATTGATTATGCATATACTTGGGTTTTATTCACTTCCTCTGCTCTCTTATGTTGTTTTGGTTTGGAAGTGCTGTCTGTTGTGCTACATGTTGAATTATTTACTGGAAATCTTGTGTGCATGCCATACATCCCGCAATTGTTACAGCAGCAAGATTGCCATCTTCTACTTATATTGATGCTGTTAATTAAGGATATGGGCAGGAAGAAGACTGGGCACATAGATTACGGATATGCCAGTCTTGATGCTGGGCAGGAAAAAAACTGGGCATCAACTGTAAGGACTGTGCCTTGCAGAATTTCTCTGGGTTGGAGAGAATTTCTCTGGACAGAATTTCTCTGGACCAGAATTTCTCTAGATCAAATTGAGGGACCTTAGACATTATGAAAATATTAGATGTCCTTTATACTAGTCTTAATATCAAGGACCTTAAAAAAAAAACCCCTTTTATTAATAAATCATCAAGTCAATTAACATTTTTTAAAGATGTTAAAAATATGTTTCAATTAATAATTTAGGTAATTTTATTATTGTATAGGAGAGCAATTATGAATTTCATTTTTTTAGTTAATTCGGTTAAATAAAAAATTCTAATATGGGGTATTTGTAATTTTTCAAACCATGGGAGTAATCTGTATTTTAAGCAAATCTCAAGGGATGTATTTGTAATTTACCCTAAAAATAAAAAAAATTAGAGTTTAAATTTATAAAATTAATAATTGAGAGTTTATTTTGTTTTATATATATATATGGAATTCTGAAATGGAAATATGGACACTTTTTATATATGGAAATACTTAATTCATAGCCTTTTTGATTTAAGACTGAATTTGCTTAATATAAATAGGCGTATTTGTTAGATATATTGAATAAGAACACACACTTGAAATAGAGATTTCTTAACAATGGTGTCTTCCCTGAAGTTTTTCTTTACAATTCTTCTTCTAAGTTTTGTTGGCAAAGGTAAGACTCTTACTGCCATCTCTCTCTCTCTCTCTCTCTCTCTCTCTCTCTCTCTCTCTCTCACACACACACACACACACACACGTACACACACATTGATCATGTTCGATTGAATCACTGACAAAACCTTTTTTAATCGGACTGTATAATTTTTTTTCAAATTGAACTTGTTACGCAATATTCCCATTCTGAATTCTATAATATGTATAGCAATGTTACATATATTAAAAATTTTACTAAAAATATACATGTCAAAATATTATTGGATGTTTGGATTTTTCAAAAATAATTTTTTAAATTTTCAATCCATATTTTATTATTTTTAGTGAATTTTAAAAAAAATTATTCATTGTTTTTTGTTACCTAGGTACAAAAATTATGCAAAAATCTTTCAATTTTTTTTTTAATTTTTTTAAATTTTTTTGTCTTCAATGAATTTTTGTAAAGATTTTTGTACAAATTTTATACATTTTAAGTTTATCTAAATTCTGTAGATCTAAAGAGTAAAAAATTTGATTAAAATGTTCAAAAATTCACTAAAAATAAAAAAATACGAATTGAAAATTTAAAAAAAAATTATATTTAAAAATTTCAAACCAAACAGAGTGATTTCTTTTTTTTGACAAACAACCATATTTGGCCTCTTGTATTTTTAGTATTATTAGAATTATTCATATATATATACATATGATTATGGATTCTGTCCCCAAATATCTTTACACCCTTGTTTCAATTTACTCCTAATCATTAAATTATGTGAAAATATCGGAACATGTAAATCTAGAGCATAATTTAATAGTTAATTAAGAAAGATTTATATGTTAAATATGTGTGGTAATATTTCCTTCCTTTTTGAATAAGTCTTGAAACCCAGACTTATTAATTCAGATTTTTGTGAGAGAAGAATTGTGTGATAGAGATTAAATTTATGTAGTATGAGATTCATAAATAAATAAATCTTGAATCATAACATGTTAATTTTGGACAATAGAGTTTACTACATGATTGAGATTTTTTTGTGTGCTGTGTGGGCCATGGGTAAAGGAAATACTTGCCACCCAATGTATTTTCATTACACTTTCTGTATTTCAAATTTGTGCCCCTAAATTCTACGCGGTAATGACCTTTATTTAAGACCAAAATATGTTATATATGTATTTTACCATGATGACTGTAAAATCAAATTATACAAAAATATGAAAATGTACACGTTAGCATGTTAGGGCGCACCAAAGATACTTTCATTCCTGACGTTTTTATTATTTTCACCTTAAATGAGTTTCATCATGTCGACATATTCTTCTTTCCAGTATTGTTGGCAAAAGTAAGGTTCTTATTTTTTTCACAAATTCTTTTTATATAAAATCAAAGTATATATATATATATGTGTGTGTGTGTCATATATGTGTTTTATCATATATATATTTTATCATAATGACTCCAAAACTAAAATCACACAAAATATCGAGAATGTGCACGTCAGCACAAAGAGATCATTCTGTTGATATTTTTATTATTTTCACCAAAAATGAACTTTATCATATTAACATGTGTATATATATTATACATTTTGGATTTAATTCTATGAAATAGAGTTACTCATAGTTGAAAATTAAATTACAGGTTTAAGCCAAGTATGTAGCTTGGACAATCTGAACATAGATCAACATCGGACGGATAGGATAATACAAGGTAAACCAGAATGGAACGTGACAGTGATCAACAACTGCAATTGTTCACGACAAGGCATGGCTTTGTCATGTGCAGGATTCAAAACAGCTGAACCAGTTGATCCTGCAATTTTTAAACCGATTGACAATGGACTATGTGCCGTCCTTCCAAACAAACTCTTGAAACCTTATGACACTGTCAAGTTCGCCTATGTTTGGGACCCTCCTTTTATTATGTTCCCTCGGAGAGCTACCAGTGTTTGTTGATCAAAATGATCAGTATCTTTCTATCTAACGACTATTTATCTATGCTATAATAAGAAGTTTGTTATTATTGAGTTTTGAATTAGAAGTAACGAGTATTTGAATGTCCAAAATGTTTTCAAGTTGGTTTTGGCTTATGGGCTTGCTCATGTGCAATTATCAGTTGTTGTTTCTCATGGCCAAAGAAAGAAAGAAAATAATTACAATTTTTTTCCATTTTCAAGCTTTTTTTTCTCACATTTTTCTTTATATTTTAAATTCTTACTCAAATTTATGATTCAAACATAGTCTTTTTAAGTATTTTAATGTAGCAAATAACTATATCGCAAAGAAAAGTATGTGGAGAACTTTCAACTAAAGAGAATCTTTTTCTACATACTACAACAAGTTCAGGGCTTTAAGTAGGCCTGGCCCTAAGTTATTAGAGACCTATTTTTTAAATTGGACCTCCATATATCATTACCTAAAAAAAAAAAAAAATGTTTGGATAAAACAAAAAGGATAAAAAAATTATTTATACTGCATTACAATTTAACAAAATTTAGATAACAAATATATATATATATATATTAGTTGAATCGAATCTTTATTTTTTAGCTTACCAATGTTATAAGAACTAAAATTAATAGGGGGTAAGAATGAGAATTTTCGACACAACTCAAGCAATATATAAAATTAGCAAGTTAGGGTTGACTATTTTTTCAACATGAATCCAAGCAATATAACATGAATTATATTAGTTATATATTTTAGGGTTCGCCTGGCATGAAGGTTAAGGTTTGGGTTGGGTTGGGTTGGGTGTATTTTAGTCAAAAAAAGACAAAATAAGCTAAAAAGTCAACAAGACAAAATGTCACATCTAAACCATAATCATTTTATTTTTTCTCTCACAAAAGTCAAAAAAGCCAAAAAGCTCATCCCAAACGAAACTTTTTAGCCCTAGGCTAAAATAGTGAAAAAAGCCAAAAAGGTCATCCCAAACGAAACTTTTTAGCCCTAGGCTAAAATAGCGAAAAGCCAAAAAGTCAATCTACATCGCAAACGAAGGCTTAATGTTCACTAAGGGATGCCATGACATTTTTTTAATATTTTATTTAACTCTATCTAACTGAATAAAAAAATATGTAAAATAATAATTAAGGCTAATATCTTTTTTTCATTTAAGATATGTATTTTTTTGTTATCTATTTTAGAGTCAATCTAGTAAAAAATATATAGTAATAAGGTACAATTTTTTTAATTAGAAAAATGCAATTGAATTAAAATCAAACCTTTTATGAATAATTTCATTTAGTATAAATAAATTTTATAAAATTCAACTTATGGGAAAATTTTAATCTCTCCATACACTTGCTAAGTTATTTCTAACTAAAAGTGAAAGTTTTCACATTAAATATCAATCGGACACGAATCAAAATAACACCATACGACGGCATGAAAATAAATTAATTGAGTTAGTATTGAAGTAATTATGAAATAACACGACATTATACACTCCCCTAATTGGGGACCCTAAATTTTGTTCAACATTAAGAATCCGAGGTGACCGCCTTAGTCGCCTCACCTCAAGACTGGCCCTAGCTTTAAGGAATGTCACCCACACCATAAAGCTCTGCTCTTGCTCAAGGATTTAAGACATTTTTCCAGGTGATTTTATTATTATTATTATTATTATTTTCTTTTGACAAAAAAAAAATACATTTGTAGCTAGGGCACAAGCAAAATCTAAGAAAAGTAGTAATTAGGTTAGCATCCTTACCTCGATTTTTTGCAGGGAGGATAATTTTGCAACTCAAACCCATACCACACTACAAAGATAATAGGGGTGTAATTTTGGCCCGGCCCGGCCCATCTGGGCTCAGGCCTGGCCGGGTCGGGCCAGACGCTAGAAAACTAGACCCAAGGCCCAAGCCCAAGCCCAGGGATATTCGGGCTTTGGGTGGGCCAATGGGCTTGGGCCTGGGCTCAGGTTTTGGGTGGGCTTGGGCGGGCCTAAATAATTTTTTAAAATTTTTTTTATTTTTTCCACCAAAATTTTATTATTTTCCAGTCAAAATAACACTGGACCTCGGGTGGACCGGGCAGGCCGGGCCTTAGGCCAGGCTTTTGGGCGGGCCTTGAGCGAGCTAAGCGGGATGGGCCCATGGGTCGGGCCGGGCCGGGCTTCAAAATGATGGCCTAGGCCCTAGCCCAAGGCCTCGAGTTGGGCTTGGGCTCGGGCCTTAACGGGCCGGGCCCACCTCGGGCTGCGGGCAGGCTTCGAGTCACCCGCTGGCCACAAGCCAAAATTACACCCCTATAAGACAATGCTTTTTGAGTCAAATCTATGCTATCTTTTAAAAAAAAAAGCAGCACTTAAATGCATTCCCAAGAAACTGAACATACAATTGATCATGGCATTAGTATAGAATAGCACAAAATTCGACATACATATATTAGGGTCACAAATGTTTAGGCCTATGCCAGTACAATGAACTCTACATATTTTTTTTTAATCGGCAAAGAAAATCTTTATTGATGAGAGCATGCTAAAAAGATACAGTACATCAATAAAGAGGAGCTTCAGCTATCTGAAGCTCCAAGCTCCAGTTGGTGAGAAACCAACAAACAAAACAAGAGTCACAGAATCAACAAGGAAAACAACCAAAAAGAGCAACCACAACTGACCAATACAAGGCGAAGCAGACCAACTTAACATCTCTCATACCTCAAGTAAATTAATAGCCAAGTATGCTAAGCAAACCATAAGAAACCAGCTTTAACCCAAGACAAGCAGCCACAGATCAGTCAGCAGATCAGCAGAACTACACACACACAACCTGAAGGAAGACTCCAAAACTATGCAGCCACAGAACTACACACACTCTTGATGATCAGATAGACATCAACCAACCCACACACACTCAGAAGCATCAAGAAGACCCCTCGAGCCACCTCCCAAGCAAAATCTGATGCGCTCCAGATTAAAAATGAAGTCATGCGCTGAGAACATATGATCCTTGAATACTTCCTTAAACCAAACAGCCATTTTAAACTTAATCAGATCCGTTACCCCCTTCTACACTTGGGATAACATCCCGAAATAAGCACTCATTACAATGATTCCATAGAGACCACATTACATAATCTTTCTTTCTACATAAAACTAATGGTAAAGGATCTAACTAGTTTTAAGATTAAGAATACCCATAAATCAATCACACACAGAAAAGAGATAAGATATTTACATGGTTCGACAATAGCCTACGTCCACGGGAGAGACATCCACTATAGGATTTTTTCTGGAGGGAGTTTACAACACTCACACATCACTCTCTCTATAGCACTCTCACTCACAGATTACACTCTCTGCTTTGTCTTTCTCTTTCTGATGAACTAACTCAGCTCACCTCTTCCCATTTTATACACAAACGGGAGTGCCAAAGTTCAACATTTGCTTGCCAACAATCAACCATAACCATAAATGGCAAGCTTAATACACAACCACCCTAGGTTGAAAAAAAAAAAAAAAAAACTTTTTGTTACCCAAAAGACAACCTAAGATGGGGGGGTGAATTAGGTTTTTACAATTAATAATTAATAATACCCTAATAAAAATTATGACTAGCACAATAGATAAATATAGATAATGAAATCAAAATAATTAAAACAAGTGTTCTAACAGCTATGTCAGTTAATGATTTTAGCACAGTGAAAATGTGAAATATAGTTATGGCAATTTAAATAAAATAAAGAGATAAGAGAGAGAAGGCAAACAAATTTATAGTGGTTCGGCTTCTCAACTCGGCCTACGTCCACTCCTCAAGCTTCACTTGAGATTTTCCACTATACTCTAGCTTCACAGAAATGCTAGCAACCTTTTCACAAATGGAGCAATCCTCCACGGATTTTACACAGACTTTTTAAGTCAAGAACACTGAGTGTACTACACTCTTACAAGGTTGAAAAGAAGGTATTTTTGCTTTCACAGAAAGCTACAAGAATTATCTCTCAAAGATAGATATAAAAATGAAGCTCTGGTTTTTCTGTAAATCTCACACAGGAAAGATGAGCTTAAGGTTATTAGGCTAAGTGTATAATTTCTGAGAGAAAGATGTAAACAAACAAATTGAAGAACACTTCTCAAAGAATTTTTCAGAAAATATATGAGAGTGATTATAGATCAAAGAATAATTTTTGGTTTCTGTTTCATGTTTGTAGTTGCTGTAGTTTGTTCACATCAGAGGCTTCGATATATATGATGAAACTTATAGCCGTTGTATTCATTTGAATATAAATCATTCCATCATTGCTAATTTGAACTTGTGGGAGACAAGGCTTGGTCTGGAACAGCTTTAATTGGAATACTAGTCGTTGTAGTTCAGTCCTGTTAAGAGCAGAATTTGAAACGAAGCAGAACTGGGCAAAAATGGCCTGGCCGGTCATTCGGCCGAATGACCGGCCGAATGTCCACCCGGACGTCCGGAGCTTTGAACCTTTTGAACTGTTGTTGTGCTGGGCTATTTGAACATCTGTTTTGGGCTGTTTGAACCTCTATTTTGGGCTATTTAAACCTCTGTTTTGGGCTGTTTGAACTCCTGATTTAATCAAATATTAAATACATTCTACCAACATTTAGGATAAAGGTTTAGGAAAGAAATAATGGGGTAAAATAAATTGTGATTCTATTTTTCTCTTCTAACTAAATTAAAACATAATTAAATAAATCATCAAAATAAATTGTGATTCTATTTTTCTCTTCCAAATAAATTAAAACATAATTAAATAAATCATCAAAATAAATTGTGATTCTATTTTTCTCTTCCAAATAAATTAAAACATAATTAAACAAATCATCAAAATAAATTGGTCTAACAATCTCCTCCTTTTTGATGATGGCACACAATGATATTTTGATTTGTTTTGGGAGTAAGAAAAGCTCCCCCTCAAGTCATGCTCCCTGAATTCATTTCTAAATACATAGGTTAGTACATGTGTAATAAATAAGCTTTAATCAGAGACATGATATGAGACTACGATATCAAACTATAAATACATAACATCAGATTAGTTTGAAAATAATACCATAATACATCACATTATAATATATAACATCATAATTTTCTCCCCATGTGACATTATCAAAAGGAAATCATGGCTCAAAATCTGGAGGAGGAGGAGGAGGAAAATGAAAGTGATAAATGGCATCAAAAACAGATAATCAAAAAATATATATATATATATGATTCACCCACGTCTCTCTTTTCCGTCAAAAAATCACGTCAGACACGCGCCCTCGCTTTTGCGTCAGCCGACCGACAAAAACAAGACATGTCAATCAACTGCCTCGGCTCTCTCTCCCTCTTGTCTTCTTCTCCTCCATCTTCTTCTTAATCACTCTCTTCTCCTTCTTCTTCCTCATTCGCTTCCATCACGTTCTTCTTCTTTGTGAATGAGATAGAACAGAGAGACTGAGCAGAGCAGAAAGGCTGCCAAAAACAACCCTTCTTTCGATTACATCTCTCTCTCCTACTACATGGCCTTGTCCCGTCCCCTTACTCTCTTTCTGAACCTGAATGATCCTGTAAGCGCTGCTAGGCCGAGTGCCCCGGCTCTTACTCTTCCCAACCTTCCTATGATGTTGATTGAACAAATAATAGCAGCTCAATCAGACATTGAAGGCAATCATTTCACACTGATGTCCTATATGGAGACGGTGACTGCAGTCACAAAATTGGCTCACCGACTGCAGAATAGGACGAGTGAGCTCCATCAGGTCAACACCCAACTCTCTCTGCTTCAACGCATGTACAAGGATGTGCGAGCAGAGATTTGCACACTGAAGGCCGAAAATAAAGAGCTTAAACGGCAGACCACCTCCATAGCCCGATTTGGAGCAACTTTGTACTTGGCCTTTGATAGTCGGTAAGGAATTGTTGCTCTCGGCAAAAACACGGGGGCAGGGCTGTAGACGCGCCCGAACGTCCTGACTCCGTGCACGAAGGCGCGAAATCTGTTTTGTTCGTTAGTTACTACAGTTCGGACTCAATGTCACGGTTCTCAATCTAATCCCACAAAGTGCAATGCAAGACCGATAAATCACCAAAGAGGCCAAATTCGGCAAATCGTTTTGGAAAACTGATTTTTATAAAGAAGTGCAAAACATGGATTGCTTTGCCAGATACAGAGTCGCCGCCTAAATGTTTTATTTTGGGAAATTTAGGAAACCCTGACTCATGCCTAAGGCCACATGCCCGTCATCACCAAAGTTGCCTCGGCTCGAGAACTTGGGTACGAGAGGGGAAGGTCATGCAATGAGCACCCCCGCTCGCCCGATCAAAGATCGGCCTTTACGAACATGATATTTTGTTTTTGAAAACACATGCGTTCTTATTCCGATTATTAGCTAGAATTACTATGTGATGCGCACAGCATACAAGTATAGACTAGATCGCCTAAGTTGGAACAAAACATTTCATGTTTGTTTGTTTGAAAATGGTTTGAAGGTGCTACTCGCAAGTAGGCTAAGACGTAGATTTGCCACCCTCGAGTGGGCTTAGAAAACATGATTTGCCACCTCAAGTGGGCTTAAAACTCGCATTTCAATGAATTGTTCCAATTCAAGCAATCCAACCTTCATCCACAGGCATTCATGCAGTTATATCATTTAAGCAGTTAGCCTCATGGCAAGCATGCTACCATGGAAATCATTAACACACATGCGGTATGCTAAAGCATAAACACTTACAGTATACTCCGAGCCAAAACAACAACTAGTTAGAAATCATTCATGATCCTAGTTTGTGTTAAGATGGCTAATGCAACACATGCAAAATGTAACTAGAAATAGGCTCGACTATTCTAAGATGGCATATGGATGCAACACTCGATACATGTATTCAAATAGGAATTAAATACAATGCGGTTAGTATGATGCACCGAGCCCTGTGCATGCAAGATTGATGAATGGATGCAAACATGCAGTCATAGGAATGCTAATTGAAACATGACCCAGAACTAACCATTGTAAGCGGTTAAGTAAAAGGGAGAAAGACGTGGGGTTGGAAGACATTCACACACTCACGCACACTTATTACAAAAGTTGGCCCTCTCGACGGAGGGTCCGAATCAATAATACAAACCAACTAATTAACTAACTACCCTAGCTAATTAATTATTACAAAACTCTTAACTAATTAAACAAATCAATTAAGTTACAAAACCAACTAAGTATGAAACTAAATAGGCTGCCACAGCTCTGCCTTGGAATGATGAATGATGCATGCCCGGTCGCGTCCTCCCGGAAATCCGTTACCATGCCTCATGTTGCCTCTGTTTGCACACTTCTGTATCTTTGAAAACTGTGCCAACTTCCATAGTGCTTTTGACCCACCTTAGGAACAATCTGAGAGGTGGTCGGCCAAGGGGTATGGCCATCGACCAAAGAATAATGGCCATCAACAATTTTGAGGCTATCAGCCAATCACTGATAACCGATCGGCACACTTGATAGCCGATCGACCACTGCTTCCTGCAAACTCCTCCTTTTGCTGCAACAGAGCACAAACAGAGGCATGGCAATGTATTTGCAAGAAAATGTGTGTGCAACTACACCCCTTATCATGTCTAAGGCTCAAAGGTGTGTAGTGCTCAACTCTCGAGCCATCAATCACGCATCTCAATGCATGATGCCAAAGAAGCCAAATTGCACAAGGTCAATAAATGCATGACAAATGAGACACTTGGACCATCACCTTATCATGGATAATCAAAGGCAATGGAGACAAAGGGGATTGGCCCATTTTCATCACTTCAAGTATGAAATGGACCAATTCACTTTGTGTTCAACATAACGTCCGGTTGAACACAATGCAATGCACACATGCAACATGCTTATCTTGGCACATTTTACTTGATTGATTTTTTTACACATTTTAACATTACCAATCCATTCATTAATCAACTTGTCCAAATGTGAGAGTCCTCTAATGAGAGAGAGGTCTATCAAAGAGAATGGTTTAAAGCATGAGAGAGACCAATGCCTTTGACTAGGAGTAACCCTCAAAAGAGGGTTGAAGCCATTTAAGCATAGGCCTCAATCCCAAGCATTAAACACAACCTCAAGACTAACCAATCCTCAAAAAAAATCAAAAGTGAAGAAATGAAGGAAATGGCAGATTTTCCAATGATAAAGTGGCATGAAATGCAAGACTCTACGATGCAAACATCGCATGCACAACATGTTAAGGGGCCGTGAACACCAAGGCTAGTGAAGAGGATAATACTATAAGCATGCATCACAATGCTCAAAGATCCAAACCAACTCAAAATAGAGTTACATCATACCCAAAACAATGGCAAAACGTGCTGAAATGGAGACTCCAAGGACTAGCCAAGCATGCATACATGTTAATGCAAGATTAAGGCACAAGACACAACTCTCCAAAGGCATTGAAAGGATGAAACATGGAGTACAATGGCATATGTCCCAGCACTGAAATGTCATGCTAAATGACTTAAAATCATGCAAACAACTCATGTGATGCATGTTGCAAGGCTTAAGCATCAAAGCTAGTGAAGTGTATTACACTAGAGGCATGCAAGACAATGCTCAAATGGCCAAACCAGCCCCAAACAGACCTTATGCAGGCCAAAACAGCAGCCAAATTGGACTGAGATTATGGATGGAAAGGCAAGAAAATGAGGCTCATGCAATGGCTCACAAATAAGGCATAAAGGTACAACTCTCAAGAGCACTTAAAGAGTGGAAAAGATGGAAGTGTAAAAACACTATATGCTCTGAAATATTATTCCAAATGATGCCAAGGCATGCAAACATCACAAGTATAGCATGGTAGGGGCCTCAAAACTCAAGACTAGTCAAGACATTTGCACTATAGCTATACAAAACATGAGTCATATGACCACGGCAGCCCAAAACAGTCCTAAAACAGCCCAAAATATGAATAAAATCATGCTGGGTATAGCCAAAATATGCTAGAATAATGAGCCAAAAATCATGCATACAAGGCTAGTAAGCAAGATTTGCACTACAAGTACATGAAGCATGCGAGAGGTGACCAAACCAGCCCGAAACAGAGTTATATCATGTCCTAAAAGTCACAAAAACATGCTTGAAAAGAGCTAACACAAGCCACAAAAAAATGCTACTTTGTAAGGCTAACAAGGCTAGCAAAGAGGATTTAAACTACAAGTGCATAAAGCATGCAACCAATGGTCAAACTAGCCAAAAAAAGAGTTATGGTAGGTCTAAGAAGTCACAAAAATGAGCCTAAACAAAGCCATAAAGAAGTAAAAACACATGCTCATTTGGTTGGTCATCAACACATGCATGCAAGATAAGAGGAGAGGGGACCACCCCCTCCTATTAAGGACCTCAAAACTACCTTTCCACCACTGAAATTCCTCTGGAATTCAGTGGTTAAAGGGCCAAAACAAGATGGTTTCAAAAGGTTAAGAGATGGCTCAAAAGGTTTTACCAGCCAAGGAGCAAAAAATGGGGAAACACCTCCTAGCCAAACAAGGCTCAAACTACCATTTTAGAACCTCAAAATCTGAGTATTTTATGGTTCAAAACCAGCCCCAAAATAGTACAAAACAATGGGAAAATGATGGCAAAGCAAGTGTTCAAAGCAAGCTAAAAGGAAGTAAGTATTATACCTTTGAAGCAAGGAGCACTCTAGGCACAAAGGGGGCACCAAACCAAGTTCAATCCACCTTTTGGAGCTCAAACAAAGTCCCAAGAAATCTCAGCCCAAGGACAAGCAATTTTGGTTAAGGATGCCTTGGCAAACTAGTTGTATATCTCTACTTTCATGCACAAAATGGTAAGAGGTAGGCTGTTATGCACAAAATTGCAAGAGGGAGAGAAAATTCTAGAGAGAGAGGAATCTAGAGAGAGAGACTCCTCCAATTCTTTTAAGCCTTTTTTGAAAATGTTCTAACCCTTGAAAATGAGATGTAAGGCTTCATGATATAGCAAAATATCAAGTTTGGTTGAAAATATCTGAGCTAGGACAGGTGGCACAAGCTAGAAACAGCTGGAGGAGAAATATCTACCAATTCTAGGCTTTCTGGACATTTTTGGCTGATCGGCCAACATTTGTGGCCGATAAGGTTCACTTTTGGCCGACCTATGGCCGATGAGGTCCAATTGTGGTCGATGCAGTTCCATAGAGGCCGATGGAAAAAATCAATGCTGGTCCCTGACTTGAAGCAAGCCTAATTCCTTCCTCTGGACGCCTTTTCAGGTCATTCTTGAGCCTAAACTATAGCCCCGGAAGTCTTCTTTCAAATTATGGCATCCTCACCTCAAAATTCCATGTGTGCTAAGAGATATCCCTCTTTTAGTGAAGGTTGCTCAGTTTCGGTCCAATCGGAATGATGCCCAACTTCAACCAACCATATCTCTCCGATCCGAACTCAGTTTGAGGAGATTCTTGAATGAAAAATGAAGCCCCGGAAGTATTCTTTCCAACATTGGTGGCCTCATAGCTTAAATCCAAGTGCATAGACAGATAGACCTGATTTAGCGAGGACCACTTGACTTTCTCTTAGCGATTCATTCCCAACTTCTTCCTGAACTAGGTTTCTTCCCTCCACTCCTCTTTTCTTCAACTCCAAACCCCTAAACAAGGTGTTTTGAAAGATTTTTAAAAGATTGCATCTATCTTTCATTTATTTCCACTTTGTCCTTGCTCGGTTTACCGAAAAGTGCAACATTTGACAAAACGCGAGCCTCAAAACATCGTAGAAACTTTTTTTCAAAAATATTTTGAAAGAGAAGGTTTTAAGGTCTAAAAACCATTCAAAATAGTTTTAGTCCAAAAATGGGGTGTGAGGTTAGGATTTGACTCTCCTCTTGCCAAAAAAAAAAATCAAACCTTTGCCCTCCACATCTTTCATCACCAAGTAAACCATTAGTAGCGCCCAAGCCTTAAGGGCGGTCAAAAATGGGGTGTCTACAGTTGTCCCTCTTTGACAGAGCTCGAAAGTCATGAAATGACGTGAGTGAATGTCAAAGCCCAGAGACGACCCATTTTTGACAAGGCCGAAGACTTAGACAAACAAACAAAATACAGATAAATAAATGGTTGCGCCCGCGGGCTGCCTACATATCCTATCGCAAGGAATCAAACCAGCGTAGTTCAGGGGCAAGATGCAAATGATATGTAGGAAGATTTTGATAATTGGACTTATACGCTACGCGAAGCCGATTTGATAATTGGACTTATACGCTACGCAAAGCTGGTTTGATAATTGGACTTATACGCTGCGCGAAGCCGGTTTGAAAATTAGACTTATACGCTGCGCGAAGCCGGTTTGATAATTGGACTTATACGTTGCGCGAAGCCGGTTTGATAATTGGACTTATACGCTGCGCAAAGCCGGTTTGAAAATTGGACTTATACGCTGCGCGAAGACGGTTTGATAATTGGACTTATACGCTACATGAAGCTGGTTTGATAATTGGACTTATACGCTACACGAAGCCGGTTTGATAATTGGACTTATACGCTAAGCGAAGCCGGTTTGAAAATTGGACTTATACGCTACGCGAAGCCGGTTTGATAATTGGACTTATACGCTAAGCGAAGCCAGTTTGAAAATTGGACTTATACGCTGCGCGAAGCCGGTTTGATAATTGGACTTATACGCTACGTGAAGCCAGTTTGATAATTGGACTTATATGCTATGCGAAGCCAGTTTGAAAATTGGACTTATACGCTGCGCGAAGCCGATTTGATAATTGGACTTCTATGCTACGCGAAGCCGGTTTGATAATTGAACATATACGCTACGCGAAGCTGGTTTGATAATTGGACTTATATGCTATGTGAAGCCGGTTTGAAAATTGGACTTATACGCTGCGCGAAGCCGGTTTGATAATTGGACTTATACGCTACGCGAAGCCGGTTTGATAATTGGACTTATACGCTAAGCGAAACCGGTTTGAAAATTGGACTTATACGCTGCGCGAAGCCGGTTTGATAATTGGACTTATACACTGTGCGAAGCCGGTTTGAAAATTGGACTTATACGCTGCGCGAAGCCGGATTGAAAATTGGACTTATACGCTAAGCGGAGCCGGTTTGAAAATTGGACTTATACGCTGCGCGAAGCCGGTTTGATAATTGGACTTATACGCTACGCGAAGCCGGTTTGATAATTGGACTTATACACTACGCGAAGCTGGTTTGAAAATTGGACTTATACGCTGCGCGAAGCCGATTTGATAATTGGACTTATACGCTACACGAAGCCAGTTTGATAATTGGACTTATACGATACGCGAAGCCGGTTTGAAAATTGGACTTATACATTGCGTGAAGCCGGTTTGATAATTGGACTTATACGCTACGCGAAGCCGGTTTGAAAATTGGACTTATACATTGCGTGAAGCCGGTTTGATAATTGGACTTATACGCTACGCGAAACCGGTTTGAAAATTGGAATTATACGCTGCGCAAAGCCGGTTTTATAATTGGACTTATACGCTACGCGAAGCCGGTTTGATAATTGGACTTATACGCTACGTGAAGCCGGTTTGAAAATTGGACTTATACGCTGCGCGAAGCCGGTTTGATAATTAGACTTATACGCTACGCGAAGCCGGTTTGAAAATTGTACTTATACACTGCACGAAGCCGGTTTGAAAATTTGACTTATACGCTGCGCGAAGCCGGTTTGATAATTGGACTTATACGCTACGCGAAGCTGGTTTGAATATTCAAGATTTATGCAATGCAATGTAATGTCATGGAGTGATGATGAAGCTATGAAGATGGCAACATGGGAGGCAAGCTTAGTGCAAAACACACGAAGCAAGCCACATCTTACCTGGCTATGTTTGCAACTTTCCCTATTCTCCAACAGGGTGATAGACTAGGTTGGTTCAGTTTCTAGAGTTGAGGCACATACAAGCTACCTCAACCTATGGGGCTGCCATACATATTTCAAGCTGGGGATGCACCCCTGGGTATTTAAACCAGACTTTAGTCTCGGAAATCCCGAACCTTTGCGTCCTAGGCATCGGCCATTCGATCTCTAGTTTCCACCATCTCAATTGATCTCCTGGGAACTCATTACAAACATAGTCAGGTGACTATACCAGACCACCGGAAGTCGTTCGGGCACGACAAACACCAAAGGAATTGCACTTTTAAAGGATTTAAGGTCTCCAAGACCCATGAAAGGTGCATAACAATGCAAGTAGAACGGTGCATAACAATACGAGTGAAATGTGCATAACAATACAAATGAAGTGTGCATAACAATGCAGGTGTAACGTGCATAACAATGCAAATGAAGTGTGCATAACAATGCAAGTGAAAAGGTGCGTAACAATGCACGTGAGACATGCATAGCAAGGTAAGTGCAAGAAATGTATGCCCCATGCAACATTAAGATGCGCATTTCATGCCAGGGTGAGAAGTGCACATTCTATGCAAGCAAGGTTAAAACGTGCTCCATACAATGTACATACTCTATGCAAAAAGGATCAACGACGTACATCCAATGTAACGTGTATATTCTATGAGACAACAAGAATAAGTATAGTACAAGATGCATTTATGCAATATGTGATGATATGATACATGTTACAAGCAATGTAGAGCATGATATCTAGGGAATGCAATAGACAAACAAAGCGGCACTTTAGAAAGCACCTCATGGGGTGAATGGGGATGAGCCACTCTACTCTGATGGGGATCTCCCCTTGTGTTCCTCGAACTCTTACCTTGCGTTCTTCGAACTCTTACCTTCAATTCACAATATAAAGGTTCTGATATGCTGACAAGGATTCTTCACGTAGAAACCACAAATGCCGTTTTCCTTCCTGATCATATTCACAACTTTCCCTATTCTTCAACAGGGTGACAAACTAGGTTGGTTCGGTATCCAAAATTGAGGCGCACACATGCTATCTCAACCTATGGGGTTGCCATACAGATTTCAAGCCGGGGATACACCCTTGGGTATTTAAACCAGACTTTAGTCTCGAAAATCCCGAACCTTTGCATTCTAGGCAACAGCCATTCGAACTCTAGTTTCCACCGTCGCAGTTGGTCACCTAGGAACTCATTGCGAACACAGCCAAGATGCTTCTGGCAGGGAACGGTACTCAAGGAGAGCACTTCTGATCGCTATTCTGGCTTGAAGCAGGCTTAATCTTAAGCTTGAGGTAGAGGCACACTCATACTTCAGAGCATTGGCAAGACCTGAAGAGGTACACACGAAATGCAATCTCGGAACTTACTGAAGTTGAAACAAACTCAGATGCTCGACATTTTCCCTCTTTTCTTTTGCTTTGCAGTCTGGAACCTATATAGCTTCAGATAGGTCCTGGTTTTACTGTTCTCACATGACCTGGGTTGAACCCTGCAGTTTATGAAAGAACAAATCCTGTTTTGCACAAATGTTGATAATGACACAGCACTCTGAGCACAAAACAATTTATTTTTGAAATTTAAGAGTGAGAATAAGTTTTCAACTGGGTATTGAGCCTACGATTGAACACAGCGCACCATGACTCAACAAAGGAAAACAAAGGTAAATAACCTAAACGCATCTATTGACACTCTAAACGACTCAAAACAAGAATCGAGCCAAACAAAAACAGACACATAACACTCAGATGTGTTTCGGTGGCAAGAGACCTCCCGGTTCGCAAGGAGCCAGTTTCTCCGGGTATTGTTTCCCACCCTTTCTCATTTGTGTTTCTCACATCACTCTGGCACTCAATCTCTATTTTTCTGAAAAAAGCCCTTTCCTCACTTTTTCTCTCATCGCACATCTCTCTATTCTTCAATCTCTCTGATTTTTTTTTTTATCCCTCCCCTGGGTGGTTGATGGATAAACAAGAAGTTGCGAGCTCTTGCCCCTAGCATTCTGCTAGATTCTCTTTCTTCTGCTCGCAACAGTGAACTTTCCCACAGAGGGGGTTGCGCTACAACTGGGTGTGTAGCAAATCTGCAGCTGACATCGGTTGATGACACCCTTGGCCAATTCGGATGTGACCAGACCTTTTCGGATGAGGGAGTGGAATATCCTGCTCCATTCCAGTTCGTGCTTCACACTTGGCTTGGTACCTCGATGCTTGGAGGATATGAGAGCTTTTAGCCTTCCGTTGTTAGCTTCAGTGGTGCCCTTTTCTGGCAAGTAGAATGCCCTTTCTGGCAAGTATGTTGACAATGGGGAAAAAATAGAACACCTGACTCAACTGTGCCCCTAGTTCATCATTTTGACCATTTTTTTGTTTTTAAGCTTATGCTAAAACAATTGTAATCAATATGAGAGTTAGATTAACATGCTTGTTCGATTTTCTGATTTAAAATCATGTAAGTTAGGTTATGAGCACTAAAAATTTTCCTTTTTCGGGTCCAAGAAATGGTCCAGTTTTGGAAAAATTGAACAAATTTTTGAGAAGATTAGTCAACTTCATTAAAAATTCTCAAAACTTGTTTTTACAAACGGCCACTGCTCGACCAGCACAGAATTTACTCTTGGGATGCACAACCACAGATCCAAAACAATGGAAAATTGCCCCTTGTCTGAATGGCACTGCACGACACCAAATCTAGCAACGAAAAGTTGCCCCTTGCTTGAATGGCAACTCACGGCAACGGAAAGTTGCCCCTTGTTTGAATAGCACCGCGACACACTGTAATCAGTCCTCAAAGTGACGATCACAACCGAACTCTCGGATACAGAGAAGACAAAGATGATCAGAACCATTACATGGACACAGTCGATTTGGAAGTGTTTATGGCTGAACTTTAGAATGAAGTTGTCTACGTATCCCAAACATGGGAATCAAGCCTGACGTAGTTCCGGGGTAAGGTACACTCGGGTATTAACCTCTCCTTTTACGCTCTAATTTTTGCCAAGGCCGCCCTTTCTGGGTTTTCAACCTTGCGAGCTATGTTCTTCTTTTCTTTTCAATTCTTTTCATTTCTTTTCTTCTTCTTTTTTTTCATCTTTGCATTTTTTTTAATTTTGTTCTTTTCTTTGCTCTAACTTTTGGCAAGGCCGCCCTTCTGGGTTTTCAACCTTGCGAGCCTCTCAAGGATAAAAAGGTTTAACTGGTCTATGTTGATCGGTTTGAGATCTCAAAGCCGTCTGAATCCAAAAGAGTGGCTGCTGTTCGCTGATGATGTAGGAGTCCATCCAATTGGGGGCTGAATTTGCCCCTAGTGTCGCGGATAGGAACTTGATTGTCCTTCAACAAAAACTTTCTTCTTTTCTCCATTCTAGGATTTGGCATTCTTGCCGATCTTCATTAACTTGAGCAATGTCCCAATCTTTGACTCTTCGAGCACATCTGACATGTTTTGCCCCTAGTTCAGGGGATGCTTCTAATCTAGCTTCACAAGCTTCCTTTGATAATATCTGATCTGACTTTTCTTGCCCCTAGTTCAAGGGTTGCTTCAAATCTGGCCATACAAGCCTCACATTGTGGTTGACCTTGAACATTCTGAATCCAAGTTCAAGGTTTGAAAGCAAAAGGGGTTGAGTCTCGAGGCTGAGAGTGATCCTATGCTGCACAATCTCAAGAGCGATTCCATACAGGTCTTCGCAGAACTACACAAAACATTTTTTGAAATCTTTTAAGAAAGCGACAAATCGCTCGCGCTGAAGAGAGTGTAGAACCAATCTTGATCAAGCTAGGATCATTCTCAATACTCACATTAACAAACATGATCTCATTCATTAAGGGCTTAGCATGCCTCTCTTTCTCTCAATTGATCAAATTTTTTGCAAATCCAGAGAAATTCCTCCCTCTTTGTTTTCATTACAATGTTCGAAAGGTTTTGAACTCAGGTCAATGCAATGACTTCAAGGCACAGAAAAGACATAGTGAAAAGCATTGCCCTTTCATTCAAATTTGCTGGCACAACTGGCTTAAATCAGAAACAAACTCAAGAGTGTGAAAATCATTGATGTTTTATTCAGATCTTCTGGTGCAACTGGCCCCATGGCAGAAACAGACTCAAAAGAAAGAGTGTAAAAGACAAATACAAAACAAGATAGTGATGTCCGAGGTAACACCCCCGAAATCACCTGACTCCGACATAACACAACAGGACTAACTCGATACAATCAAGACAGACTCAAAACAACGCAACAAAACTGACTCAATACCCAAGTCAGGAAGTAAAATAAACAGCATTCGCAAAATGCTCAAAACAGTGCGTGCCATACGCCACATCCGGAGTAAACTAAGCGCCATTTGCAGGTGGTTCATCCCCCGATCACATAATCACATTATCCCCCAAGTTCACTGACCCAGTGCCGATAGACTTTGCAGGACCTGGCACGACGATGACCTCTTTATCAATCAGATCTTGTATTTCATAGCGAAGACGAAAACACATGTTGGTGTCATGGCCGGCTTGTTGATGAAAGGCACAGTACTTGGCCGGATCATGGGAGGAAGGAAGTTTATTCGGGAGAGGCCGAGGCTCAAGGGGTTTGAGATGGCCTTTTTCCAACAAGGATTTGGAAAGCTTTGGACAAAGGCACATAGAGGGCATGGAAGACCCTCTGGCCTCGGGGTGGGTACTTCGAGGTTTGTGATTTTTTATTAGATGCACCAGCAAAGGGATTGATAGGCACCGACTAGGTTTGCTGAACTCTTCTGAGTTCAGGATTAGAGCTAAAAGGAACGTTTCTGGTACAACGACCCTTCTCCCGGCTTGCCCCTTGATTCAAACTGCCCCCAACTTGAGTGGCGAAAGTGCCATCCACAATCTTTGCAACAACTGCAATCACTTGCTATTTGTTCAGCCCTTCAGCTTTCAAAGCCTCAACAGCCCACTGAAGGTGTTCATGGGGACCAATGCCTGCCCCGACCTTGTTCTTACCACTGGCCTCCACTATGCTAAGAGATTGGCCTTCTTCTAATGTAGCCCGTCCCAAGATTAGGGAGCCTTTTGACATGAAATCCCTGGTAGGCGATGTGGTTGATGATGGAGCCAAAACTCCAAAGGCTAAATCCGTCACAGTTCTCTGAAGATCTTCGATCATTCTCATTAGCTCAGAAGTAGTGAGCTCACGGGTTTGAGATGATTGGGGTTCAGATGCTCCCATCATGCATAAGTCCATGCTTTTCGAGATAAACACCTCAGTCTTGGGTAGATAAGCCGGGGTGATATATAGGCTGGGGTTGTAGCCGGATGGCAGTGTATGGATTAAATTAAGATATGGGGGTGACAGGTTTGTAGTGGCCTGAGGTCCCTTTGGTGGAGCTATGATCTCTTCGTCAATAAGATCCTGAATCTTATGACGGAGACGGATGCAACGGTTCGTATCATGACCGTGCTGTTGATGGTAAACACAGTGTTTAGCTGGGTCATATCTTGGTGGAAGAGGGTTTGAAAGGAGTTGAGGTTCTAGGAGTTCTAGGTGCCCTTTTTCCCGCAGCATTTTCAAAGCTTGATAAAGACTCATGTAAAGAGGATGGAAACTTCGGGCTTGGTGCCGAGTTGAAGTGGTTGGTCTTTGGCTATTGAGGGAAGTAGTGATAGTGTCTACTTCTGAGCATTTCACAGCTGTGCTACCATCAGTAGTAGCATTGGAACTATGAACAACATCCTTCTTTGAAGGCTCATTATCTTCCACAAAGGTTCCTTGTCGGATAGCCTCCTTGATTTGAACCCCAATGTCATGGAGGTCCTTAAAGTTGTGTCACGACCCGAACCCACCCCTATGGGTTAAGGCCATAACCGGCCAGTAATCGTGTGATTACCTACAGCCTCAAACCAAATAAATCAAAACTCATCAGAGTAAAAGGGGCCAAACGGAAGCAATTTAAAACTTTGTCCATAGAGCTGTGCTTATATGGGCACCATAACATTTCAAACATTTATATGTTAATAACTCACAGCAGAATATGTACTAATACAAAACACTGTACATACAGGATCATCCAGATTTAAGTCAGTCAAACCCAAGACTTATATACAACAATGGTCCGATGATTTCGCCAACAAAACAAAACTATAAACAGAGGACAAAAGGGCGAAGACAGTCTCATGCGTGAGACTTTTGGGCTGACTCTTCAAAACTCTAACTGTTTCTCATAATTCACCGGGGCTGGTTTTGGACGTCCCTTGGCTCACCTACATGTACATGAATGAGCGTGAGCGAATGCCCAGTGAATAATATCAATGAAAAGATACATAAGCAATTATTGAAACAATTACAGCAAACGGCCTTTGGCCCAATCATTTATGTCAATCGGCCTTCGGCCCAATCATTTATGTCAATCGGCCTTCGGCCCAATCATTTACGTCAATCGGCCTTCGGCCCAATCATTCATGTCAATCGGCCTTCGGCCCAATCATTTATATCAATCGGCCTTCGGCCCAATCATTCATGTCAATCGGCCTTCGGCCCAATCTTTTATGTCAATCGGCCTTCGGCCCAATCATTTATATCAATCGGCCTTCGGCCCAATCATTCATGTCAATCGGCCTTCGGCCCAATCATTTATATCAATCGGCCTTCGGCCCAATCATTCATGTCAATCATTGTCCGCCATTCAAACTAATGAACTTACATAACTTACATAAACAGTAGGACAACAACATATTCCAGATATCTTATTAAGATATTACTCACAGTGATCGGCTTGTGGATTTGCCCTGGAGCTCGACCCCACACATTCCATGAACACAAAAGGGTCATTAACAATTCAATCCGTTCTAAATTCACATTTTCCTCTTTAGGCTTTATTCTTATCTCTTTAACTCATTTACAATGTTTAACACATGCCTAAGAGTGCTTAGAAGTGAAAGGAAACGGAAAACAGAGCACATAATGCATTTTCAAAATTTCAGAAAACAGGGTCCCCACTCGAGCGTGGACTTCCCCACTCGAGTGGACCCTTAAGGCCTGCAAAAGTACTGGATGCATCAAAATTACGCTCGATCGCGAACTCTGGCGCTTGAGCGGAAGGCCTCTCTACATGGATCCCCGCTTGAGCGTGAACTCCCCCGCTCGAGCGGACACCATGTCTGCAAAAAGTGCTAGGAGTACGAAATTCACGCTCGAGCGGCGGTTTCCCCGCTCGAGCGGTAATCAAACTTTCTAGAAATTCCAGAACTGTTCTTGGAGTTCAAATTCGATGTTCAAAGGTCTCTACTCATGATTTTTGGCTCAAACTTCATATATTTATGTACTAACATGGTACAAACACCGAATTACATCATAATAGAGCTCAATTTCACAATTAAATCACATGCATGCCCCAATCTCCCATCAAACTTACTCTAACATAACAAATTCATGCATTCCAGCTCAAATTCTCATGAATTGTACATGCATATGCTATACAACCCTTACTCTCAACTTAGATGATGGAAAGGTAATCAAAACATGAGCTTCAACTACAAATTTACATGGATCATACCCTTTGAGCTCAAACATGCAATATTCAAAGCAATTACATACATGCATGCACATATGGGTCTTCATTATAACAAATTCGACTCAATCTCCTTATGATCAAACTAATCCATGTTCTTGACCCTTTTTCAAACCTAAATTCACAAGATGATAATTAAAGATGCATGAATTACTCACCAAGGGGCTTTAATCTTCACAATCTATGGTAAATTCTTGTGTTAGCTTCAAGACTCGTAAAGTTCAAGAGTAAAACTTGTACAATTTTCTCCCTCTCTCTCTCTAACAGCCGACCCTCTCTTTCTTAGAGTTTGATCAGCCAAAGTAAAGGTATAAGAGGTAAAGAGAGGTGTAGTGCCCTTACACAACAAATCCCACTAACCAAAATTACAAATATTGAACAATTTGAGCACAATGCCATTAAATAAATCAATTTAATCTGGCCCGAATCAATTTTCAATTAAATTGCACCATCGGCTCTAAAAATTATGCCAATCACAATGGCGTAATCAATTTCGGGTTCTATGGCCGATAAGGCCCTCAATTTAATTTCCGAAGCGGAAAATCAAACAAATATTCCTATGGTGAACAGATAGAAATTCAAAACCACATATTTTCACACAATGGCACACGAAATCATATTAAACACATAATCATACTCAAATTAAGGACCAATTAGCATACTACGGAACAGGGGTATCACAAGTTAAATATCATATTCTGCAATGTTTCGGCTTGCCTAACCATATCTTGTTGCAACGAATCCACTGATTGCTGGAAACGGATCAGCAAATCCTCTAAATTTGCCGGAGGCTGCGCCATGATAGAGGTAGATGCTCGCGCTCTGACCAAGGTGATGTGACTGGTGACTGACGAATCAGTTGAACCAGTGAGCCCTGACTGACCTTTCTTTGCCTTGCCTCGGCGACGGAACACTGGTTGCCCTTGAATTGAATTTCTGACCTAACGAAGTCTATCAACACAAGTCCGGTGTACTCGGGGGATATTGGAGCCTTCTGAAGCTATGGTTCCAAAACTACCTTGCAAAAGAGAAACAGGCAGCATCTCAGCCCCAATTTCACCAGAACAGATTTGAGCATAGTTGAATGACTGTACTCGTTACTGAATTCTGCCCCAAATGCTACCTGTAAACTGATACCCTCAGATAAAACTGATTCCCCTAAATACTGATGCCCGCAGGCTTGATACCCAGTTGCAAACTGATACATGCATTCCTGTAGAGGCACACTCTAAAACCATATAGCAAGTAAGTGAAAGCCAAAACACCCCTATGGTAGGGTAGGGTTTCCCTGTCCTATTTTGTCAGGAGCTAGGGTTTTACAACGCACACAGCGATTTCAAACAACCTATAATCGGGTAAGCAACCTGTCCTAGCTTGGAATGGTCACTACAGTTTCCGATATGCACTAGGTCAAATGGTCAAAAAGGATGCCTCAGTAAAAATCGGGGTTTGTGTTACCATCGTGGCAGAGCCCGCAACTGGTCAGCCTTATGGCACGCTTCTCAAAGTGAGCCTCCGGCAAATCGTTCAGGAATAGCATACGGCAAACACGGTGTCCTAGGCGCACCAATGCAAATGCAATGCAAAGAGACACATAAGTGTAGTCAAAACAAGATATCAGGAGTTCGAGTCAAGTTCTCTAAATCCCTAGCAAAGTCGCCAGAAACTGTAGACGCGCCCGAACGTCCCGGCTTCGCGCGCGAAGGCGCAAAATCCATTTTGTTCATTAGCTACTATAGTTCGGACTCAATGTCACGGTTCTAAATCTAATCTCGCAAAGTACAATGCAAGACCGATAAATCACCAAAGAGTCCAAATCCGGCAAATCGTTTTGGAAAGCTAATTTTTATAAAGAAGTGTCAAACATGGACTGCTTTGCCAGATATAGAGTCGCCACCTAAATGTTTTATTTTGGGAAATTTAGGAAACCCTGACTCGTGCCTAAGGCCACGTGTCCGTCATCACCAAATTTGCCTCGGCTCGGGAATTTGGGTACAAGAGGGGAAGGTCATGCAATGAGCACCCCCGCTCACCCGATCAAAGATCGGCCTTTACTAACATGATATTTTGTTTTTGAAAACACATGCGTTCTTATTCCGGTTATTAGCTAGAATTACTATGTGATGCGCACAACATACAAGTATAGACTAGATCGCCTAAGTTGGAACAAAACATTTCATGTTTGTTTGTTTGAAAATGGTTTGAAGGTGCTACCCGCAAGTAGGCTAAGACGTGGATTTGCCACCCTTGAGTGGGCTTAGAAAACATGATTTGCCACCTCAAATGGGCTTAAAACTCGCATTTCAATGAATTATTACAATTCAAGTAATCCAACCTTCATCCACAGGCATTCATGTAGTTATATCATTTAAGTAGTTAGCCTCATGGCAAGCATGCTACCATGGAAATCATTAACACACATGCGGTATGCTAAAGCATAAACACTTACAATATACTCTGAGCCAAAACAACAACTAGTTAGAAATCATGCATGATCCTAGTTTGTGTTAAGATGGCTAATGCAACACATGCAAAATGCAACTAGAAATAGGCTCGGCTATTCTAAGATGGCATATGGATGCAACACTCGATACATGTATTCAAATAGGAATTAAATACAATGCGGTTAGTATGATGCGCCGAGCCCTGTGCATGCAAGACTGATGAATGGATGCAAACATGCAGTCATAGGAATGCTAATTAAAACATGACCTAGAACTAACCATCGTAAGCGGTTAAATAAAAGGGAGAAAGACATGGGGTTGGAAGACATTCACACACTCACGCACACTTATTACAAAAGTTGGCCCTCTCGACGGAGGGTCCGAATAAATAATACAAACCAACTAATTAACTAACTACCCTAGCTAATTAATTATTACAAAACTCTCAACTAATTAAACAAATCAATTAAATTACAAAACCAACTAAGTATGAAACTAAATAGGCTACCACAGCTTTGCCTTGGAATGATGAATGATGCATGCCCGGTCGCGTCCTCCCCAAAATCCGTTACCATGCCTCATGTTGCCTCTGTTTGCACACTTCTGTATCTTTGAAAACTGTGCCAACTTCCATAGTGCTTTTGACCCACCTTAGGAACAATCTGAGAGGTGGTCGGCCAAGGGGTATGGCCATCGACCAAAGAATAATGGCCATCGGCCAATTTTGAGGCTATCGGCCAATCATTGATAGCCGATCGGCACATTTGATAGCCGATTGCCACTGCTTCCTGCAAACTCTCCTTTTGCTGCAACAGAGCACAAACAGAGGCATGGCAATGTATTTGCAAGAAAATGTGTGTGCAACTACACCCCTTATCATGTCTAAGGCTCAAAAGTGTGAAGTGCTCGGCTCTTAAGCCATCAATCACGCATCTCAATGCATGATGGCCAAAGAAGCCATATTGCACAAGGTCAATAAATGCATGACAAATGAGACACTTGGACCATCACCTTATCATGGATAATCAAAGGCAATGGAAACAAAGGGGATTGGCCCATTTTCATCACTTCAAGTATGAAATGGACCAATTCACTTTGTGTTCAACATAATGTCCGGTTGAACACAATGCAATGCACACATGCAACATGCTTATCTTGGCACATTTTACTTGATTGATTTTGTTTACACATTTTAACATTACCAATCCATTCATTAATCAACTTGTCCAAATGTGAGAGTCCTCTAATGAGAGAGAGGTCTATCAAAGAGAATGGTTTAAAGCATGAGAGAGACCAATGCCTTTGACTAGGAGTAACCCTCAAAAGAGGGTTGAAGCCATTTAAGCATAGGCCTCAATCCCAAGCATTAAACACAACCTCAAGACTAACCAATCCTCAAAACAAATCAAAAGTGAAGAAATGAAGGAAATGGCAGATTTTTCAATGATAAAGTGGCATGAAATGCAAGACTCTACTATGCAAACATCGCATGCACAACATGTTAAGGGGCCATGAACACCAAGGCAAGTGAAGAGGATAATACTATAAGCATGCATCACAATGCTGAAACATCCAAACCAACTCAAAACAAAGTTACATCATACCCAAAACAGTGGCAAAACGTGCTGAAATGGAGACTCCAAGGACTAGCCAAGCATGTATACATGTTAATGCAAGATTAAGGCACAAGACACAACTCTCCAAAGGCATTGAAAGGATGAAACATGGAGTACAATGGCATATGTCCCAGCACTGAAATGTCATGCTAAATGACTTAAAATCATGCAAACAACTCATGTGATGCATGCTGCAAGGCTTAAGCATCAAAGCTAGTGAAGTGTATTACACTAGAGGCATGCAAGACAATGCTCAAATGGCCAAACCAGCCCCAAACAGACCTTATGCAGGCCAAAACAGTAGCCAAATTGGACTGAGATGATGGATGGAAAGGCAACAAAATGAGGCTCATGCAATGGCTCACAAATAAGGCATAAAGGTACAACTCTCAAGAGCACTTAAAGAGTGGAAAAGATGGAAGTGTAAAAACACTATATGCTCTGAAATATTATTCCAAATGATGCCAAGGCATGCAAACATCACAAGTATAGCATGGTAGGGGCCTCAAAACTCAAGACTAGTCAAGGCATTTGCACTATAGCTATACAAAACATGAGTCATATGACCACGGAAGCCCAAAACAGTCCTAAAACAGCCCAAAATATGAATAAAATCATGCTGGAGCATAGCCAAAATATGCTAGAATAATGAGCCAAAACATCATGCATACAAGGCTAGTAAGCAAGATTTGCACTACAAGTACATGAAGCATGCGAGAGGTGACCAAACCAGCCCAAAACAGAGTTATATCATGTCCTAAAAGTCACAAAAACATGCTTGAAAAGAGCTAACACAAGCCACAAAAAAATGCTACTTTGTAAGGCTAACAAGGCTAGCAAAGAGGATTTAAACTACAAGTGCATAAAGCATGCAACCAATGGTCAAACTAGCCAAAAACAGAGTTATGGAAGGTCTAAGAAGTCACAAAAATGAGCCTAAACAAAGCCATAAATAAGTAAAAACACGTGCTCATTTGGTTGGCCATCAACACATGCATGCAAGACAAGAGGATAAGGGACCACCCCCTCCTATTTGAGACCTCAAAACCACCTTTCCACCACTGAAATTCCTTTGGAATTCAGTGGTTAAAGGGCCAAAACAAGATGGTTTCAAAAGGTTAAGAGATGGCTCAAAAGGCTTTACAAGCCAAGGAGCAAAAAAAAGGGGAAACACCTCCTAGCCAAACAAGGCTCAAACTACCATTTTAGAACCTCAAAATCTGAGTTTTTTATGGTTCAAAACCAGCCCCAAAATAGTACAAAACAATGGGAAAATGATGGCAAAGCAAGTGTTCAAAGCAAGCTAAAAGGAAGTAAGTATTATACCTTTGAAGCAAGGAGCACTCTAGGCACAAAAGGGGCACCAAACCAAGTTCAATCCACATTTTGGAGCTCAAACAAAGTCCCAAGAAATCTCAGCCCAAGGACAAGCAATTTTGGTTAAGGATGCCTTGGCAAACTAGTTGTATATCTCTACTTTCATGCACAAAATGGTAAGAGGTAGGCTGTTATGCACAAAATTGCAAGAGGGAGAGAAAATTCTAGAGAGAGAGGAATCTAGAGAGAGAGACTCCTCCAATTCTTCCAAGCCTTTTTTGAAAATGTTCTAACCCTTGAAAATGAGATATAAGGCTTCATTATATAGCAAAATATCAAGTTTGGTTGAAAATATCTAAGCTAGGACAGGTGGCACAAGCTGGAAACAACTGGAGGAGAAATATCTGCCAATTCTGGGCTTTCTGGACATTTTTGGCTGATCAGCCAAGATTTGTGGCCGATAAGGTTCACTTTTGGCCGACCTATGGCCGATGAGGTCCAATTGTGGCCGATGCAATTCCATAGAGGCTGATGGAAAAAATCAATGCTGGTCCCTGACTTGAAGCAAGCCTAATTCCTTCATCTAAACTCCTTTTCAGGTCATTCTTAAGCCTAAACTGTAGCCCCGGAAGTCTTCTTTCCAATTATGGAAGCCTCACCTCAAAATTCCATGTGTGCTAAGAGATATCCCTCTTTTAGTGAAGGTTGCTCAGTTTCAGTCCAACCGGAATGATGCCCAACTTCAACCAACCATATCTCTCCGATCCGAACTCGGTTTGAAGAGATTCTTGAATGAAAAATGAAGCCCCGGAAGTATTCTTTCCAACGGTGGTGGCCTCATAGCTTAAATCCAAGTGCATAGACAGATGGACCTGATTTAGCAAGGACCACTTTCTCTTAGCGATTCATGCCCAACTTCTTTCTCAACTAGGTTTCTTACCTCCACTCCTCTTTTCTTCAACTCTAAACCCCTAAACAAGGTGTTTTGAAATATTTTTAAAAGATTTCATTCTCTTTCATTCATTTCCACTTTGTCCTTGCTCGATTTACCAAAAAGCGCAACATTTGACAAAACGCGAGCCTCGGAACATCGTAGAAACTTCTTTTCAAAAATATTTTAAAAGAGAGGGTTTTAAGGTCTAAAAACCATTCAAAATAGTTTTAGTCCAAAAATGGGGTGTGAGGTTAGGATTTGACTCTCCTCTTGCCAAAAAAAAAAAAATCAAACCTTTGTCCTGCACATCTTTCATCACCAAGTAAACCATCAGTAGCGCCCAATTCTTAAGAGCGGTCAAAAATAGGGTGTCTACAAGGGCCTTCAAGGATCGCCCAAGGTGATAAAAAGAAGAAGAGATCAGCGGAAGAGGCGAGTAAGTGAGGTCGGCGAATGGCCGTAAAAATAAAGGGAATTTTTTTTTTTTTTTGTGTTTGTTTTTTTTTTTATGTAAATATTTATATTTTGATTTGTTTTTGTTGTTATTTTTAATGTAAGCACTTGAAAATGAAATTAAAATGCAGAAAATAAAAAAAATTAAGCCTAATAGAAAAATAAAATAAATTAAAATAAAATAATATCAACAGAAATTAAACTTAATGGAACGTTGGTGTTGCTGGAATGGCAATGCTAAAAAAATACCATGAGGGTTTTAAAAAAAATCAATGTATGCAAAGTTAATTTTACCTCAAGATGAAAACCCAAAAAAAAAAAAAAAAAAAATTACACAATTGAGAATAGCAAACTGTTAAGGAGAATAAATGTATGAAGGACTTGAGAGCATTCAACTGATATAAATGTTTCCATATCAATGTAGCAATACACATATATCATTTTTAAAAAAATTCAAGTTTCACAGTCATAACAAAACTTTTTAAGTAGAAATCAACATTCCAAGCTCGCCACAAATAAAATTGAAGCGATCCTCACTTAGGAGTTTTGTGAAAATATCCGTCAATTGCTTGTCGGTGTTTACAAATTCAAAAACAATATCTCCTTTTCGAACATGATCTGTTAAAAAATGATGTCGAATTTTAATATGTTTTGTTCGTGAGTGTTGAACTGGATTTTTGCTTAAATTGATGGCACTAGTATTATCACATTTAATAGGGATTTGATCATAATGCAAATCAAAGTCCTCCAATTTTTGTTTCATCCAAAGTATTTTGGCACAACAACTTCCGGAAGCTATATATTCAGCTTCGACGGTTGATGAAGCAACATAATTTTGCTTTTTGCTAAACCAATATACTAATGAGTTACCAAAAAAGTGACAAGTGCCACTGGTGCTTTTTCTATCAAGTTTGCATCCGGCAAAGTCGACATCCGAGTAACTAATTAAGTCAAATGCAACACCTTTAGGATGAAACAGTCCCAAATTTTGAGTGCCAACAAGATATCTAAAAATTCTTTTAACAGCACTAAGATGTGATTCCTTAGGATTTGATTGATATCTAGCACACATACAGATAGTAAACATAATATCGGGTCTACTTGCGGTTAAATAAAGAAGTGAGCCGATCATACCTCGATATTTTGTTTGATCAACGGACTTACCTTTTTCATCTTTGTCTAGCTTAATGGATGTGCTCATAGGAGTTCCAGCTATATTTAAGTCATACATACCAAATTTTTTGAGTAGTTCTTTTGTGTACTTAGCTTGGTTGATAAAAATTACTTCCTTACATTGTTTGATTTGAAGTCCAAGGAAATAATTTAGCTCCCCCATCATGCTCACCTCAAACTCACCTTGCATACACTTAGCAAATTCCTTACACAAGGTTTCATTAGTAACACCAAATATAATGTCATCCACATATATTTGTATAATAAGTAAATCATCATTTTTAGTTTTAACAAAAAGTGTTGTGTTAATCGCTCCTCTAGTAAAATTATTTTCAATCAAGAACTTACTTAATCCTTCATACCATGCACGAGGTGCTTGTTTCAAACCATATAAAGCTCTTGATAGTTTAAGAACATGATTTGGAAAAACATGATCTTCAAAACCTGAGGGTTGTTTAACATAAACTTCCTCATTTATAAAACCATTTAGAAAGGTACTTTTTACATCCATTTGATAAAGTTTGAAATCTCTAAAACACGCAAATGCAAGTAGCATGCGAATGGCTTCTAATCTAGCAACCAGAGCAAATGTTTCATTGAAATCAATACCTTCTTCTTGATTGTATCATTGTGCAACAAGTCTAGTCTTGTTTCTTATAATTGTACCGGATTCATCAAGCTTGTTTCGAAAGATCCATTTGGTACCGATAATGGTATGATCTTTAGGTTTTGGCACAAGTTCCCACACTTTGTTTCTCTCAAATTGGTTAAGCTCTTCATGCATAGCCATCATCCAATGTTCATCGAATTCAGCTTCTTGAAAGTTTTTAAGCTCAATCTGTGAGAGAAAAGCCAAGTTACTACAAATGTTTCTAAATGAAGAACGAGTTTCGTTACCTTTTGTAGGGTCACCTAGGATTAAATCCTTAGGGTGATTATGAACAAACTTCCATTCTCTTGGCAAATCATCATTGTTTCCTCCTTATTCTTGAGGTGGGAGAATAGGTTGTTCAATCTCTTTGTTCAACTTACATGGTTGGTTCTCTTCTTTGTAGATACTTGAATCTTCCACATTTGGTTCCAAATCTATATCATCACTAACAATTTGCTTTTGAGCAGAGATGTTAATTTCATCAAATGCCATATGTATAGATTCTTCCACAACAAGAGTTCTTTTGTTAAAAACACGATAAGCTTTGCTAGTTAGAGAATAGCCAACAAAAATTGTTTCATCAGATTCTGAATCAAATTTATCTAAGTTATCCATACCATTATTATGCACAAAACATTTACAACCAAAAACATGCAAGTGACTAATGTTGGGCTTTCTATCATGCCAAAGTTCATAAGGAGTCTTTTTGAGAATAGGTCTAATCAATGCACGATTTAAAATATAGCATGCGGTGTGAACGGCTTTGCCCCAAAAATATTCAGGAAGATTATTTTCACAAAGCATTGTTCTATTCATCTCTTCTAAAGTTCTATTCTTCCTTTCTACTACACCATTTTGTTGAGGGGTTCTAGGTGCTGGAAAATTATGTCCAATACCATGCTCATCACAAACAATTCAAATTTCTCATTTTCAAGTACTCTACCATGGTCGGTTCGAATATTAGTAATAAGAAAGCCTTTTTCATTTTGAATTCTACGACAGAGTTTTGTGAAAGAAGAAAATGTTTCATCTTTGTGTGCTAAAAACATAACCCATATAAATCTTGAATAATCATCAACTATAACAAGACAATAATGTTTACCACCTAGACTAGATGTCCTTGAGGGACCAAATAAATCCATATGTAGTAGTTGTAAAGGTCTAGTTGTGGAAATGTGAGATTTTGATTTAAACGATGTTTTAGTTTATTTTCCTTGTTGACAAGCACTACAAAGATAATCTTTTTCAAATTTAATTTTTGGCAGTCCAATTACCAAATCCTTTCTCAAAAGTTTAGCAATTAAATCCATATGAGCATGACCAAGTCTTCTATGCCACAACCAACTATTATCACTATTAGTATATAAACATTTAACATCACTAGCATAGAGATCATTAGGATGAAAAAATAAACATTATCATGGCGATTACCAACGAATAAAGCTTTATGATCATTTGTGCATTCAATTGTGCAATGTGATTTATCAAAAATAACTCGATTACCTTTATCACATAATTGACTAATACTAAGTAGGTTATGCTTAAGTCCATCAACAAGTAAAACATTTTCAATAGAAGGGTTAGGAGAAATACCGATGCTACCAATACCGATGATTTTCCTTTCTTGTTGTCTCCAAAAGTAACAAAGCCTCCATCTTTGGATGACAATGTAGTAAAGAAGGATTTATCTCCGGTCATGTGTCTGGAACATCCACTATCAAGGTACCACTTCCCTTCTTTGATTTTGGACTTAAAGCAAACCTACAAGATGACAATCAAGTGTTGGTTTTTGGTACCCATAGTTTCTTGGGTCCTTCTTGATTAGTTTTGTTAGATCCCTTAACAATCCAAATCTTTTTAATTTCTATGTTCATATTATTTTTGAATGGACAAGAAGATATGTAATAGCCTTTCCTTCTATAATAATGACAAGTAATATGAGGGTGTGTCATGAGATGTGCCTTTTCAAAAATTGTATTGAGATTCTTTTGTTTCTTAATAGGGTCATATCCAATGCCCGCTTTATGGAAAACACATCTTTGATTTCCAAGAAGCATGTTGAGATTATTTCTACCTTTTACAAAATTTTCAAGTGTTTTTGTTAAATCATCAACATTGTTTTTTAAAGCAGTTTTCTCATTAGAGATGGTGTCAAAATCATTTTTCAAAATAATTTTTTCTTTCTTTAATTCTTCTACATTACTAGATAAAGGTGCAACAGATTTTTTTAACACATTATTTTTAGTACAAACTTTTCTAAATTCATCTTGTAGTTCATGGAATGCACTTTCAAGTTCTTCATAAAGAGTAGTTACCTCATCTTAAGTAGAGTCTTCATCTTCAAGAGCCATGAGACACAAGTTGGCTACTTCATTTTCAATTTCATTACTTGGGCTCACATCTTCATTTTCTCCCCAAGCTGCTACCATGGCCTTCTTGTTTCTTTTGTAGTCTTTTCCATGATTTTTTAATTTTGGACAATCCATCTTCATATGTCCAGGATTTTTGCACTCATAGAAAATAATAGGTTCTTTCTTGTTATCTTTATTGTACTCCTTTTTGAAAGGTCTTTTTCCTCCATAATTGTTTTTCTTGAAGTGCTTTTTGAAATTTCTACTAAACATGGCATAGCTTTCATCCTCACTGGAGTTTTCATGTTCTTCTTCATTTGATGAAGCTTTGAATGCAATTCCACTTTTCCTTTTGTTTTTAACATCCTCATGTCCTTTTATGGTGATCTCATGAGTCACAAGAGAACCCATAAGCTCATCCAATCCAAATGTGGAGAAATCTTTGGCTTCTATAATGGCGGTGACCTTTGCTTCCCAAATCTTTGGTAAACACCTAAAAAAAATTTTCACCAACTCACTGTTAGTATAAATTTTGCCAAGAGATTTCAAAGAGTTTACAATTTCAGTAAATCTAGTAAACATACTTGAAATAGAACTCCATATAATTCTCAACGAACGAGTCACACCTTGATCACCTGAAATTTGGGAATATCCAGCCCATAAAATGGGAGTGAGCAATGACGCCTAGTAGAAAATAAACTTGACACATTATAAATATATATATATATATATATAATGCTCATGTTGGTTATATTCATACAACACATCATAATATACAAGTCTTGTGACTTCGATGACATTCAATGCTCGATATAAACTTTAAACCCACGATTGACTCAACACGTGGTCCTTAATTCTCCTTGAGAACATCTCTTTTTCCTTTCTTTTATAAAATCCCAAAACACATCTCATAATACCCCCACATTTATCGGTCACTAAGCACGGAAGGGCAATTGGGCACCTTCTACATTTCTGAAAATACCTCCACATTTACCGGCCATCAAGCACGGAGGAGCAATTGGACACCCATTACATTTTTAAAAAAAATACCTCCACATTTAAAGGCCACCGAGCACAGAGACACAATTGGACACCCAACACATTTATTTAACTACATCCCCCAAATTTACCGGTGTTAAGCACGGAAGGGCAATTGGACACCTTAACCATATACCAATGACATTCCCACATTCTGCGGCCTCCGAGCACGAAAGGGCATTTGGGCATCTCAACACACACAACACATTCTAAATATACACACATCCGATTACACAACTCAACACTTAATCCAATACCCTGTGGATGCAATGGAATGCAAGAGTTCCTAATATTGTGACTTAACTGAAGTCCAATTCAATCACACACAAAATCAATCCAATGAATACAATATGAAACACACACACACATATATATATATATATATATATTTTGTGTCCCCAAGTCAACTGAGCGATCAATTTTAATTATAAACCAATTCATACATTGAATCTTTCAACATTTTTTGGATTTTCACCCAAAACAACTTCCTTAAATCCTCCATTAACATCATCATAACACCAATCTCATTCCATATACGGATACTCAAGAAGATTAATCAAAATTTCAACATATAGTACGATTTTAATTCAAAACCTCATTTAAAAATAAAATCCCAAATCTAGGGTTTCAAGAAAATTGGGGGTTTTCCTCATTTCATCATCAAATCCAACAATCATCAAATATTTCTCATTAATATCTCAAAACAATCTAAATATTTCAATATTTTAAGTGAAACCCCCATTTTTTTAATATAAACATCTTTTAATCTAAAATTTCAAACTCAAATCAACCCATACTTCTCATAATACAACATAATCAATGAAATCATAAATGATTAGACTTAAGAGAACTCCCTACCTCAAGTAAGTGAGCAAACAGCGAAGACCCAAGCAAGAACTCCAACGAATTCGAAATCCAATCGATCATGAGAAAGATCTTCACTCCTCATTCACTAATCTTGTATGATCTAAAGTGGATCCTTGGTGTAATGAGATGAAATCAAAGGTTTTGTGGCTAGGGTTTTTGAACATGAAGAGGTGAGGGAGAGAAAAGTGAGAGAAAATACACAAAAAGTGGGATTTATACTTGTTGATCCCGAACAAACCACTTGAGCGACCACTCTTGTGCTCGAGCGAACATAGCCAACTCTCAGAATCTCAAACCTGCAAACAAAAGTATTGGATGCCTAGAAAGACCGCTCAAGCAAACACTTCTTCGTTTGAGTGACAAAGTGAAATTTCCAGACCGCTACAGGAGCCCTCCTCTCTTATGTTTCTGTTGGGTTCTTTTATGGCAACGACAGGGAGAGTGATGTGAGGACATAGAGGTTGTTGGAATTTCTGGGTTTGGTGAAGATTTGCAAACATGTTTGGATTTGTATGATACTTTCCTCTACAAATTCGCCTCTTATTTTCAACCTCTATATCTATATATATAGCTATTTATGTATATGAATGATGAGTGCAAGAGAGGAGAAGAAGACAAAGGGGTTTTGAGTTTGGATTAGAATTCGAAGGATAAATGAATCTGAATGTATTAATGGGTATGGATCTAGATGTTCTATCACAAAATAAAAAAAGGGGCATTTGAACTAAGAAATCAGTTGTGTGTTAAAAATTTGTAGCAAAACAAAGTATGTTTCCCTTTGATTTCATTATCAATTTCTAACTACCTCAAATCTTCTCGGGATCAATTTATCTTTCAACAATCTTAGTGGTGCATTTCCTTCACAAGTCTATGAAATTCCAAGCTCCTTCACAACTAGGATTGAGAAAGAGAGAAGAGAGAAAGGAAGAACTTACAAGCACAAGTGCAATCACAACGTCCATGTACAAGTGTGCAACTTCGTTGGTGGTGGAGATTCTGAAGAGAGGTGGGTAGTGTTCTACCCAGGTTGGTGGTCAGTAGTGGTCATCGATGAACACCCAGGTCAGTGGTGGTCGTCGTCATCGATGAACACCTAAGTCGATCGCTCGACGCTAGGTCCCAAAATCATGTTCCTCTCTCTCTCTCTCTCTCTCTCTCTCTCTCTTTTTTTATTTTATAAATGTGTGGGTTTCACGCATGGTTACAGAGGGTTTCTCACTCCCCTCTCTCTCCTCTTTCTTTGCTTTATAATCTTGTAATCACATTTGGGATAGTGAAAATTCAAGTTACCCAGCAGAACTGCTCTTCTATTATATAATTTCTTCTCCTCCCCTCCCCTCCCCTCCCCTCCCCTTCCCTTCACCTACCTCCCCTCTCTCTCTCTCTCTCTCTCTCTCTCTCTCTCCTCTCCTCTTTGCTCTATAACTTCTACTTTTCCATAATACACAAACAATTAAAACCAAAACCAATCTATTCTCAATTTGCAAACAATAACTTCCAACAAAAGTCCACAAATTAATCTTGACAAAACAACCCGAACAAACCCCAAAATATGTCTAATTAATCCCAATCCCTAAAACCCCAATTCATAGAAATTCGAATACATATATAAACTGAAGATGAAAAGAACAAACAAACAAACAGACCTTGATCAAGATTGTATCACTATAGAAAAGCAATAAAAACAAACCCCAAAATGTATCTAATTCATCCCAATCCCTAAAACCCCAATTCATAGAAATTCGAATACATATATAAACTGAAGATGAAAAGAACAAACAAACAAACAGACCTTGATCAAGATTGTATCACCGTAGAAAAGTAATAAAAACAAACCCCAAAATGTATTTAATTCATCCCAATCCCTAAAAACCCAATTCATAAAAATTCGAATAAATACATAAACTGAAGATGAAAAAACAAACAACCTTGATCAAGATCTTTTCGCCACAAAAAAGCTGCAACTTTTCATGATAGCATCGTGATGACAAATTTGTCATCATTGACGGCCGCGTAGACGATGAGTCGATTGGGGGACTTCTTGCACTCCAAGATTGCGATAAAAAAGTCCTTCGCCCCTAAAAATCCATCCCCTCTCGATGGTGTCACCGGAATCTATGGTGTTGTCAGAATCTATGGTGTCGCTAGAATCAATGGTGAGCTACTGCATATGATCTTTCTGTTGAAGGAGCTTCAGGAATAGCTTCGTGGTTGGTCTAGGGGCGCCATGTGTCATGCCCTCACCAATCACAATTCACCATGCCCTCTCATATTCCACAATTACTTAACACAAAATCGTGAATTTTACCTCTTACACCAATTACAACATTGTTGAGACATCACATAGCAGTGCCCCAAGACCAACCAATAACTTCTCCAAGAAAAATATCTTCTTTTTTTTTGTCTCCCTCATTTTGTTGAGGGGACAAATTAGCTCTTGAATCACTTTGGTGAGATAGGTGTCGCACTCTGGAGGATCACTTCACAAGATCACTATAGAGGATCCAACAAATGTGTCTTTTTACATCATATTTAAACTTTTAAATTAATTTTTTTTCAATACCTACTCTATTTTTCATCGTGTGCATGTCAAATTCTGTCAATTTAGACAGAATAAGTAACAACAGGAAGGTAAATTGCAAAACAACTAAAAATCAAATAAGGGATAAGTGGTTATTTCCAAATGATATGAGATAAAGTGCAAATGATCTAAACCATAGGCAGATAAAGCGGATTTTATCCAAAACAGACTAATGCTCAAATCTTACTGTTAACTTCAGTATTCTTATTTTCATGTACAAAAATATTAAAAAATAATAAACAATTTTAGTTCGGTTTGGTTCAATTTAAAATCGGGAATCGAACATATTTGAAAAGTTTAACTTTTTTTCAAAATCATAATAATAATCAATATTTGACCCTTATAATGAAATAAATTTTAAATTTTATCATTTTAAATTTTAAAATTTTAATTTATTTTCAATCTGAACTATCTATCTATTTTCGTTAAGTTGACGGAAATAATATATTTTAATTATTAAATTCAATGAAAAATAGTATTTTAAAGATTTTATGTACATTTATATTGAGTTTAATAATTAATAATATATATATATATATTTGTTAATTTTGCCTAACTGAAATAGGTTGATGGTTTATATTAAAAATAAGGGTAAATTACAAATACACCTCCTGAGATTTGATTAAAATACGAATCACCTTTTGTGATTTTGAAAATTACATTCCACCCCCTGAGGTTTCTAATTTCATAACAAATCGCCCATTTTATTAAGGGAAAATTAGTCTAAGGTCCCTCTTCCACTTTTGGTGATGGAAGAGATCCACAATATTATTTTGTAATGTCTAAGGTCCTTTAATCCTACACCCATATATTCAGAAAAATTCCAGTTTCTCGAACTATTCGTTTACATAAATCGATTTTGCAGAGAAACTGTAGTTGGAATACCGATCATCCATGGCGTTAAGGAGGAATCTCATCTCTCGAAGCCTTCAGGCCAAGCATTTGCACGGTCTCGCCGTCCGAACCTCTCCGGCGGCAGCGCCGGAGCTGCCTCCGTTCGATTACGTCCCCAAACCCTACAATGGACCCTCTGCCGATGAAGTACTCGCCAAGTGCAAGAAGTTTCTCGGCCCCTCCTCTCTCTTCTACTATTACCAGAAGCTTGTAAGATTGCAATATACATATATATATATATATATGATTATTTGATGATTTGTAGATCAACTTATACTCAATTGGAAGGAAACAAACTTGTATATATATGTATGATATGTATTTGAAATGTTTAGTTGGATTAATACTTGCTGAAATCTGATCAAGTTTTTGTTATGTTAAATCTAAGATTTCGACTTTTGAATTGGTCATTGAGAGGGGAGATTTGCGCGGTAGTACGGCCGAGCTACGATAACGCCGATCGTGAGGAACTGCACGGCGCCGAGCAGACCCCTCCTCTTGCGCGGCCGGAGAGGTCGACCGACCAGACTCGAACCAATGCCTGGCCGAGCTGTGACGCGGCCTGGCGCGCAGCGGTGTCTGGTGACCGATCTAAGAGCAGCCCAGACCAGACTTGAGACGCGGTTAGCGCCGGCATGCGCCTAACCGATCAGCCGAGATAGGCGACTTTCTTGTGATCAAGAATGTAGAACGGAGGAAGTCCAGCGTGCTACACGGCCGGTCAGCCAGGAGGGACCGGTCACGAATAGCTCGGCCATGGGCATCACCCTTTGACCCTTTTTGCCTAGGTACAGGCCGGCGACACATTGTTCGGTTGTGTGCTCGAGGTGACCATTCTCCACAAGCGATAGGCCGGTCGTGGTACTCCGGTTAAGGGTGCCACCTGGGCCAATGGCGTGAGGGAGAGGACATCTGCTCCACGCACGCCTCAATACCGTTGGACAGTTCTGTGTGTACTGGTGGGAGGACTAAGCCTTTACACGCGTAAGGTGGTGAGAGGCGAGCACTGCCACCTGTCCAGGGAAGGACAGCAGAGGTAGTGCGCGCACAATCTTGGGGCTGCATGGCCAGCCTAGAAATATGGAAGAAGACGAACGTTAGAGGTATGCGAATTCACTCCTCCGAAAACACTCTCTCTCTCTGATAGCCCTCTTCTTCCTCAAGTGGTCTGACTTGATCGTCGGAGGGTCTATCCGGCACACCACCGCCGAGCAGCTCACCATTTTTGTGTCGCAGGATCTGACGCCGTCACGAGAAGCTTGACGTCCAAGGAGTACGGAAAGCAGAGGATATTTCGCCCCCGTACAATTGGCACCGTCTGTGGGAATTCTTTGATACTCAACCCTTGTTCTTCAAGCCTCTTCAACCATTTCCATGGCCAACAATGACGAAGTTCCGCTGTCCGTTGTCGATGGTGTCACTCCAGAGTATGTCCGAAGGAGAGAAGGCCCCCCGAATGTTCCAGCCATGGCGGGCCTGGAAACTTCTTCGCGAGGAGCGCGAGACAAACGTGGGAGGAGTTCAGATCGCTCGCAGAGCCCAGAAGGCCGCCGACGCAGGGGGGAGTCCCGTACGCAGCGCCTGGAGCACAAACTCAAAGACCAAGACGCCCTCATTCGCAAGATGGCGGCGGAGATGGAGCTGCTGAAGCGCCAGATTAAGGGGAAGGGTGTTGCTGGAGAGGGCAACCTCAGTGAGCGCACCCCCTCCCCTCGTTCTAGCAGTCGTCGCCAGAGGAGGACTCACTCTATCTCCATCACCAGGAACTATGGGGTTGGAGATTCCGACCAAAGAGAAGGCAGGTCCCTCTCTCGCGACAGCACTTACCACCCCTCACGCCCGACGCCGACGTCGCGATCCTCTTTCTCCACACGTTCCAGGGACTTGAGGGACGTATTGGAGGAGAGGGCGCGCCGTCGGGAGGCTCAGAGAGTGCCGGCATTGCAGAGGTTGAGCGCTCCAGTTCGTTGTAGTGAAGAAGTGGTAATGCCGGCTCCCAGAGTGATGGCCCCTGCGCTGGAGGACAAAGAGCTGGCGCGACTTACTGCCACGCCGTTGTCCCCAGAGATTGAGAGCACACCACTCCCTGCCGGATTCCACCAGCCAAAGTTCACTTTGTACGACGGCAAGACGGATCCGTACATGCATGTGAGTCATTACCGGCAAGTGATGGCTGGCCACCGGCAAAATGACGCCTTGATGTGCCTCATATTCCCAGCAAGCTTGGGAGAGCTGGGTTTGAAGTGGTTCGAAAGGCTCCCGGAGGGGAGTATTGAGGGGTGGCAGCAGCTAGCGGAAGCCTTCGTCACCAGATTCAAAACCAACACCCGAACGCCGAAGGAGGTCGACCATCTCCTGGGCGTCAAGATGGAATCTGGATGTTCGTTGAAGGCATACAACGCGAAGTATTGGGAAACTTACAACGAGATCCTCGACTGCCCTACCAACCTGGCGATCACTCAGTACAAACGGGGTCTCCCAGTCGGACATAGGCTGCGAGATTCACTTACGATGCACCAACCTACAACCATGGAGTCTCTAATGCAACGGATCAATGAGCACATTCGCGTGGAGGATGATACCGCCTCCGCGACCGAGAAGGGTAATCCGATCGTGGCGGACAGAAAGGTGGCAGGAAAAGTTCACTCGGTCGGGCAGGAGGATAACCGCCCAAGCGACCGGTCAAAAAATCAACGCCATGGACCAAACCATGATGACCGAAACAAGGGTCGCAGAAACGACCGAGCTGACGCACCCCGCGACGCAGAGGAAGATGCCAAGAGAAAACTGAAGGCGCGGACGGGAATTACCACGGTCTTCAAAATTCCCATCTACCGCATTTTGAGCGAGATCCGAGGTGAACCTTTTGTCCGTTGGCCGGCCAAGTTAAGGAGTGCGCAGCGAGGCTTCAATCCGAAATATCGCTGCACCTTCCATGAAGAACGGGGGCACCGGACAGAGGACTGCTTGCCGCTCAAACAGCACTTGGAGGAGTTGGTGGCTGCGGGGCATCTTGACCAATACATAGATGGGGGCGTCAAGGCCACGCCAACGGGACAAACCGAGCCTAACGGCCTGGCCGCCCTAGAAGCGCCCCCGCAAGGTGTAATCAACGTCATCCATGGCATCATTGAGCTAGCAAGGGTCTGCGAGCTTAGAGGGATGATCAAGAAAGCCGAACACATGAGGGAAGTGCTCTCTGTACAGCCCGCCGTAAAGAAGGGAAAAACCGAAGAGAGGGACATCCTTTCGTTCTCGACCAAAGACTTGGAAAGGGTTCAGATGCCGCACAATGATGCCTTGGTGGTGACTCTTCGCGTCAAAGACTTTGATATCAAGAGAATCCTAATCGACCAGGGGAGTTCGGTCGAAATCATGTATTATGACGCGTTCAAACAAATGAAGTTAGAAGACAAGGACTTGGCCCCTGCAACATCTCCTTTGGTCGGCTTCAACTCGCAACCAGAATGGCCGATCGGAAAGATTATTTTGCCGGTAAAAGCGGGATCGGTCGTGAAGCAAGTAGAATTCTGGGTGCTCAAAGTTCCATCCACTTACAATTTGATCCTGGGCAGAGGTTGGTTACATGCCATGCAAGCAGTAGCGTCAACTTTCCACCAAGTCATGCGCTTTCCGGCACCGAGCGGGCAAATAGAGGAAGTTTGGGGAGACCAGGTGATGGCCAAACAATGCTTCATTGCGGTAAATGGCAGCCGAGCAGCCAAAGGGTTTGTCCAGATGATCGAGGGGTCCGAGGGAAAGGAGGTCCTCGAAGACGTGGGAAGAAAGGCCGAGGAAAAATCGGTCGAAGATCTGGTGGAAGTGCGCATTGACGAAAACGATCCGACTAAATTCTTCCTCTTGGGATCATCTTTGTCTAGCGACGAGCGGACGGATTATGTCAACTTCTTGGTTTCCAATTTGGAGGCCTTTGCCTGGACGCCTTACGACATGCCTGGCGTCGACCCGAGCTTCATTTGTCATCAGTTGAATGTCTTCCCCAATGCACGGCCAGTCATTCAAAGGACGCGCCGCTCAGCCTTGCACCATGCTGAAGTGGTGGCAGAAGAAGTGAAGAATTTGTTGGAAGCTGGGGCCATAGAGGAGGTGCAATACCCTCGGTGGATATCCAACACGGTGGTTGTTCCGAAGAAGAACGGCAAGTGGCGAGTCTGCGTTGACTACAAGACCGTCAACCGAGCTTGCCCGAAGGATAGCTTTCCCCTCCCTCGAATTGACCAGCTGGTGGACTTGACCGCTGGCCATCAGAGGTTTAGCTTCTTGGATGCGTATCGCGGCTACCACCAGATAGCCATGTATAAACCGGACAGAGAGATCACGTCGTTCACCACCCCCAGAGGCTTATACTGCTACAAGGTCATGCCGTTCGGACTAAAGAACGCCGGGGCAACCTTTCAGCGGATGGTGACAAAGATGTTCGCCCCTCTCTTGGGCCGAACTATGGAAGCCTATATCGACGATATGGTGGTGAAGAGTAAGGAGAAGTCCCAACACCTTGCCGACCTAGCAGAGATGTTCGCCATACTCAAGCACCACAAGCTTCGTTTGAACGCTTCCAAGTGCGCCTTCGGAGTTGGAACCGGAAAGTTTCTGGGATTTTTGGTCACAAACCGGGGAATCGAAGCCGACCCATCCCAAATCAGGGCGATACAAGAACTGGAGCGCCCGAATTCCACAAAGGACGTGCAACATCTTGCCGGGATGGCAGCCACGCTGAACAGATTTATCAGCCGGTCTTCGGATCGTTGCAGACCCTTCTTCAAGACTTTGAAGGCTAAGTTTTTCTGGGACGATGAGTGTGACCACGCACTGGCGGACCTAAAGGCGTACCTCTCCTCAGCCCCTATTTTGGTAACACCTCAGCCGAGCTAAGAGTTGTATCTCTACTTGGCGGTATCTCAACATGCGGTGAGCGCCGTCCTGGTTCGCGCTGAAGGCATCCAGCACTTGCCCATCTTCTATGTAAGCAAGACTTTGCTCCCAGCCGAGACAAGATATCTTCCTTTGGAAAAATTGGCGCTGGCCCTGATGATGGCGTCAAGGAAGCTGGCACACTATTTTCATGCCCATACAATAGTGGTGCTGACCGAGTTTCTGCTTAAGGTGCTCTTTGAGAAGGCCGACTTCACTGGGAGGATTCTGAAATGGGCCGTGGAATTGGGGCAGTACGACATCAAGTTCCGCCCGCGCACCGCAATCAAAGCTCAAGCTCTTGCAGATTTTGTGGCGGAATTTGCCCCCGGAACGCATCCAGTTTGCCCGGTTGATTTGGCTAGTGCGGATTTAGCACAGCCTACGGTTCAGGCAGTAGAGGCAAGTGTTGGTGCGCAAGAGGAGGAAGGGCAAACAGCGACCGAACCAGCAGAGGCGAGTGACACGTTGGGGGGCGGAGTCAACCATGACAAGGAAAGAGACCAGAATGAGCCGACCAGGGACTTGGATTTGAGGAATTCCCAAAATCCCTCTGATTGTTGGAAGCTGTTCATTGGAGAGATGTGGAAGCTCTTCGTCGATGGGGCGTCCAACAGACATGGGGCCGGGCTGGGAATTGTGCTGACTTCGCCGGACGGGCTGATTATTGAGCAAGCAATTACGCTCGGCTTCCCAGCTTCCAACAACGAGGCCGAGTATGAGGCCCTACTTGCCGGACTAAGAAGCGCGTTGAGAATGAAAGCCACAGCCCTTATGGTCTTCAGCGACTCCAAGCTGGTGGTCAATCAAGTCTCAGGGGAGTATGAGGCCAGGGATGAAAGAATGGCCAAGTATCAGGCGCTGGTGCGTGCAGAAATCAAGAAGTTCGATGCCATAAGAGTGGAACAGATCAACCGCGAAGGAAACAACACGGCTGATGAATTGGCCGGGCTCGCTTCTACTCAGACGGCCTTTCCCAATCCCTTGATGATCGAATTTTTACCGCGGCCAAGTATAGAGGAACCGGAGGTAACCAAGGTACTTTGCACTGACTTAGGTCCTTCTTGGATGGATCCTATCATCACCTTCTTGAAAGATAGAATTCTACCGGAAGAACAGAAGGCGGCCCACAAGATCCGGGCAAAGTCAGAGCGGTTTTGGCTCTCCCCGTCCGGGGCCTTGTATAAGAAGTCTTTTACTGGGCCGTATTTGAAGTGTGCCCACCCCGCCAAGGTGGAAGCTTTTCTCTACGAGATCCATAAAGGCATCTGCGGCAGTCATACTGGGGACAGATCCTTAGCTTACCGAGCAATTTCTCAGGGTTATTGGTGGCCGTGCATGCAGGCAGATGCGCAAAAATATGTTCGCAGGTGCGAGAAGTGTCAGAAGTTCGCCCACTAGATCCACCAGCCGGCTAGAGATTTGCTCCCTCTCACAAGTCCTTGGCCGTTCGCGCTTTGGGGGTTGGATATTGTTCGGCCACTCCCAGCTGCACCGGCCAATCGCAAGTTCTTCATTGCCACCACCGACTATTTCACCAAGTGGGTTGAGGCCGAGCCACTAGCGACCATAAAGGAAAAGGACGTGAAGAAGTTTGTATGGAAAAACGTCATCACTCGTTTCGGTATACCCAAGGCCCTCATCTCGGATAATGGCACTCAATTTGATGGTAACCTTTCACGGATTTCGCGAAGAGTTGAAGATTGAGTTCTACAATTCGACACCGGCCTATCCTCAGTCAAATGGTCAAGCAGAGGCCTCAAACAAGACCATCCTGGACGGGCTGAAGAAGCGGCTTGAGAAGGCTAAGGGCAAGCGGGCTGAAGAACTACCTAATGTGCTCTGGGCGTACCGCACTACCCCAAGACGGTCGACCGGGGAAACACCATTCGCCTTGGCCTACGGCATGGAGGCCGTCATCCCGTTGGAAATTGGCATGCCAACCATCCGCTCTGAAAGTTTCCAGCCTGATCTAAACGATGAAGCCGTGGCATTGGAACTTGACCTCGCTGAGGAAAGGAGGGAGCAAGCGCTAATTCACATTGCTGCTTACCAACAAGAACTATCCAAGAAATACAACAAGGCAGTGCATCCCAGGCTATTCAAGATTGGGGACTGGGTCTTAAGGAAGGTGGTTGGCAACACGGTGGTCCCTGGCGAAAGAAAGCTCGGCGCAAATTGGGAAGGACCATACAAGGTGATTGGTCTTGCTGGTAAAGGGGCATACCATCTGGAAGATTTAGATGGCAAGGCTGTCCCCAGACCATGGAATGCGGGCAACCTCAAGGTCTTTTACTTTTAAGATGTAATTTGCTTGTGTTGTTTAGCTTTTCTAGACCTGTAGCCTTTTGGCACTTGATGTAAAAAATGGCAATGCTTTTGTAATGAAAAATAGCCCTCTTGTTGTTTGGTATTACATCTTTGTCCAATAACGTAGCAAGGACACAAGACAATTATGAATGCCAGGGGCAAGGAGACCGACCTGAATGAGACCGGACTGATTTCCTCTCGCCGGAGTGGAAGTAGACCGCACAAACAGTTAGATGGGCCAACGATATAATTGGCGTATGGACCAATTCGCTTTAGGGCCGAGCTGGTTTTGCTCGCCCGGTCGAAATGTTGGCGTCATGACCAACTTAACTGTAACATTGGTGTTTTGCCCAATGTAAGGGCCGAGCTGATTTTGCTCGGCCCAGTTGGCATATTGGTGTCTTGTCCAATATGGAAAACGAGCTGATTTTGCTCGGCAAAACTTGCAATGTTGGTGCTTTGTCCAACCAGTAAGAAGCCGAGCTGACTTTGCTCGGCAGAAAGGAAATGTTGGCGGTTAACCCAACTCAAAGGCGAGCTGATTTTGCTCGGTTACATTGAAGTATTGGAATTCTATATAGTCTGCGAACCTGTTAAGGCCGAGCAGATTTAGCCCGGTCCAGTTAAAATATCAGTTCATTTTAAAGTTCCAAGAGCCGAACTGCTAGTTCTAATTAGAAAACGGTCAAAGTGATTTTAGCCCGGTATGCGGCTTAGCCGACCTGGCAGTTGTGATTTGTCAACGATTGAATCGAGAAATTTATGCACAAGCCAACCGAAAAGAAATAGGCAATGAACGAGCAAAAAGCATAAGTTTCATTGATAAGAGAAAATTCGGTACAAGAGGGGGGAACATAGCCCGGTTACATTTCAAAAACAAAGAAAAGCAGGAAAATGAAAAAGGAAATCTTCAATCCAGTTCAAGGTTTTGTTCGGCTGCCTCCACCGTCTGCTCGACGGTCACAATTGTCTGCTTGAGCATGTTTTCCTCGGCGTCATCGTCAGCTTCCTCCATCGTGACAACCTCCCGATCAATAACTTCTTCATTTTCGGCATCTTGAGATGCCGCAGGAGAAGTTTACTCGGTTTGCTACGCGGCGGCGGCTTCTTCCTCAGCCTCTTTCCTTGCCTCTGCAATAAGTCAGTTTTGTGCGGCCTTGGAGTACGCCTGCATGTAGAACGGGATATAGGCAGCAGGCGGGTTGATGAACATGTCAAAATCCTGACCAAGGCCAACTTTCTCCACGGCAGCTTTCCAGCCGCACTGGAAAAAGATGTCTTTGGTCGCTTGGACTTGACGTTCATAGGTCTTCTCCCCTTGCGCATACCCTCGGTCCTCTGCATCCTCAACCGCCTTGTCCCTCTCCGCTTTGTGTGCATCACGCAGCTTTCGGAGCTCGGCGAGGTACCGAGCTTTGGTCGACTTCACGGCCCTTTGTTTGTCAGATTCGGCTCGGTCGACTTTTTGGCTCAGTTCGTCCCGCTCTGCCGCTAAAGCCTCCTGCGCGGCCTTGAGTTTTACTATCTCGGCCGCTTGGGCCTTATTCTCTGCGATGGCATCTCGTAGGCTCTGCCACACTTTGATCATCCAGTCGTGGGCCAAATAATTCTTTTGCGTGGCCTAAAAACAAGTGCAAAATTGAGTATTCGAGAAACCGAGCAAAAACCGAGCAATAACTTCAAGGAAAAGTGAACAACTTACTAGAACGATCGACTTTGCTGCCGAGCGAAGTACTTTCAGGTCGGACAGCTCGTCATGCCTCTTCATGTCGGCTGGAAGGATTAGCCCCTTGGTCATGTTGAAACCAAGGGAATAATCCTTATCAGCATAGACCGAGTCTTCAGCAGAAACTGGCCGGCCCTGGTATTTGAACTCGGGTGCCCAGACCGGGGGGGTGGCTGGGCCCTTGCCCTTAGATTTGCCGATCTGTTGTTGCTCGGTCTGGTCCCCGAGCTCGTTGGAAGCGTAATCTGTGGAGTCATCGTCCACGAGGTGCTGCGCGGCGTGCTCTTTCCTCGGTCTTTTCTTGGGCCGGCCAGCCGGTTGTTCGCTGGCAAGGGCCAGCACAGCTCCTTCTGTTTGCCCGGCTGGGGTGGAGGACGTTCCCCCAGTTGCCTCTGGAGGTGGGGACTCGCCTTCCTCCCCGGTTATCATGGACTTGATGGCCCTGATTTTTGCCATTTCTTGCTCGGCGGTGAGGGGAACAAGTCTGATCGGTGGCAAGTTTGGATCTGGTTCTGGGGATGGCGCACGCAGGAAGTCGGTAACCCGGCTCTTGCGCGGTGCCTGGTAATGGTAGGTCTGTTCGAAGCCGAGCAGTTTCGACGCTGCCCTCTCCTCAGCAGGATGGCGCAGCAGGGCTCTGATGGCTTCTTGGTTGGCCTGATGATAGTCTGCCGCTAAGTGCTTATCTGCAAAAAGAAGACCAAGTGTTAGACCGGTGCAAAATAATAATAATGAAATGCATAAAGAAGATAGTGCGGTCAGCCGGGCTACTTACCAGCACTGCCAAAGTCTTTCCTAATATACCATCCCGGTATGGGTGCCTCAGTGTCTTCGTAGCGACCGGACACCCACAAGAAGTCGTCGTCGTTCGTCTCCTTGTCCGGGTTGCCCTCTATGAGTTTTGCTCGGCCCTTCTTGACTTTGAGGTACCAACAAAGGCCACTCTTATTTCTACTAAGACTATACTGATGGAAAATTTCGGCCAGACCGAGATTGAGACCGAGCCTCCGATTCAGCTCGGCGACCCCGTTTATTATTTTGTACGTGTTATTTGAGACTTGGCTCGGGCAAAGCCTTGTCTGCCTCAAAAACTCGCAGATCAAGGGTTGAACCGGGAAACGGAGCCCTCCTTCTACTATTGACACAACGGTAAAGGGGCACCGGTCTAGATCGCCCCAAGGAGTATCTCTCTTTTTGGCGAGCTCTAAGATGATGTCGTCAGGAATTTTGTACTCCATTCGAAACTCCGCCATCGCGCCGGGTGAGCTGACCATAAATCGATATTTACCCATCTATCCGGGGTTTATTTGGTGTAGTGTGTATCTCGGTCAAAAATGTTGGTGTGTTTGCTCGGACTTTGAGCTCCACCAATTATAGTGCTAGACTGGCTTGGTCGGTCCTATTTGTTCTGCATGTTAAAAAATAAGCCCAAGGGTTAGCACGGCATAAATTGCACGGCCCATATTGGAAATCCTAGCTCGGAGAAAGGTTTTAGGCGTTTGGCCGGTCTAACCCCTATCTCGGCTCATCAACATGGCTGATTTAGCCTGCCCGTTTTTGTTCTTGTTTCGGCTCGGTCAAGGCAGTTTAGCTCGGTTCAGTTCTATTTACGGATCTAATTGAGCTTTCAGCTCGGTCTAGGCCCCGTGTCAAAATCTTAGGTTTTTATCCCGGTTCAGTCCTAGTTACCGACCTAGTTAATTGTTCGGCTCGGTTGCGGCCTCAACGAGAAGCCACAAACCAGTTTTTGCTCAGTTGAAGCTCTCACTACGGATCTAAATGAGCATTTAGCTCGGTTTTGCACAGTGTTCATCGCGTTCATCCAGTTCATCCTTTGTTCAAGGCATTCATTCAAGTTACTGGGGAACAGGGGCACGAAGGGCCCCTCCACTCTATTGATTCCCATTTGCCCTAGGGTGTACCAGTTCTAAGCAATGAAAGGGAGCACTAGAATAGTCTCAAACGAAGAACACGGAAAATGCAAGCTAGAACTCGAGAAAAATGAAGTTCAAAGAATGAGAAAGTTGGGTAGGGAGGACTTACCAAAATCTGGAGCCAAGAAGAAGCAGGCCTCGCGAGCTCGAATGCGATGTTTGTAAGGGCACCAACAAGCTAGAATGAACGATAGACGCAGCAGCAGAGAGGAGACTTGGAGCGTTTGAAAGTCAGGGTTTCGGCTTGAGGGCAAGAATGAATAGTGAAGGGGCAAAATGACCCTTCACTGGAGCATAAAAAAGGGGGGGAAAACAACCCAAACGGCACAGCCGTTTGAATTCCGTGCGTGCAAGACAGCTGGTTGCACGACCCAATGGCGTGGAGCCACGTGGCACTGAGAATGCGGCTGTCAGTACGGCTGTACGACCCTTGACAAGACTACCGACATGATGGCCGGCCAAATGGGATAGCTCGGCGCCAGATATTTCCCCAATGATGCTCGGCTTGGTAATGGCGCAACTCAACTGTTGGCTCGGTCGCAGAAGTAATCCCGATCACGATAGCTCAGATGGGATTAAGGGGCAATTGAGAGGGGAGATTTGCGCGGTAGTACGGCCGAGCTACAATAACGCCGATCGTGAGGAACTGCACGGCGCCGAGCAGACCCCTCCTCTTGCGCGGCCGGAGAGGTCGACCGACCAGACTCGAACCAATGCCTAGCCGAGCTGTGACGCGGCCTAGCGCGCAACGGTGTCTGGTGACCAATCTAAGAGCAGCCCAAACCAGACTTGAGACGCGGTTAGCGCCGGCATGCGCCTAACCGATCAGCCGAGATAGGCGACTTTCTTGTGATCAAGAATGTAGAACGGAGGAAGTCCAGTGTGCTACACGGCCGGTCAGCCAGGAGGGACCGGTCACGAATAGCTCGGCCATGGGCATCACCCTTTGACCCTTTTTGCCTAGGTACAGGCCGGCGACACATTGTTCGGTTGTGTGCTCGAGGTGACCATTCTCCACAAGCGATAGGCCGGTCGTGGTACTCCGGTTAAGGGTGCCACCTGGGCCAATGGCGTGAGGGAGAGGACATCTGCTCCACGCACACCTCAATACCGTTGGACAGTTCTGTGTGTACTGGTGAGAGGACTAAGCCTTTACACGCGTAAGGTGGTGAGAGGCGAGCACTGCCACCTGTCCAGGGAAGGACAGCAGAGGTAGTGCGCGCACAATCTTGGAGCTGCATGGCCAGCCTAGAAATATGAAAGAAGACGAACGTTAGAGGTATGCGAATTCACTCCTCCGAAAACACTCTCTCTCTCTGATAGCCCTCTTCTTCCTCAAATGGTCTGACTTGATCGTCGGAGGGTCTATCCGGCACACCACCGCCGGGCAGCTCACCATTTTTGTGTCGCAGGATCTGACGCCGTCACGAGAAGCTTGACGTCCAAGGAGTACGGAAAGCAGAGGATATTTCGCCCCCGTACAGTCATGATAGCAAAAAGCATTCACATTTATTTGTTATTTATTTATTTTAGATTTTTGATCATTTGATCAAATTGTCCTAAAATCTTGTGAATCTCCTTGTGTGATTGAGTTAAAAGGGCTTTTCCAGAAGCACAAATTTTATTCTATTTGTTTCAATTTGAGATATGAAGCTTGTTTCTAACCTGAATGTTTTAGGGAGGTTGATTTAGGTTCTCTAATTACATGGTTCAGGAAATAGAATTTTGAATTTGAGATATGAAGCTTGTTTCACTTTTGGTGTTGGTCCAAAGAAATTTGGAATTTTCTCTGTGATGTGTCCAGAGAAATTTGAAATTTTCTCTGTGATTTGTCCAAAGAAATTCTCTGGATTGATTTTCTCTGGATTGATATTGAGGGACCTTACATTTTCTCTGGTATTACATTTTCTTTTCATTCAAGTTAATGCTCTTCTAGTTGTTAAGAATGAATTTTGACAAAAATTTTTCATTCTGCTAATTTAGCTAATGAATTTGGCGCATGAGAACTTCATTGCTATACTGTTTTGGATCCTTCCATGTTTTATTAAATAATTTTTGGTCCTAGAACAGTAGGTATCCTATCAAGTTTATTCCTTCGGCTTGTTACTCATGTTAACTACAAAATTTGGTGACCTGCTATGATGAGGTTAGCTTGATGTTGTGTGTTAGAATATGATCATGCATTCAAGCGCTAACATGGCCTTAATCTAGTGGCAAGATTATTGCTAGGGTCATTTAGATTGAAGGGCACCAAAAATGCTTGTCTATAGTGGTATTATGGATAAAAAAAGCTGATATATATATATACATATATATGTATTTTTTTGTTGATAAACTTAACTACCTTGATATTGACACTTCATGCTTACTACTTCAATGTTAACACAAATCATGCAATTATTGCTTTTCGTTCTAGGAGTTCATTCCCATGATGGATTGGAGTTGTCTCCTATGGTTGTTTACACACAATTTCTTCCGTGCTTACTATTGATTATGCATATACTTGGGTTTTATTCACTTCCTCTGCTCTCTTATGTTGTTTTGGTTTGGAAGTGCTGTCTATTGTGCTACATGTTGAATTATTTACTGGAAATCTTGTGTGCATGCCATACATCCCGCAATTGTTACAGCAGCAAGATTGCCATCTTCTACTTATATTGATGCTGTTAATTAAGGATATGGGCAGGAAGAAGACTGGGCACATAGATTACGGATATGCCAGTCTTGATGCTGGGCAGGAAAAAGACTGGGCATCAACTGTAAGGACTGTGCCTTGCAGAATTTCTCTGGGTTGGAGAGAATTTCTCTGGATCAGAATTTCTCTGGACAGAATTTCTCTGGACCAGAATTTCTCTAGATCAAATTGAGGGACCTTAGACATTATGAAAATATTAGATGTCCTTTATACTATAGTCTTAATATCAGGGACCTTAAAAAAAACCCCTTTTATTAATAAATCATCAAGTCAATTAACATTTTTTAAAGATGTTAAAAATATGTTTCAATTAATAATTTAGGTAATTTTATTATTGTATAGGAGAGCAATTATGAATTTCATTTTTTTAGTTAATTCGATTAAATAAAAAATTCTAATATGGGGTATTTGTAATTTTTCAAACCATGGGAGTAATCTGTATTTTAAGCAAATCTCAAGGGATGTATTTGTAATTTACCCTAAAAAATTAAAAAAATTAGAGTTTAAATTTATAAAATTAATAATTGAGAGTTTATTTTGTTTTATATATATATATGGAATTCTGAAATGGAAATATGGACACTTTTTATATATGGAAATACTTAATTCATAGCCTTTTTTATTTAAGACTGTGAATTTGCTTAATATAAATAGGCGTATTTGTTAGATATATTGAATAAGAACACACACTTGAAATAGAGATTTCTTAACAATGGTGTCTTCCCTGAAGTTTTTCTTTACAATTCTTCTTCTAAGTTTTGTTGGCAAAGGTAAGACTCTTACTGCCATCTCTCTCTCTCTCTCTCTCTCTCTCTCTCAAACACACACACACACGCGTACACACACATTGATCATGTTCGATTGAATCACTGACAAAACCTTTTTTAATCGGACTGTATAATTTTTTTTCAAATTGAACTTGTTACGCAATATTCCCATTCTCAATTCTATAATATGTATAGCAATGTTACATATATTAAAAATTTTACTAAAAATATACATGTCAAAATATTATTGGATGTTTGGATTTTTCAAAAATAATTTTTTAAATTTTCAATCCATATTTTATTATTTTTAGTGAATTTTAAAAAAATTTATTCATTGTTTTTTGTTACCTAGGTACAAAAATTATGCAAAAATCTTTCAATTTTTTTTTTTAATTTTTTAAAATTTTTTTGTCTTCAATGAATTTTTGTAAAGATTTTTGTACAAATTTTATACATTTTAAGTTTATATAAATTCTGTAGATCTAAAAAGTAAAAAAATTGATTAAAATGTTCAAAAATTCACTAAAAATAAAAAAATACGAATTGAAAATTTAAAAAAATTTATATTTAAAAATTTCAAACCAAACTAAGTGATTTCTTTTTTGACAAACAATCATATTTGGCCTCTTGTATTTTTAGTATTATTAGAATTATTCATATATATATATATATACATATGATTATGGATTCTGTCCCCAAATATCTTTACACCCTTGTTTCAATTTACTCCTAATCATTAAATTATGTGAAAATATCGGAACATGTAAATCTAAAGCATAATTTAATAGTTAATTAAGAAAGATTTATATGTTAAATATGTGTGGTAATATTTCCTTCATTTTTTAATAAGTCTTGAAACCCAGACTTATTAATTCAGATTTTTGTGAGAGAAGAATTGTGTAATAGAGATTAAATTTATATAGTATGAGATTCATAAATAAATAAATCTTGAATCATAACATGTTAGTTTTGGACAATAGAGTTTACTATATGATTGAGATTTTTTTGTGTGCTGTGTGGGCCATGGGTAAAGCAAATACTTGCCACCCAATGTATTTTCATTACACTTTCTGTATTTCAAATTTGTGCCCCTAAATTCTACCCCGGTAATGACCTTTATTTAAGACCAAAATATGTTATATATGTATTTTACCATGATGACTGTAAAATCAAATTAGACAAAAATATGAAAATGTACACGTTAGCATGTTAGGGCGCACCAAAGATACTTTCATTCCTGACGTTTTTATTATTTTCACCTTAAATGAATTTCATCATGTCGACATATTCTTCTTTCAAGTATTGTTGGCAAAAGTAAGGTTCTTATTTTTTTCACAAATTCTTTTATATATATAATCAGAGTATATATATATACATATGTGTGTGTCATATATGTATTTTATCATAATGACTCCAAAACTAAAATCACACAAAATATCGAGAATGTGCACGTCAGCACAAAGAGATCATTCTGTTGATATTTTTATTATTTTCACCAAAAATGAACTTTATCATATTAACATGTGTATATATATTATACATTTTGGATTTAATTCTATGAAATAGAGTTACTCATAGTTGAAAATTAAATTACAGGTTTAAGCCAAGTATGTAGCTTGGACAATCTGAACATAGATCAACATCGGACGGATAGGATAATAAAAGGTAAACCAGAATGGAACGTGACAGTGATCAACAACTGCAATTGTTCGCGACAAGGCATGGCTTTGTCATGTGCAGGATTCAAAACAGCTGAACCAGTTGATCCTACAATTTTTAAACCGATTGACAATGGACTATGTGCCGTCCTTCCAAACAAACTCTTGAAACCTCATGACACTGTCAAGTTCGCCTATGTTTGGGACCCTCCTTTTATTATGTTCCCTCGGAGAGCTACCAGTGTTTGTTGATCAAAATGATCAGTATCTTTCTATCTAACGACTATTTATCTATGCAATAATAAGAAGTTTGTTATTATTGAGTTTTGACTTAGAAGTAACTAGTATTTGAATGTCCAAAATGTTTTCAAGTTGGTTTTGGCCTCTGGGCTTGTTCATATGCAATTATCAGTTGTTGTTTCTCATGGCCAAAGAAAGAGAGAAAATAATTGCAATTTTTTCCATTTTCAAGCTTTTTTTTTCTCACATTTTTCTTTATATTTTAAATTCTTACTCAAATCTATGATTCAAATATAGTCTTTTTAAGTATTTTAATGTAGCAAATAACTATATCGCAAAGAAAAGTATGTGGAGAACTTTCAACTAAAAAAAATCTTTTTCTACATACTATAACAAGTTCAGGGCTTTAAGCAGGCCCGGCCCTAAGTTATTAGGGACCTATTTTTTAAATTGGACCCCCATATATCATTACCTAAAAAAAAAAATATTGGATAAAACAAAAAGGATAAAAAATTATTTCTATTGCATTACAATTTAACAAAATTTAGATAACAAATATATATATATATATATATATATTAGTTTAATCGAATCTTTATTTTTTAGCTTACCAATACTATAAGAACTAAAATTAATAGGGGGTAAGGATGAGAATTTTCGACACAACTCAACCAATATATAAAATTAGCAAGTTAGGGTTGACTATTTTTTCAACATGAATCCAAGCAATATAACATGAATTATATTAGTTATATATTTTAGGGTTCGTCTGGCATGAAGGTTTGGGTTGGGTTGGGTTGGGTTGGGGTGGGGCTATTTTAGTCACAAAAAGACAAAATAAGCTAAAAAGTCAATAAGATAAAATGTCACATCTAAATCATAATCATTTCATTTTTTCTCTCACAAAAGTCAAAAAAGCCAAAAAACTCATCCCAAACGAGACTTTTTAGCCCTAGGCTAAAATAGCGAAAAAAGCCAAAAAGTCAATCCACATCCCAAACGAAGGCTTAATGTTCACTAAGGGATGCCATGACATTTTTTTAATATTTTATTTAACTCTATCTAACTAAATAAAAAAGTATGTAAAATAATAATTAAGGCTAATATCTTTTTTTTTCATTTGAGATATGTATTTTTTTTGTTACCTATTTTAGAGTCAATCTAGTAAAAAATATATAGTAATAAGGTACAATTTTTTTAATTAGAAAAATGCAATTGAATTAAAATCAAACCTTTTATGAATAATTTCATTTAGTAGAAATAAATTTTATAAAATTCAACTTGTGGAAAAAATTTTAATCTCTCCATGTACTTGCTAAGTTATTTCTAACTAAAAGTGAAAATTTTCACATTAAATATCAATCGGACACGAATCAAAATAACACCATACGACAGCATGAAAATAAATTGAGTTAATATTGAAGTAATTATGAAATAACACCATATTGTACACTCCCCTAATTGGGGACCCTAAATTTTGTTCAAAATTAAAAATCCGAGGTGACCGCCTTAGTCGCCTCACCTCAAGACCGGCCTGGCTTTTAAGGAATGTCACCCACACCATAAAGCTCTGCTCTTGCTCAAGGATTTAAGACATTTTTCCAGGTGATTTTATTATTATTATTATTATTTATTTTTATTTTTGACAAAAAAACAATACATTTGTAGCTAGGGCACAAGCAAAATCTGAGAAAAGTACGTAGTAACTAGGTTAGCATCCTTACCCGATTTTTTGCAGAGAGGATAATTTTGCAACTCAAACCCATACCACACTACTAAGACAATACTTTTTGAGTCAGATCTATGTTGTCTTAAAAAAAAATAAATAAAAATAAAAAAGAAACTGAACAGACAATTGATCATGACATTAGTATAGAATAGCACAAAATTCAACATACATTTATTAGGGTCACAAATGTTTAGGCCTATGCCAGTACAATAAACTCTACATATAATCTTTCTTTCTACATAAAACTGATGGTAAAGGATCTAACTAGTTTTAGGATTAAGAATACTCAGAAATCAATCATACATAGAAAATAGATAAGATATTTACATAGTTCGACAATAGCCTACGTCAACAGGAGAGATATCCACTATAGAATTTTTTCTAGAGAGAGTTTACAACACTCACTCCTCATTCTCTCTCTATAGCACTCTCACTTACAGATTACACTCTCTGCTTTGTCTTTCTCTTTCTGATGAACTAACTCAGCTCACCTCTTCCCATTTTATACACAAACGAGAATGCGAAAGTTCAACATTTGCTTGCCAACAATCAACCATAAACATAAATAGCAAGCTTAATACACAACCACCCTAGGTTGAAAAAAAAAACTTTTGTAACCTCCATTCTTGACTTCCAAAAAACAACTTTCACATGGTGTGGAATGCTCATCAATTCTCTCCCTCCACACCTATGAGAAGTAGAATCCTTACTGGAAGTCCATCCCAGCAATTTCCCTGCATACTTTGAGTTTGTCTCTCGAGACCACCTTTGTAAACATGTTGGCTGGATTCTTATCTGTGTGGATCTTGACCAGTTTCAATAACTGCTTCTCCATCACTTCGCGTATCCAATGATACCGAACATCAATGTGCTTTGTACGTGAATGGTACATGGAATTTTTGCTCAGATCAATTGCACTATAACTATCACAATGTACCTTGTACTCTTCCTGTTGTAGACCCAATTCTTGGAGAAACTACTTTAACCGCAACATTTCTTTTCTAGCATCTGCGGCAGCAATGTATTCTGCCTCTGTTGTAGATAAAGTAACACACTTTTATAGTTTAGACTGCCATGAAACAGCTCCCCCTGCAAAGGTGAATAAAAATCCTGATATAGACTTTCCACCATCAAGATCACCCACCATATTGGCATCTGTAAAACCCTCCAAAATTGGTTCAGCTCCCCCAAAACATAGACACATTTTTTAAGTTACCGTCAAGTACCGAAGAATCCATTTGACTGCCTTCCAATGCTCCTTTCTTGGATTGGCAAGGAATCTGCTTACAACGCCAACTGCGTGAGCTATATCTGGTCGGGTACACACCATTGCATACATCAAACTTCCTACTGCGGAAGAATAAGGGATTGCCTCCATTTCTTTTCTTTCAGAGCTGATCGCTCAATGCTAGGTCCCAAAATCATGTTCCTCTCTCTCTCTCTCTCTGTCTCTCTCTTCTCTTTTTTTATTTTATAAATGTGTGGGTTTCACGAATGGTTACAGAGGGTTTCTCACTCTCCTCTCTCTTCTTTTTCTTTGCTTTATAATCTTGTAATCACATTCGGGCCATTCAGGACAGTGAAAATTCGAGTTATCCAGCAGAACTGCTCTTCTATTATATAATTTCTTCTCCTCTCCTCCCGTTCACCTACCTCCCTCTCTCTCTCTCTCTCTCTCCTCTCCTCTTTGCTCTGTAACTTCTACTTTTCCATAATACACAAACAATTAAAACCAAAACCAATCTATTCTCAATTTGCAAACAATAACTTCCAACAATAGTCCACAAATTAATCTTGACAAAACAACCCAAACAAACCCCAAAATATGTCTAATTCATCCCAATCCCTAAAACCCCAATTCGTAGAAATTCGAATACATATATAAACTGAAGATGAAAAGAACAAACAAACAAACAGACCTTGATCAAGATTGTATCACTGTAGAAAAGCAATAAAAACAAACCCCAAAATCTACCTAATTCATCCCAATCCCTAAAACCCAATTCATAGAAATTCGAATACATATATAAACTGAAGATGAAAAGAACAAACAAACAAACAGACCTTGATCAAGATTGTATCACCGCAGAAAAGTAATAGAAACAAACCCCAAAATGTATCTAATTCATCCCAATCCCTAAAAACCTAATTCATAAAAATTCGAATAAATACATAAACTGAAGATGAAAAAACAAACAACCTTGATCAAGATCGTTTCGCCACAAAAAAGCTGCAACTTTTCCATGATAGCATCGTGATGACAAATTTGTCATCATTGAAGGCCGCGTAGACGATGAGTCGATTGAGGGACTTCTTGCGCTCCAAGATTGCGATAAAAAAGTCCTTCGCTCCTAAAAATCCATCCCCTCTCGATGGTGTCACCGGAATCTATGGTGTTGTCATAATCTATGGTGTCGCTAGAATCAATGGTGAGCTACTGCATATGATCACTCTGTTGAAAGAGCTTCAGGAATAGCTTCATGGTTGGTCTAGGGGCGCCATGTGTCATGCCCTCACCAATCACAATTCACCATGCCCTCTCATATTCCACAATCACGTAACACAAAATCGTGAATTTTACATCTTCCACCAATTACAACATTGTTGAGACATCACATAGCAGTGCCCCAAGACCAACCAATAACTTCTCCAAGAGAAATGTCTTTTTTTTTTTTGTCTCCCTCATTTTGTTGAGGGGACAAATTAGCTCTTGAATCACTTCAGTTAGATAGGTGTCGCACTTAGGAGGATCACTTCACAAGATCACTATAGAGGATTCGACAAATATGTCTTTTTACATCATATTTAAACTTTTAAATTAATTTTTCCAATACCTACTCTATTTTTCATCGTTTGTATGTCAAATTCTGTCAATTTAGACAGAATAAGTAACAACAGGAAGGTAAATTGCAAAACAACTAAAAATCAAATGAGGGATTAGTGGTTATTTCCAAATGATATGAGGTAAAGTGCAAATGATCTAAACCATAGGCGGATACAGCGGACTTTGTCCAAAAAAGACTAATGCTCAAATCTTACTGTTAACTTTTGTATTCTTATTTTCATGTACAAAAATATTAAAAAATAATAAACAATTTTAGTTCGGTTTGGTTCAATTTAAAATCGGGAATCGAACATATTTGAAAAGTTTAACTTTTTTTCAAAATCATAATAATAATCAATATTTGACCCTTATAATGAAATAAATTTTAAATTTTAAAATTTTAATTTATTTTTAATCTGAACTATCTATCTATTTTTGTTAAGTTGATGAAAATAATATATTTTGATTATTAAATTCAATGAAAAATAGTATTTTCAAGATTTTATGTACATTTATATTGAGTTTAATAATTAAAAAATATATATATATATATTTGTTAATTTTGCTTAACTGAAACAGGATGATGGTTTATATTAAAAACAATGGTAAATTACAAATACACCTCCTGAGATTTGATTAAAATACGAATCGCCTCCTGTGGTTTTGAAAATTACATTCCACCCCCTGAGATTTCTAACTTCATAACAAATCGCTCATTTTATTAATAAATCATCAAGTCAATTAACAGTTTTTAAAAATGTTAAAAATATGTTTCAATTAATAATTTAGGTAATTTTATTATTGTATAAGAGAGCAATTATGAATTTCATTTTTTTAGTTAATTCGGTTAAATAAAAAATTCTAATATAGGATATTTGTAATTTTTCAAACCACGGGAGTAATCTGTATTTTAAGCAAATCTCAAGGGGTGTATTTGTAATTTATCCTAAAAAAATTAAAAAATTAGAGTTTAAATTTATAAAATTAATAATTGAGAGTTTATTTTGTTATATATATATATATATGGAATTCTGAAATGGAAATATGGACACTTTTTATATATGGAAATACTTAATTCGTAGCCTTTTTTATTTAAGACTGTGAATTTGCTTCATATAAATAGGTGTATATGTTAGATATATTGAATAAGAACACACACTTGAAATAGAGATTTCTTAACAATGGTGTCTTCCCTGAAGTTTTTCTTTACAATTCTTCTTCTAAGTTTTGTTGGCAAAGGTAAGACTCTTACTGCCATCTCTCTCTCTCTCTCTCACACACACACACACACACACGTACACACACATTGATCATGTTCGATTGAATCACTAACAAAGCCTTTTTTAATCGGACTGTATAATTTTTTTTCAAATTGAACTTGTTACGCAATATTCCCATTCTCAATTCTATAATATGTATAGCAATGTTACATATATTAAAAATTTTACTAAAAATATACATGTCCAAATATTATTGCATGTTTGGAATTTTCAAAAATAATTTTCTAAATTTTCAATCCATATTTTATTATTTTTAGTGAATTTTAAAAAAAAAATTATTCATTGTTTTTTGCTACTTAGGTACAAAAATTATGCAAAAATCTTTCAATTTTTTTCTTTTTAAATTTTAAAAAATTTTTTGTCGTCAATGAATTTTTGTAAAGATTTTTGTACAAATTTTATACATTTTAAGTTTACCTAAATTCTGTAGATCTAAAGAGTAAAAAATTTGATTAAAATGTTCAAAAATTCACTAAAAATAAAAAAATACGAATTGAAAATTAAAAAAAAATTATATTTAAAAATTTCAAACCAAACAGAGTGATTTCTTTTTTGACAAACAATCATATTTGGCCTCTTGTATTTTTAGTAAAATTTTTAGTATTATTAGAGTTATTCATATATATATATACATATGATTATAGATTCTGTCCCCAAATATCTTTACACCCTCGTTTCAATTTACTCCTAATCATTAAATTATGTGAAAATATCAGAACATGTAAATCTAAAGCATAATTTAATAGTTAATTAAGAAAGATTTATATGTTAAATATGTGTGGTAATATTTCCTTCCTTTTTGAATAAGTCTTGAAACCCGGACTTATTAATTCAGATTTTTGTGAATGAGTAATTGTGTGATAAAGGTTAAATTTATATAATATGAGATTCATAAATAAATAAATCTTGAATCACATGTTAATTTTGGACAATAGAGTTTACTGTGTGGGCCATGGGTAAAGCAAATACTTGCCACCCAATGTATTTTCATTACACTTTCTGTATTTCAAATTTGTGCCCCTAAATTCTACCCCGGCAATGACCTTTATTTAAGACCAAAATATGTTATATATGTATTTTACCATGATGACTGTAAAATCAAATTATACAAAAATATGAAAATGTACACGTTAGCATGTTAGGGCGCACCAAAGATACTTTCATTCCTGACGTTTTTATTATTTTCACCTTAAATGAGTTTCATCATGTCGACATATTCTTCTTTCCAGTATTGTTGGCAAAAGTAAGGTTCTTATTTTTTTCACAAATTCTTTTTTATATAAAATCAAAGTATATATATATATATATATATGTGTGTGTGTGTCATATATGTGTTTTATCATATATATATTTTATCATAATGACTCCAAAACTAAAATCACACAAAATATCGAGAATGTGCACGTTAGCACAAAGAGATCATTCTGTTGATATATTTATTATTTTCACCAAAAATGAACTTTATCATATTAACATGTGTATATATATTATACATTTTGGATTTAATTCTATGAAATAGAGTTACTCATAGTTGAAAATTAAATTACAGGTTTAAGCCAAGTATGTAGCTTGGACAATCTGAACATAGATCAACATCGGACGGATAGGATAATACAAGGTAAACCAGAATGGAACGTGACAGTGATCAACAACTGCAATTGTTCACGATAAAGCATGGCTTTGTCATGTGCAGGATTCAAAACAGCTGAACCAGTTGATCCTGCAATTTTTAAACCGATTGACAATGGACTATGTGCCGTCCTTCCAAACAAACTCTTGAAACCTTATGACACTGTCAAGTTCGCCTATGTTTGGGACCCTCCTTTTATTATGTTCCCTCGGAGAGCTACCAGTGTTTGTTGATCAAAATGATCAGTATCTTTCTATCTAACGACTATTTATCTATGCTATAATAAGAAGTTTGTTATTATTGAGTTTTCAATTAGAAGTAACGAGTATTTGAATGTCCAAAATGTTTTCAAGTTGGTTTTGGCTTCTGGGCTTGCTCATATGCAATTATCAGTTGTTGTTTCTCATGGCCAAAGAAAGAAAGAAAATAATTGCAATTTTTTTCCATTTTCAAGCTTTTTTTTTCTCACATTTTTCTTTATATTTTAAATTCTTACTCAAATTTATGATTCAAACATAGTCTTTTTAAGTATTTTAATGTAGCAAATAACTATATCGCAAAGAAAAGTATGTGGAGAACTTTCAACTAAAGAGAATCTTTTTCTACATACTACAACAAGTTCAGGGCTTTAAGTAGGCCTGGCCCTAAGTTATTAGAGACCTATTTTTTAAATTGGACCCTCCATATATCATTACCTAAAAAAAAAAAATTTGTTTGGATAAAACAAAAAGGATAAAAAAATTATTTATACTGCATTACAATTTAACAAAATTTAGATAACAAATATATATATATATATATATATTAGTTGAATCGAATCTTTATTTTTTAGCTTACCAATGTTATAAGAACTAAAATTAATAGGGGGTAAGAATGAGAATTTTCGACACAACTCAAGCAATATATAAAATTAGCAAGTTAGGGTTGACTATTTTTTCAACATGAATCCAAGCAATATAACATGAATTATATTAGTTATATATTTTAGGGTTCGTCTGGCATGAAGGTTAAGGTTTGGGTTGGGTTGGGTGTATTTTAGTCAAAAAAAGAGAAAATAAGCTAAAAAGTCAACAAGACAAAATGTCACATCTAAATCATAATCATTTTATTTTTTCTCTCACAAAAGTCAAAAAAGCTAAAAAGCTCATCCCAAACGAAACTTTTTAGCCCTAGGCTAAAATAGTGAAAAAAAGCCAAAAAGGTCATCCCAAACGAAACTTTTTAGCCCTAGGCTAAAATAGCGAAAAAAGCCAAAAAGTCAATCTACATCGCAAACGAAGGCTTAATGTTCACTAAGGGATGCCATGACATTTTTTTAATATTTTATTTAACTCTATCTAACTGAATAAAAAAATATGTAAAATAATAATTAAGGCTAATATCTTTTTTTCATTTAAGATATGTATTTTTTTTGTTATCTATTTTAGAGTCAATCTAGTAAAAAATATATAGTAATAAGGTACAATTTTTTTAATTAGAAAAATGCAATTGAATTAAAATCAAACCTTTTATGAATAATTTCATTTAGTATAAATAAATTTTATAAAATTCAACTTATGGGAAAAATTTTAATCTCTCCATACACTTGCTAAGTTATTTCTAACTAAAAGTGAAAGTTTTCACATTAAATATCAATCGGACACGAATCAAAATAACACCATACGACGGCATGAAAATAAATTAATTGAGTTAGTATTGAAGTAATTATGAAATAACACGACATTATACACTCCCCTAATTGGGGACCCTAAATTTTGTTCAAAATTAAGAATCCGAGGTGACCGCCTTAGTCGCCTCACCTCAAGACTGGCCCTAGCTTTAAGGAATGTCACCCACACCATAAAGCTCTGCTCTTGCTCAAGGATTTAAGACATTTTTCCAGGTGATTTTATTATTATTATTATTATTTTCTTTTGACAAAAAAAAAAATACATTTGTAGCTAGGGCACAAGCAAAATCTAAGAAAATTAGTAATTAGGTTAGCATCCTTACCTCGATTTTTTGCAGAGAGGATAATTTTGCAACTCAAACCCATACCACACTACAAAGACAATAGGGGTGTAATTTTGGTCCGGCCCGGCCCATCTGGGCTCAGGCCGGGCCGAGTCAGGCCAGACGCTAGAAAACTAGACCCAAGGCCCAAGCCCAAGCCCAAGCCCAAGCCCAGGGATATTCGGGCTTTGGGTGGGCCAATGGGCTTGGGCCTGGGCTCAGGTTTTGGGTGGGCTTGGGCGGGCCTAAACAATTTTTTAAATTTTTTTTTATTTTTTCCACCAAAATTTTATTATTTTCCAGTCAAAATAACACTGGACCTCGGGTGGACCGGGCAGGTCGGGCCTTAGGCTAGGCTTTTGGGCGGGCCTTGAGCGAGCTAAGCGGGATGGGCCCATGGGTCGGGCCGGGCCGGGCTTCAAAATGATGGCCTAGGCCCTAGCCCAAGGCCTCAAGTTGGGCTTGGGCTCGGGCCTTAACGGGCCGGGCCCACCTCGGGCTGCGGGCAGGCTTCGAGTCGCCCGCTGGCCACAGGCCAAAATTACACCCCTATAAGACAATGTTTTTTGAGTCAAATCTATGCTATCTTTTTTTTAAAAAAAAAGCAGCACTTAAATGCATTCCCAAGAAACTGAACATACAATTGATCATGGCATTAGTATAGAATAGCACAAAATTCGACATACATATATTAGGGTCACAAATGTTTAGGCCTATGCCAGTACAATGAACTCTACATATTTTTTTTTTGATCGGCAAAGAAAATCTTTATTGATGAGAGCATGCTAAAAAGATACAGTACATCAATAAAGAGGAGCTTCGAGCTATCTGAAGCTCCAAGCTCCAGTTGGTGAGAAACCAACAAACAAAACAAGAGTCACAGAATCAACAAGGAAAACAACCAAAAAGAGCAACCACAACTGACCAATACAAGGCGAAGCAGACCAACTTAACATCTCTCATACCTCAAGTAAATTAATAGCCAAGTATGCTAAGCAAACCATAAGAAACCAGCTTTAACCCAAGACAAGCAGCCACAGATCAGTCAGCAGATCAGCAGAACTACACACACACAACCTGAAGGAAGACTCCAAAACTATGCAGCCACAGAACTACACACACTCTTGATGATCAGATAGACATCAACCAACCCACACACACTCAGAAGCATCAAGAAGACCCCTCGAGCCACCTCCCAAGCAAAATCTGATGCGCTCCAGATTAAAAATGAAGTCATGCACTGAGAACATATGATCCTTGAATACTTCCTTAAACCAAACATCCATTTTAAACTTAATCAGATCCGTTACCCCCTTCCACACTTGGGATAACATCCCGAAATAAGCACTCATTACAATGATTCCATAGAGACCACATTACATAATCTTTCTTTCTACATAAAACTAATGGTAAAGGGTCTAACTAGTTTTAAGATTAAGAATACCCATAAATCAATCACACACAAAAAAGAGATAAGATATTTACATGGTTCGACAATAGCCTACGTCCACGGGAGAGACATCCACTATAGGATTTTTTCTAGAGGGAGTTTACAACACTCACACATCACTCTCTCTATAGCACTCTCACTCACAGAATACACTCTCTGCTTTGTCTTTCTCTTTCTGATGAACTAACTCAGCGCACCTCTTCCCATTTTATACACAAACGGGAGTGCCAAAGTTCAACATTTGCTTGCCAACAATCAACCATAACCATAAATGGCAAGCTTAATACACAACCACCCTAGGTTGAAAAAAAAAAAAAAAAAACTTTTTGTTACCCAAAAGACAACCTAAGATGGGGGGGTGAATTAGGTTTTTACAATTAATAATTAATAATACCCTAATAAAAATTATGACTAGCACAATAGATAAATATAGATAATGAAATCAAAATAATTAAAACAAGTGTTCTAACAGCTATGTCAGTTAATGATTTTAGCACAGTGAAAATGTGAAATATAGTTATGGCAATTTAAATAAAATAAAGAGATAAGAGAGAGACAGGCAAACAAATTTATAGTGGTTCGGCTTCTCAACTCGGCTTACGTCCACTCCTCAAGCTTCACTTGAGATTTTCCACTATACTCTAGCTTCACAGAAATGCTAGCAACCTTTTCACAAATGGAGCAATCCTCCACGGATTTTACACAGACTTTTTAAGTCAAGAACACTGAGTGTACTACACTCTTACAAGGTTGAAAAGAAGTATTTTTGCTTTCACAGAAAGCTACAAGAATTATCTCTCAAAGATAGATATAAAAATGAAGCTCTGGTTTTTCTGTAAATCTCACACAGGAAAGATGAGCTTAAGGTTATTAGGCTAAGTGTATAATTTCTGAGAGAAAGATGTAAACAAACAAATTGAAGAACACTTCTTAAAGAATTTTTCAGAAAATATATGAGAGTGATTATAGATCAAAGAATAATTTTTGGTTTCTGTTTCATGTTTGTAGTTGCTGTAGTTTGTTCACATCAGAGGCTTCGATATATATGATGAAACTTATAGCCGTTGTATTCATTTGAATATAAATCATTCCATCATTGCTAATTTGAACTTGTGGGAGACAAGGCTTGGTCTGGAACAGCTTTAATTGGAATACTAGTCGTTGTAGTTCAGTCCTGTTAAGAGCAGAATTTGAAACGAAGCAGAACTGGGCAAAAATGGCCTGGCCGGTCATTCGGCCGAATGACCGGCCGAATGTCCACCCGGACGTTCGGAGCTTTGAACCTTTTGAACTGTTGTTGTGCTGGGCTATTTGAACATCTGTTTTGGGCTGTTTGAACCTCTATTTTGGGCTATTTAAACCTCTGTTTTGGGCTGTTTGAACTCCTGATTTAATCAAATATTAAATACATTCTACCAACATTTAGGATAAAGGTTTAGGAAAGAAATAATGGGGTAAAATAAATTGTGATTCTATTTTTCTCTTCTAACTAAATTAAAACATAATTAAATAAATCATCAAAATAAATTGTGATTCTATTTTTCTCTTCCAAATAAATTAAAACATAATTAAATAAATCATCAAAATAAATTGTGATTCTATTTTTCTCTTCCAAATAAATTAAAACATAATTAAACAAATCATCAAAATAAATTGGTCTAACAATCTCCTCCTTTTTTATGATGGCACACAATGATATTTTGATTTGTTTTGGGAGTAAGAAAAGCTCCCCCTCAAGTCATGCTCCCTGAATTCATTTCTAAATACATAGGTTAGTACATGTGTAATAAATAAGCTTTAATCAGAGACATGATATGAGACTACGATATCAAACTATAAATACATAACATCATATTAGTTTGAAAATAATACCATAATACATCACATTATAATATATAACATCATAATTTTCTCCCCATGTGACATTATCAAAAGGAAATCATGGCTCAGAATCTGGAGGAGGAGGAGGAAAATGAAAGTGATAAATGGCATCAAAAACAGATAATCAAAATATATATATATATATGATTCACCCACGTCTCTCTTTTCCGTCAAAAAATCACGTCAGACACGCGCCCTCGCTTTTGCGTCAGCCGACTGACAAAAACGAGACAAGTCAATCAACTGCCTCGGCTCTCTCTCCCTCTTGTCTTCTTCTCCTCCATCTTCTTCTTAATCACTCTCTTCTCCTTCTTCTTCCTCATTCGCTTCCATCACGTTCTTCTTCTTTGTGAACGAGATAGAACAGAGAGACTGAGCAGAGCAGAAAGGCTGCCAAAAACAACCCTTCTTTCGATTACATCTCTCTCTCCTACTACATGGCCTTGTCCCGTCCCCTTACTCTCTTTCCGAACCTGAATGATCCTGTAAGCGCTGCTAGGCCGAGTGCCCCAGCTCTTACTCTTCCCAACCTTCCTATGATGTTGATTGAACAAATAATAGCAGCTCAATCAGACATTGAAGGCAATCATTTCACACTGATGTCCTGTATGGAGACGGTGACTGCAGTCACAAAATTGGCTCACCGACTGCAGAATAGGACGAGTGAGCTCCATCAGGTCAACACCCAACTCTCTCTGCTTCAGCGCATGTACAAGGATGTGCGAGCAGAGATTTGCACACTGAAGGCCGAAAATAAAGAGCTTAAACGGCAGACCACCTCCATAGCCCGATTTGGAGCAACTTTGTACTTGGCCTTTGATAGTCGGTAAGGAATTGTTGCTCTCAGCAAAAACACGGGGGCAGGGCTGTAGACGCGCTCGAACGTCCCGACTCCGTGCACGAAGGCGCGAAATCTATTTTGTTCGTTAGTTACTACAATTCGGACTCAATGTCACGGTTCTCAATCTAATCCCACAAAGTGCAATGCAAGACCGATAAATCACCAAAGAGTCCAAATTCGGCAAATCGTTTTGGAAAACTGATTTTTATAAAGAAGTGCAAAACATGGACTGCTTTGCCAGATACAGAGTCGCCGCCTAAATGTTTTATTTTGGGAAATTTAGGAAACCCTGACTCGTGCCTAAGGCCACGTATCCGTCATCACCAAAGTTGCCTCGGCTCGAGAACTTGGGTACGAGAGGGGAAGGTCATGCAATGAGCACCCCCGCTCGCCCGATCAAAGATCGGCCTTTACTAACATGATATTTTGTTTTTGAAAACACATGCGTTCTTATTCCGATTATTAGCTAGAATTACTATGTGATGCGCACAGCATACAAGTATAGACTAGATCGCCTAAGTTGGAACAAAACATTTCATGTTTGTTTGTTTGAAAATGGTTTGAAGGTGCTACTCGCAAGTAGGCTAAGACGTAGATTTGCCACCCTCGAGTGGGCTTAGAAAACATGATTTGCCACCTCAAGTGGGCTTAAAACTCGCATTTCAATGAATTGTTCCAATTCAAGCAATCCAACCTTCATCCACAGGCATTCATGCAGTTATATCATTTAAGCAGTTAGCCTCATGGCAAGCATACTATCATGGCAGTCATTAACACACATGCGGTATGCTAAAGCATAAACACTTACAGTATACTCCGAGCCAAAACAACAACTAGTTAGAAATCATTCATGATCCTAGTTTGTGTTAAGATGGCTAATGCAACACATGCAAAATGTAACTAGAAATAGGCTCGACTATTCTAAGATGGCATATGGATGCAACACTCGATACATGTATTCAAATAGGAATTAAATACAATGCGGTTAGTATGATGCACCGAGCCCTGTGCATGCAAGATTTATGAATGGATGCAAACATGCAGTCATAGGAATGCTAATTGAAACATGACCCAGAACTAACCATTGTAAGCGGTTAAGTAAAAGGGAGAAAGACGTGGGGTTGGAAGACATTCACACACTCACGCACACTTATTACAAAAGTTGGCCCTCTCGACGGAGGGTCCGAATAAATAATACAAACCAACTAATTAACTAACTACCCTAGCTAATTAATTATTACAAAACTCTTAACTAATTAAACAAATCAATTAAGTTACAAAACCAACTAAGTGTGAAACTAAATAGGCTGCCACAGCTCTGCCTTGGAATGATGAATGATGCATGCCCGGTCGCGTCCTCTCGGAAATCCGTTACCATGCCTCATGTTGCCTCTGTTTGCACACTTCTGTATCTTTGAAAACCGTGCCAACTTCTATAGTGCTTTTGACCCACGTTAGGAACAATCTGAGAGGTGGTCGGCCAAGGGGTATGGCCATCGACCAAAGAATAATGGCCATCAACAATTTTGAGGCTATCAGCCAATCACTCATAACCGATCGGCACACTTGATAGCCGATCGACCACTGCTTCCTGCAAACTCCTCCTTTTGCTGCAACAGAGCACAAACAGAGGCATGGCAATGTATTTGCAAGAAAATGTGTGTGCAACTACACCCCTTATCATGTCTAAGGCTCAAAGGTGTGTAGTGCTCAACTCTCGAGCCATCAATCACGCATCTCAATGCATGATAGCCAAAGAAGCCAAATTGCACAAGGTCAATAAATGCATGACAAATGAGACACTTGGACCATCACCTTATCATGGATAATCAAAGGCAATGGAGACAAAGGGGATTGGCCCATTTTCATCACTTCAAGTATGAAATGGACCAATTCACTTTGTGTTCAACATAACGTCCGGTTGAACACAATGCAATGCACACATGCAACATGCTTATCTTGGCACATTTTACTTGATTGATTTTTTTTACACATTTTAACATTACCAATCCATTCATTAATCAACTTGTCCAAATGTGAGAGTCCTCTAATGAGAGAGAGGTCTATCAAAGAGAATGGTTTAAAGCATGAGAGAGACCAATGCCTTTGACTAGGAGTAACCCTCAAAAGAGGGTTGAAGCCATTTAAGCATAGGCCTCAATCCCAAGCATTAAACACAACCTCAAGACTAACCAATCCTCAAAAAAAATCAAAAGTGAAGAAATGAAGGAAATGGCAGATTTTCCAATGATAAAGTGGCATGAAATGCAAGACTCTACGATGCAAACATCGCATGCACAACATGTTAAGGGGCCGTGAACACCAAGGCTAGTGAAGAGGATAATACTATAAGCATGCATCACAATGCTCAAAGATCCAAACCAACTCAAAATAGAGTTACATCATACCCAAAACAATGGCAAAACGTGCTGAAATGGAGACTCCAAGGACTAGCCAAGCATGCATACATGTTAATGCAAGATTAAGGCACAAGACACAACTCTCCAAAGGCATTGAAAGGATGAAACATGGAGTACAATGGCATATGTCCCAGCACTGAAATGTCATGCTAAATGACTTAAAATCATGCAAACAACTCATGTGATGCATGTTGCAAGGCTTAAGCATCAAAGCTAGTGAAGTGTATTACACTAGAGGCATGCAAGACAATGCTCAAATGGCCAAACCAGCCCCAAACAGACCTTATGCAGGCCAAAACAGTAGCCAAATTGGACTGAGATTATGGATGGAAAGGCAAGAAAATGAGGCTCATGCAATGGCTCACAAATAAGGCATAAAGGTACAACTCTCAAGAGCACTTAAAGAGTGGAAAAGATGGAAGTGTAAAAACACTATATGCTCTGAAATATTATTCCAAATGATGCCAAGGCATGCAAACATCACAAGTATAGCATGGTAGGGGCCTCAAAACTCAAGACTAGTCAAGACATTTGCACTATAGCTATACAAAACATGAGTCATATGACCACGGCAGCCCAAAACAGTCCTAAAACAGCCCAAAATATGAATAAAATCATGCTGGGTATAGCCAAAATATGCTAGAATAATGAGCCAAAAATCATGCATACAAGGCTAGTAAGCAAGATTTGCACTACAAGTACATGAAGCATGCGAGAGGTGACCAAACCAGCCCGAAACAGAGTTATATCATGTCCTAAAAGTCACAAAAACATGCTTGAAAAGAGCTAACACAAGCCACAAAAAAATGCTACTTTGTAAGGCTAACAAGGCTAGCAAAGAGGATTTAAACTACAAGTGCATAAAGCATGCAACCAATGGTCAAACTAGCCAAAAAAAGAGTTATGGTAGGTCTAAGAAGTCACAAAAATGAGCCTAAACAAAGCCATAAAGAAGTAAAAACACATGCTCATTTGGTTGGCCATCAACACATACATGCAAGACAAGAGGAGAGGAGACCACCCCCTCCTATTTAAGACCTCAAAACTACCTTTCCACCACTGAAATTCCTCTGGAATTCAGTGGTTAAAGGGCCAAAACAAGATGGTTTCAAAAGGTTAAGAGATGGCTCAAAAGGTTTTACCAGCCAAGGAGCAAAAAATTGGGAAACACCTCCTAGCCAAACAAGGCTCAAACTACCATTTTAGAACCTCAAAATCTGAGTATTTTATGGTTCAAAACCAGCCCCAAAATAGTACAAAACAATGGGAAAATGATGGCAAAACAAGTGTTCAAAGCAAGCTAAAAGGAAGTAAGTATTATACCTTTGAAGCAAGGAGCACTCTAGGCACAAAGGGGGCACCAAACCAAGTTCAATCCACCTTTTGGAGCTCAAACAAAGTCCCAAGAAATCTCAGCCCAAGGACAAGCAATTTTGGTTAAGGATGCCTTGGCAAACTAGTTGTATATCTCTACTTTCATGCACAAAATGGTAAGAGGTAGGCTGTTATGCACAAAATTGCAAGAGGGAGAGAAAATTCTAGAGAGAGAGGAATCTAGAGAGAGAGACTCCTCCAATTCTTTTAAGCCTTTTTTGAAAATGTTCTAACCCTTGAAAATGAGATGTAAGGCTTCATGATATAGCAAAATATCAAGTTTGGTTGAAAATATCTGAGCTAGGACAGGTGGCACAAGCTAGAAACAGCTGGAGGAGAAATATCTACCAATTCTAGGCTTTCTGGACATTTTTGGCTGATCGGCCAACATTTGTGGCCGATAAGGTTCACTTTTGGCCGACCTATGGCCGATGAGGTCCAATTGTGGTCGATGCAGTTCCATAGAGGCCGATGGAAAAAATCAATGCTGGTCCCTGACTTGAAGCAAGCCTAATTCCTTCCTCTGGACGCCTTTTCAGGTCATTCTTGAGCCTAAACTATAGCCCCGGAAGTCTTCTTTCAAATTATGGCATCCTCACCTCAAAATTCCATGTGTGCTAAGAGATATCCCTCTTTTAGTGAAGGTTGCTCAGTTTCGGTCCAATCGGAATGATGCCCAACTTCAACCAACCATATCTCTCCGATCCGAACTCAGTTTGAGGAGATTCTTGAATGAAAAATGAAGCCCCGGAAGTATTCTTTCCAACATTGGTGGCCTCATAGCTTAAATCCAAGTGCATAGACAGATAGACCTGATTTAGCGAGGACCACTTGACTTTCTCTTAGCGATTCATTCCCAACTTCTTCCTGAACTAGGTTTCTTCCCTCCACTCCTCTTTTCTTCAACTCCAAACCCCTAAACAAGGTGTTTTGAAAGATTTTTAAAAGATTGCATCTATCTTTCATTTATTTCCACTTTGTCCTTGCTCGGTTTACCGAAAAGTGCAACATTTGACAAAACGCGAGCCTCAAAACATCGTAGAAACTTTTTTTCAAAAATATTTTGAAAGAGAAGGTTTTAAGGTCTAAAAACCATTCAAAATAGTTTTAGTCCAAAAATGGGATGTGAGGTTAGGATTTGACTCTCCTCTTGCCAAAAAAAAAAATCAAACCTTTGCCCTCCACATCTTTCATCACCAAGTAAACCATTAGTAGCGCCCAAGCCTTAAGGGCGGTCAAAAATGGGGTGTCTACAGTTGTCCCTCTTTGACAGAGCTCGAAAGTCATGAAATGACGTGAGTGAATGTCAAAGCCCAGAGACGACCCATTTTTGACAAGGCCGAAGACTTAGACAAACAAACAAACTACAGATAAATAAATGGTTGCGCCCGCGGGCTGCCTACATATCCTATCGCAAGGAATCAAACCAGCGTAGTTCAGGGGCAAGATGCAAATGATATGTAGGAAGATTTTGATAATTGGACTTATACGCTACGCGAAGCCGATTTGATAATTGGACTTATACGCTACGCAAAGCTGGTTTGATAATTGGACTTATACGCTGCGCGAAGCCGGTTTGAAAATTAGACTTATACGCTGCGCGAAGCCGGTTTGATAATTGGACTTATACGTTGCGCGAAGCCGGTTTGATAATTGGACTTATACGCTGCGCAAAGCCGGTTTGAAAATTGGACTTATACGCTGCGCGAAGACGGTTTGATAATTGGACTTATACGCTACATGAAGCTGGTTTGATAATTGGACTTATACGCTACACGAAGCCGGTTTGATAATTGGACTTATACGCTAAGCGAAGCCGGTTTGAAAATTGGACTTATACGCTACGCGAAGCCGGTTTGATAATTGGACTTATACGCTAAGCGAAGCCAGTTTGAAAATTGGACTTATACGCTGCGCGAAGCCGGTTTGATAATTGGACTTATACGCTACGTGAAGCCAGTTTGATAATTGGACTTATATGCTATGCGAAGCCAGTTTGAAAATTGGACTTATACGCTGCGCGAAGCCGATTTGATAATTGGACTTCTATGCTACGCGAAGCCGGTTTGATAATTGAACATATACGCTACGCGAAGCTGGTTTGATAATTGGACTTATATGCTATGTGAAGCCGGTTTGAAAATTGGACTTATACGCTGCGCGAAGCCGGTTTGATAATTGGACTTATACGCTACGCGAAGCCGGTTTGATAATTGGACTTATACGCTAAGCGAAACCGGTTTGAAAATTGGGACTTATACGCTGCGCGAAGCCGGTTTGATAATTGGACTTATACGTTGTGCGAAGCCGGTTTGAAAATTGGACTTATACGCTGCGCGAAGCCGGTTTGAAAATTGGACTTATACGCTAAGCGAAGCCGGTTTGAAAATTGGACTTATACGCTGTGCGAAGCCGGTTTGAAAATTGGACTTATACGCTGCGCGAAGTCGGTTTGAAAATTGGACTTATACACTAAGCGAAGCCGGTTTGAAAATTGGACTTATACGCTGCGCAAAGCCGGTTTGATAATTGGACTTATACGCTACACGAAGCCGGTTTGATAATTGGACTTATACGCTACGCGAAGCTGGTTTGAAAATTGGACTTATACGCCGCGCGAAGCCGATTTGATAATTGGACTTATACGCTACGCGAAGCCGGTTTGATAATTGGACTTATACGCTACGCGAAGCCGGTTTGAAAATTGGACTTATACATTGCGCGAAGCCGGTTTCATAATTGGACTTATACGCTACGCGAAGCCGGTTTGATAATTGGACTTATACGCTACGCGAAGCCGGTTTGAAAATTGGGCTTATACATTGCGTGAAGCCGGTTTGATAATTGGACTTATACGCTACGCGAAACCGGTTTGAAAATTGGACTTATACGCTGCGCAAAGCCGGTTTTATAATTGGACTTATACGCTACGCGAAGCCGGTTTGATAATTGAACTTATACGCTACGCGAAGCCGGTTTGAAAATTGGACTTATACGCTGCGCGAAGCCGGTTTGATAATTGGACTTATACGCTATGCGAAGCCGGTTTGAAAATTGGACTTATACACTGCGCGAAGCCGGTTTGAAAATTTGACTTATACGCTGCGCGAAGCCGGTTTGATAATTGGACTTATACACTGTGCGAAGCCAGTTTGAAAATTGGACTTATACGCTGCGCGAAGCCGGTTTGAAAATTGGACTTATACGCTAAGTGAAGCCGGTTTGAAAATTGGACTTATACGCTGCGCGAAGCCGGTTTGATAATTGGACTTATACGCTACGCGAAGCCGGTTTGATAATTGGACTTATACGCTACGCGAAGCTGGTTTGAAAATTGGACTTATACGCTGCGCGAAGCCGATTTGATAATTGGACTTATACGCTACACGAAGCCGGTTTGATAATTGGACTTATACGCTACGCGAAGCCGGTTTGAAAATTGGACTTATACATTGCGCGAAGCCGGTTTGATAATTGGACTTATACGCTACGCGAAGCCGGTTTGAAAATTGGACTTATACATTGCGTGAAGCCGGTTTGATAATTGGACTTATACGCTACGCGAAACCGGTTTGAAAATTGGACTTATACGCTGCGCAAAGCCGGTTTTATAATTGGACTTATACGCTACGCGAAGCCGGTTTGATAATTGGACTTATACGCTACGCGAAGCCGGTTTGAAAATTGGACTTATACGCTGCGCGAAGCCGGTTTGATAATTGGACTTATACGCTACGCGAAGCCGGTTTGAAAATTGGACTTATACACTGTGCGAAGCCGGTTTGAAAATTTGACTTATACGCTGCGCGAAGCCGGTTTGATAATTGGACTTATACGCTACGCGAAGCTGGTTTGAAAATTCAGGATTTATGCAATGCAATGTAATGTCATGGAGTGATGATGAAGCTATGAAGATGGCAACATGGGAGGCAAGCTTAGTGCAAAACACACGAAGCAAGCCACATCTTACCTGGCTATGTTTGCAACTTTCCCTATTCTCCAACAGGGTGATAGACTAGGTTGGTTCAGTTTCTAGAGTTGAGGCACATACAAGCTATCTCAACGTATGGGGCTGCCATACATATTTCAAGCTGGGGATGCACCCCTGGGTATTTAAACCAGACTTTAGTCTCGGAAATCCCGAACCTTTGCGTCCTAGGCATCGGCCATTCGATCTCTAGTTTCCACCATCTCAATTGATCTCCTGGGAACTCATTACAAACATAGTCAGGTGACTATACCAGACCACCGGAAGTCGTTCGGGCACGACAAACACCAAAGGAATTGCACTTTTAAAGGATTTAAGGTCTCCAAGACCCATGAAAGGTGCATAACAATGCAAGTAGAACGGTGCATAACAATACGAGTGAAATGTGCATAACAATACAAATGAAGTGTGCATAACAATGCAGGTGTAACGTGCATAACAATGCAAATGAAGTGTGCATAACAATGCAAGTGAAAAGGTGCGTAACAATGCACGTGAGACATGCATAGCAAGGTAAGTGCAAGAAATGTATGCCCCATGCAACATTAAGATGCGCATTTCATGCCAGGGTGAGAAGTGCACATTCTATGCAAGCAAGGTTAAAACGTGCTCCATACAATGTACATACTCTATGCAAAAAGGATCAACGACGTACATCCAATGTAACGTGTATATTCTATGAGACAACAAGAATAAGTATAGTACAAGATGCATTTATGCAATATGTGATGATATGATACATGTTACAAGCAATGTAGAGCATGATATCTAGGGAATGCAATAGACAAACAAAGCGGCACTTTAGAAAGCACCTCATGGGGTGAATGGGGATGAGCCACTCTACTCTGATGGGGATCTCCCCTTGTGTTCCTCGAACTCTTACCTTGCGTTCTTCGAACTCTTACCTTCAATTCACAATATAAAGGTTCTGATATGCTGACAAGGATTCTTCACGTAGAAACCACAAATGCCGTTTTCCTTCCTGATCATATTCACAACTTTCCCTATTCTTCAACAGGGTGACAAACTAGGTTGGTTCGGTATCCAAAATTGAGGCGCACACATGCTATCTCAACCTATGGGGTTGCCATACAGATTTCAAGCCGGGGATACACCCTTGGGTATTTAAACCAGACTTTAGTCTCGAAAATCCCGAACCTTTGCATTCTAGGCAACAGCCATTCGAACTCTAGTTTCCACCGTCGCAGTTGGTCACCTAGGAACTCATTGCGAACACAGCCAAGATGCTTCTGGCAGGGAACGGTACTCAAGGAGAGCACTTCTGATCGCTATTCTGGCTTGAAGCAGGCTTAATCTTAAGCTTGAGGTAGAGGCACACTCATACTTCAGAGCATTGGCAAGACCTGAAGAGGTACACACGAAATGCAATCTCGGAACTTACTGAAGTTGAAACAAACTCAGATGCTCGACATTTTCCCTCTTTTCTTTTGCTTTGCAGTCTGGAACCTATATAGCTTCAGATAGGTCCTGGTTTTACTGTTCTCACATGACCTGGGTTGAACCCTGCAGTTTATGAAAGAACAAATCCTGTTTTGCACAAATGTTGATAATGACACAGCACTCTGAGCACAAAACAATTTATTTTTGAAATTTAAGAGTGAGAATAAGTTTTCAACTGGGTATTGAGCCTACGATTGAACACAGCGCACCATGACTCAACAAAGGAAAACAAAGGTAAATAACCTAAACGCATCTATTGACACTCTAAACGACTCAAAACAAGAATCGAGCCAAACAAAAACAGACACATAACACTCAGATGTGTTTCGGTGGCAAGAGACCTCCCGGTTCGCAAGGAGCCAGTTTCTCCGGGTATTGTTTCCCACCCTTTCTCATTTGTGTTTCTCACATCACTCTGGCACTCAATCTCTATTTTTCTGAAAAAAGCCCTTTCCTCACTTTTTCTCTCATCGCACATCTCTCTATTCTTCAATCTCTCTGATTTTTTTTTTTATCCCTCCCCTGGGTGGTTGATGGATAAACAAGAAGTTGCGAGCTCTTGCCCCTAGCATTCTGCTAGATTCTCTTTCTTCTGCTCGCAACAGTGAACTTTCCCACAGAGGGGGTTGCGCTACAACTGGGTGTGTAGCAAATCTGCAGCTGACATCGGTTGATGACACCCTTGGCCAATTCGGATGTGACCAGACCTTTTCGGATGAGGGAGTGGAATATCCTGCTCCATTCCAGTTCGTGCTTCACACTTGGCTTGGTACCTCGATGCTTGGAGGATATGAGAGCTTTTAGCCTTCCGTTGTTAGCTTCAGTGGTGCCCTTTTCTGGCAAGTAGAATGCCCTTTCTGGCAAGTATGTTGACAATGGGGAAAAAATAGAACACCTGACTCAACTGTGCCCCTAGTTCATCATTTTGACCATTTTTTTGTTTTTAAGCTTATGCTAAAACAATTGTAATCAATATGAGAGTTAGATTAACATGCTTGTTCGATTTTCTGATTTAAAATCATGTAAGTTAGGTTATGAGCACTAAAAATTTTCCTTTTTCGGGTCCAAGAAATGGTCCAGTTTTGGAAAAATTGAACAAATTTTTGAGAAGATTAGTCAACTTCATTAAAAATTCTCAAAACTTGTTTTTACAAACGGCCACTGCTCGACCAGCACAGAATTTACTCTTGGGATGCACAACCACAGATCCAAAACAATGGAAAATTGCCCCTTGTCTGAATGGCACTGCACGACACCAAATCTAGCAACGAAAAGTTGCCCCTTGCTTGAATGGCAACTCACGGCAACGGAAAGTTGCCCCTTGTTTGAATAGCACCGCGACACACTGTAATCAGTCCTCAAAGTGACGATCACAACCGAACTCTCGGATACAGAGAAGACAAAGATGATCAGAACCATTACATGGACACAGTCGATTTGGAAGTGTTTATGGCTGAACTTTAGAATGAAGTTGTCTACGTATCCCAAACATGGGAATCAAGCCTGACGTAGTTCCGGGGTAAGGTACACTCGGGTATTAACCTCTCCTTTTACGCTCTAATTTTTGCCAAGGCCGCCCTTTCTGGGTTTTCAACCTTGCGAGCTATGTTCTTCTTTTCTTTTCAATTCTTTTCATTTCTTTTCTTCTTCTTTTTTTTCATCTTTGCATTTTTTTTAATTTTGTTCTTTTCTTTGCTCTAACTTTTGGCAAGGCCGCCCTTCTGGGTTTTCAACCTTGCGAGCCTCTCAAGGATAAAAAGGTTTAACTGGTCTATGTTGATCGGTTTGAGATCTCAAAGCCGTCTGAATCCAAAAGAGTGGCTGCTGTTCGCTGATGATGTAGGAGTCCATCCAATTGGGGGCTGAATTTGCCCCTAGTGTCGCGGATAGGAACTTGATTGTCCTTCAACAAAAACTTTCTTCTTTTCTCCATTCTAGGATTTGGCATTCTTGCCGATCTTCATTAACTTGAGCAATGTCCCAATCTTTGACTCTTCGAGCACATCTGACATGTTTTGCCCCTAGTTCAGGGGATGCTTCTAATCTAGCTTCACAAGCTTCCTTTGATAATATCTGATCTGACTTTTCTTGCCCCTAGTTCAAGGGTTGCTTCAAATCTGGCCATACAAGCCTCACATTGTGGTTGACCTTGAACATTCTGAATCCAAGTTCAAGGTTTGAAAGCAAAAGGGGTTGAGTCTCGAGGCTGAGAGTGATCCTATGCTGCACAATCTCAAGAGCGATTCCATACAGGTCTTCGCAGAACTACACAAAACATTTTTTGAAATCTTTTAAGAAAGCGACAAATCGCTCGCGCTGAAGAGAGTGTAGAACCAATCTTGATCAAGCTAGGATCATTCTCAATACTCACATTAACAAACATGATCTCATTCATTAAGGGCTTAGCATGCCTCTCTTTCTCTCAATTGATCAAATTTTTTGCAAATCCAGAGAAATTCCTCCCTCTTTGTTTTCATTACAATGTTCGAAAGGTTTTGAACTCAGGTCAATGCAATGACTTCAAGGCACAGAAAAGACATAGTGAAAAGCATTGCCCTTTCATTCAAATTTGCTGGCACAACTGGCTTAAATCAGAAACAAACTCAAGAGTGTGAAAATCATTGATGTTTTATTCAGATCTTCTGGTGCAACTGGCCCCATGGCAGAAACAGACTCAAAAGAAAGAGTGTAAAAGACAAATACAAAACAAGATAGTGATGTCCGAGGTAACACCCCCGAAATCACCTGACTCCGACATAACACAACAGGACTAACTCGATACAATCAAGACAGACTCAAAACAACGCAACAAAACTGACTCAATACCCAAGTCAGGAAGTAAAATAAACAGCATTCGCAAAATGCTCAAAACAGTGCGTGCCATACGCCACATCCGGAGTAAACTAAGCGCCATTTGCAGGTGGTTCATCCCCCGATCACATAATCACATTATCCCCCAAGTTCACTGACCCAGTGCCGATAGACTTTGCAGGACCTGGCACGACGATGACCTCTTTATCAATCAGATCTTGTATTTCATAGCGAAGACGAAAACACATGTTGGTGTCATGGCCGGCTTGTTGATGAAAGGCACAGTACTTGGCCGGATCATGGGAGGAAGGAAGTTTATTCGGGAGAGGCCGAGGCTCAAGGGGTTTGAGATGGCCTTTTTCCAACAAGGATTTGGAAAGCTTTGGACAAAGGCACATAGAGGGCATGGAAGACCCTCTGGCCTCGGGGTGGGTACTTCGAGGTTTGTGATTTTTTATTAGATGCACCAGCAAAGGGATTGATAGGCACCGACTAGGTTTGCTGAACTCTTCTGAGTTCAGGATTAGAGCTAAAAGGAACGTTTCTGGTACAACGACCCTTCTCCCGGCTTGCCCCTTGATTCAAACTGCCCCCAACTTGAGTGGCGAAAGTGCCATCCACAATCTTTGCAACAACTGCAATCACTTGCTATTTGTTCAGCCCTTCAGCTTTCAAAGCCTCAACAGCCCACTGAAGGTGTTCATGGGGACCAATGCCTGCCCCGACCTTGTTCTTACCACTGGCCTCCACTATGCTAAGAGATTGGCCTTCTTCTAATGTAGCCCGTCCCAAGATTAGGGAGCCTTTTGACATGAAATCCCTGGTAGGCGATGTGGTTGATGATGGAGCCAAAACTCCAAAGGCTAAATCCGTCACAGTTCTCTGAAGATCTTCGATCATTCTCATTAGCTCAGAAGTAGTGAGCTCACGGGTTTGAGATGATTGGGGTTCAGATGCTCCCATCATGCATAAGTCCATGCTTTTCGAGATAAACACCTCAGTCTTGGGTAGATAAGCCGGGGTGATATATAGGCTGGGGTTGTAGCCGGATGGCAGTGTATGGATTAAATTAAGATATGGGGGTGACAGGTTTGTAGTGGCCTGAGGTCCCTTTGGTGGAGCTATGATCTCTTCGTCAATAAGATCCTGAATCTTATGACGGAGACGGATGCAACGGTTCGTATCATGACCGTGCTGTTGATGGTAAACACAGTGTTTAGCTGGGTCATATCTTGGTGGAAGAGGGTTTGAAAGGAGTTGAGGTTCTAGGAGTTCTAGGTGCCCTTTTTCCCGCAGCATTTTCAAAGCTTGATAAAGACTCATGTAAAGAGGATGGAAACTTCGGGCTTGGTGCCGAGTTGAAGTGGTTGGTCTTTGGCTATTGAGGGAAGTAGTGATAGTGTCTACTTCTGAGCATTTCACAGCTGTGCTACCATCAGTAGTAGCATTGGAACTATGAACAACATCCTTCTTTGAAGGCTCATTATCTTCCACAAAGGTTCCTTGTCGGATAGCCTCCTTGATTTGAACCCCAATGTCATGGAGGTCCTTAAAGTTGTGTCACGACCCGAACCCACCCCTATGGGTTAAGGCCATAACCGGCCAGTAATCGTGTGATTACCTACAGCCTCAAACCAAATAAATCAAAACTCATCAGAGTAAAAGGGGCCAAACGGAAGCAATTTAAAACTTTGTCCATAGAGCTGTGCTTATATGGGCACCATAACATTTCAAACATTTATATGTTAATAACTCACAGCAGAATATGTACTAATACAAAACACTGTACATACAGGATCATCCAGATTTAAGTCAGTCAAACCCAAGACTTATATACAACAATGGTCCGATGATTTCGCCAACAAAACAAAACTATAAACAGAGGACAAAAGGGCGAAGACAGTCTCATGCGTGAGACTTTTGGGCTGACTCTTCAAAACTCTAACTGTTTCTCATAATTCACCGGGGCTGGTTTTGGACGTCCCTTGGCTCACCTACATGTACATGAATGAGCGTGAGCGAATGCCCAGTGAATAATATCAATGAAAAGATACATAAGCAATTATTGAAACAATTACAGCAAACGGCCTTTGGCCCAATCATTTATGTCAATCGGCCTTCGGCCCAATCATTTATGTCAATCGGCCTTCGGCCCAATCATTTACGTCAATCGGCCTTCGGCCCAATCATTCATGTCAATCGGCCTTCGGCCCAATCATTTATATCAATCGGCCTTCGGCCCAATCATTCATGTCAATCGGCCTTCGGCCCAATCTTTTATGTCAATCGGCCTTCGGCCCAATCATTTATATCAATCGGCCTTCGGCCCAATCATTCATGTCAATCGGCCTTCGGCCCAATCATTTATATCAATCGGCCTTCGGCCCAATCATTCATGTCAATCATTGTCCGCCATTCAAACTAATGAACTTACATAACTTACATAAACAGTAGGACAACAACATATTCCAGATATCTTATTAAGATATTACTCACAGTGATCGGCTTGTGGATTTGCCCTGGAGCTCGACCCCACACATTCCATGAACACAAAAGGGTCATTAACAATTCAATCCGTTCTAAATTCACATTTTCCTCTTTAGGCTTTATTCTTATCTCTTTAACTCATTTACAATGTTTAACACATGCCTAAGAGTGCTTAGAAGTGAAAGGGAACGGAAAACAGAGCACAGAATGCATTTTCAAAATTTCAGAAAACAGGGTCCCCACTCGAGCGTGGACTTCCCCGCTCGAGCGGACCCTTAAGGCCTACAAAAGTACTGGATGCATCAAAATTATGCTCGATCGCGAACTCTGGCGCTTGAGCGGAAGGCCTCTCTACATGGATCCCCGCTTGAGCGTGAACTCCCCCGCTCGAGCGGACACCATGTCTGCAAAAAGTGCTAGGAGTACGAAATTCATGCTCGAGCGGCGGTTTCCCCGCTCGAGCGGTAATCAAACTTTCTAGAAATTCCAGAACTGTTCTTGGAGTTCAAATTCGATGTTCAAAGGTCTCTACTCATGATTTTTGGCTCAAACTTCATATATTTATGTACTAACATGGTACAAACACCGAATTACATCATAATGGAGCTCAATTTCACAATTAAATCACATGCATGCCCCAATCTCCCATCAAACTTACTCTAACATAACAAATTCATGCATTCCAGCTCAAATTCTCATGAATTGTACATGCATGTGCTATACAACCCTTACTCTCAACTTAGATGATGGAAAGGTAATCAAAACATGAGCTTCAACTGCAAATTTACATGGATCATACCCTTTGAGCTCAAACATGCAATATTCAAAGCAATTACATACATGCATGCACATATGGGTCTTCATTATAACAAATTCGACTCAATCTCCTTATGATCAAACTAATCCATGTTCTTGACCCTCTTTCAAACCTAAATTCACAAGATGATAATTAAAGATGCATGAATTACTCACCAAGGGGCTTTAATCTTCACAATCTATGGTAAATTCTTGTGTTAGCTTCAAGACTCGTAAAGTTCAAGAGTAAAACTTGTACAATTCTCTCCCTCTCTCTCTCTAACAGCCGACCCTCTCTTTCTTAGAGTTTGATCAGCCAAAGTAAAGGTATAAGAGGTAAAGAGAGGTGTAGTGCCCTTACACAACAAATCCCACTAACCAAAATTACAAATATTGAACAATTTGAGCACAATGCCATTAAATAAATCAATTTAATCTGGCCCGAATCAATTTTCAATTAAATTGCACCGTCGGCTCTAAAAATTATGCCAATCACAATGGCGTAATCAATTTCGGGTTCTATGGCCGATAAGGCCCTCAATTTAATTTCCGAAGCGGAAAATCAAACAGATATTCCTACGGTGAACAGATAAAAATTCAAAACCACATATTTTCACACAATGGCACACGAAATCATATTAAACACATAATCATACTCAAATTAAGGACCAATTAGCATACTACGGAACAGGGGTATCACAAGTTGAATATCATATTCTGCAATGTTTCGGCTTGCCTAACCATATCTTGTTGCAACGAATCCACTGATTGCTGGAAACGGATCAGCAAATCCTCTAAATTTGCCGGAGGCTGCGCCATGATAGAGGTAGATGCTCGCGCTCTGACCAAGGTGATGTGACTGGTGACTGACGAATCAATTGAACCAGTGAACCCTGACTGGCCTTTCTTTGCCTTGCCTCGGCGACGGAACACTGGTTGCCCTTGAATTGAATTTCTGACCTAACAAAGTCTATCAACACAAGTCCGGTGTACTCGGGGGATATTGGAGCCTTCTGAAGCTATGGTTCCAAGACTACCTTGCAAAAGAGAAACAGGCAGCATCTCAGCCCCAATTTCACCAGAACAGATTTGAGCATAGTTGAATGACTGTACTCGTTACTGAATTCTGCCCCAAATGCTGCCTGTAAACTGATACCCTCAGATAAAACTGATTCCCCTAAATACTGATGCCCGCAGGCTTGATACCCAGACTTGCAAACTGATACATGCATTCCTGTAGAGGCACACTCTAAAACCATATAGCAAGCAAGTGAAAGCCAAAACGCCCCTATGGTAGGGTAGGGTTTCCTTGTCCTATTTTGTCAGGAGCTAGGGTTTTACAACGCACACAACGATTTCAAACAACCTATAATCGGGTAAGCAACCTGTCCTAGCTTGGAATGGTCACTACAGTTTCCGATATGCACTAGGTCAAATGGTCAAAAAGGGTGCCTCAGTAAAAATCGGGGTTTGTGTTACCATCGTGGCAGAGCCCGCAACTGGTCAGCCTTATGGCACGCTTCTCAAAGTGAGCCTCCGGCAAACCGTTCAGGAATAGCATACGGCAAACACGGTGTCCTAGGCGCACCAATGCAAATGCAATGCAAAGAGACACATAAGTGTAGTCAAAACAAGATATCAGGAGTTCGAGTCAAGTTCTCTAAATCCCTAGCAAAGTCGCCAGAAACTGTAGACGCGCCCGAACGTCCCGGCTCCGCGCGCGAAGGCGCAAAATCCATTTTGTTCATTAGCTACTATAGTTCGGACTCAATGTCACGGTTCTAAATCTAATCCCGCAAAGTGCAATGCAAGACCGATAAATCACCAAAGAGTCCAAATCCGGCAAATCGTTTTGGAAAACTAATTTTTATAAAGAAGTGTCAAACATGGACTACTTTGCCAGATACAGAGTCGCCACCTAAATGTTTTATTTTGGGAAATTTAGGAAACCCTGACTCGTGCCTAAGGCCACGTGTCCGTCATCACCAAATTTGCCTCGGCTCGGGAATTTGGGTACGAGAGGGGAAGGTCATGCAATGAGCACCCCCGCTCACCCGATCAAAGATCGGCCTTTACTAACATGATATTTTGTTTTTGAAAACACATGCGTTCTTATTCCGGTTATTAGCTAGAATTACTATGTGATGCGCACAGCATACAAGTATAGACTAGATCGCCTAAGTTGGAACAAAACATTTCATGTTTGTTTGTTTGAAAATGGTTTGAAGGTGCTACTCGCAAGTAGGCTAAGACGTGGATTTGACATCCTTGAGTGGGCTTAGAAAACATGATTTGCCACCTCAAATGGGCTTAAAACTCGCATTTCAATGAATTATTACAATTCAAGCAATCCAACCTTCATCCACAGGCATTCATGCAGTTATATCATTTAAGTAGTTAGCCTCATGGCAAGCATGCTACCATGGAAATCATTAACACACATGCGGTATGCTAAAGCATAAACACTTACAATATACTCCGAGCCAAAACAACAACTAGTTAGAAATCATGCATGATCCTAGTTTGTGTTAAGATGGCTAATGCAACACATGCAAAATGCAACTAGAAATAGGCTCGGCTATTCTAAGATGGCATATGGATGTAACACTCGATACATGTATTCAAATAGGAATTAAATACAATGCGGTTAGTATGATGCGCCGAGCCCTGTGCATGCAAGACTGATGAATGGATGCAAACATGCAGTCATAGGAATGCTAATTAAAACATGACCTAGAACTAACCATCGTAAGCGGTTAAATAAAAGGGAGAAAGACATGGGGTTGGAAGACATTCACACACTCACGCACACTTATTACAAAAGTTGGCCCTCTCGACGGAGGGTCCGAATAAATAATACAAACCAACTAATTAACTAACTACCCTAGCTAATTAATTATTACAAAACTCTTAACTAATTAAACAAATCAATTAAATTATAAAACCAACTAAGTATGAAACTAAATAGGCTGCCACAGCTCTGCCTTGGAATGATGAATGATGCATGCCCGGTCGCGTCCTCCCGAAAATCCGTTACCATGCCTCATGTTGCCTCTGTTTGCACACTTCTGTATCTCTGAAAACTGTGCCAACTTCCATAGTGCTTTTGACCCACCTTAGGAACAATCTGAGAGGTGGTCGGCCAAGGGGTATGGCCATCGACCAAAGAATAATGGCCATCGGCCAATTTTGAGGCTATCGGCCAATCATTGATAGCCGATCGGCACACTTGATAGCCGATTGGCCACTGCTTCCTGCAAACTCCTCCTTTTGCTGCAACAGAGCACAAACAGAGGCATGGCAATGTATTTGCAAGAAAATGTGTGTGCAACTACACCCCTTATCATGTCTAAGGCTCAAAAGTGTGAAGTGCTCGGCTCTTAAGCCATCAATCACGCATCTCAATGCATGATGGCCAAAGAAGCCATATTGCACAAGGTCAATAAATGCATGACAAATGAGACACTTGGACCATCACCTTATCATGGATAATCAAAGGCAATGGAAACAAAGGGGATTGGCCCATTTTCATCACTTCAAGTATGAAATGGACCAATTCACTTTGTGTTCAACATAATGTCCGGTTGAACACAATGCAATGCACACATGCAACATGCTTATCTTGGCACATTTTACTTGATTGATTTTGTTTACACATTTTAACATTACCAATCCATTCATTAATCAACTTGTCCAAATGTGAGAGTCCTCTAATGAGAGAGAGGTCTATCAAAGAGAATGGTTTAAAGCATGAGAGAGACCAATGCCTTTGACTAGGAGTAACCCTCAAAAGAGGGTTGAAGCCATTTAAGCATAGGCCTCAATCCCAAGCATTAAACACAACCTCAAGACTAACCAATCCTCAAAACAAATCAAAAGTGAAGAAATGAAGGAAATGGCAGATTTTTCAATGATAAAGTGGCATGAAATGCAAGACTCTACTATGCAAACATCGCATGCACAACATGTTAAGGGGCCATGAACACCAAGGCAAGTGAAGAGGATAATACTATAAGCATGCATCACAATGCTGAAACATCCAAACCAACTCAAAACAAAGTTACATCATACCCAAAACAGTGGCAAAACGTGCTGAAATTGAGACTCCAAGGACTAGCCAAGCATTCATACATGTTAATGCAAGATTAAGGCACAAGACACAACTCTCCAAAGGCATTGAAAGGATGAAACATGGAGTACAATGGCATATGTCCCAGCACTGAAATGTCATGCTAAATGACTTAAAATCATGCAAACAACTCATGTGATGCATGCTGCAAGGCTTAAGCATCAAAGCTAGTGAAGTGTATTACACTAGAGGCATGCAAGACAATGCTCAAATGGCCAAACCAGCCCCAAACAGACCTTATGCAGGCCAAAACAGTAGCCAAATTGGACTGAGATGATGGATGGAAAGGCAAGAAAAAGAGGCTCATGCAATGGCTCACAAATAAGGCATAAAGGTACAACTCTCAAGAGCACTTAAAGAGTGGAAAAGATGGAAGTGTAAAAACACTATATGCTCTAAAATATTATTCCAAATGATGCCAAGGCATGCAAACATCACAAGTATAGCATGGTAGGGGCCTCAAAACTCAAGACTAGTCAAGGCATTTGCACTATAGCTATACAAAACATGAGTCATATGACCACGGAAGCCCAAAACAGTCCTAAAACAGCCCAAAATATGAATAAAATCATGCTGGAGCATAGCCAAAATATGCTAGAATAATGAGCCAAAACATCATGCATACAAGGCTAGTAAGCAAGATTTGCACTACAAGTACATGAAGCATGCGAGAGGTGACCAAACCAGCCCAAAACAGAGTTATATCATGTCCTAAAAGTCACAAAAACATGCTTGAAAAGAGCTAACACAAGCCACAAAAAAATGCTACTTTGTAAGGCTAACAAGGCTAGCAAAGAGGATTTAAACTACAAGTGCATAAAGCATGCAACCAATGGTCAAACTAGCCAAAAACAGAGTTATGGAAGGTCTAAGAAGTCACAAAAATGAGCCTAAACAAAGCCATAAATAAGTAAAAACACGTGCTCATTTGGTTGGCCATCAACACATGCATGCAAGACAAGAGGATAAGGGACCACCCCCTCCTATTTGAGACCTCAAAACCACCTTTCCACCACTGAAATTCCTTTGGAATTCAGTGGTTAAAGGGCCAAAACAAGATGGTTTCAAAAGGTTAAGAGATGGCTCAAAAGGCTTTACAAGCCAAGGAGCAAAAAAAAGGGGAAACACCTCCTAGCCAAACAAGGCTCAAACTACCATTTTAGAACCTCAAAATCTGAGTTTTTTATGGTTCAAAACCAGCCCCAAAATAGTACAAAACAATGGGAAAATGATGGCAAAGCAAGTGTTCAAAGCAAGCTAAAAGGAAGTAAGTATTATACCTTTGAAGCAAGGAGCACTCTAGGCACAAAAGGGGCACCAAACCAAGTTCAATCCACATTTTGGAGCTCAAACAAAGTCCCAAGAAATCTCAGCCCAAGGACAAGCAATTTTGGTTAAGGATGCCTTGGCAAACTAGTTGTATATCTCTACTTTCATGCACAAAATGGTAAGAGGTAGGCTGTTATGCACAAAATTGCAAGAGGGAGAGAAAATTCTAGAGAGAGAGGAATCTAGAGAGAGAGACTCCTCCAATTCTTCCAAGCCTTTTTTGAAAATGTTCTAACCCTTGAAAATGAGATATAAGGCTTCATTATATAGCAAAATATCAAGTTTGGTTGAAAATATCTAAGCTAGGACAGGTGGCACAAGCTGGAAACAACTGGAGGAGAAATATCTGCCAATTCTGGGCTTTCTGGACATTTTTGGCCGATCAGCCAAGATTTGTGGCCAATAAGGTTCACTTTTGGCCGACCTATGGCCAATGAGGTCCAATTGTGGCCGATGCAGTTCCATAGAGGCTGATGGAAAAAATCAATGCTGGTCCCTGACTTGAAGCAAGCCTAATTCCTTCATCTAGACTCCTTTTCAGGTCATTCTTGAGCCTAAACTGTAGCCCCGGAAGTCTTATTTCCAATTATGGATGCCTCACCTCAAAATTCCATGTGTGCTAAGAGATATCCCTCTTTTAGTGAAGGTTGCTCAGTTTCAGTCCAACCGGAATGATGCCCAACTTCAACCAACCATATCTCTCCGATCCGAACTCGGTTTGAGGAGATTCTTGAATGAAAAATTAAGCCCCGGAAGTATTCTTTCCAACGGTGGTGGCCTCATAGCTTAAATCCAAGTGCATAGACAGATGGACCTGATTTAGCAAGGACCACTTTCTCTTAGCGATTCATGCCCAACTTCTTTCTCAACTAGGTTTCTTACCTCCACTCCTCTTTTCTTCAACTCTAAACCCCTAAACAAGGTGTTTTGAAATATTTTTAAAAGATTTCATTCTCTTTCATTCATTTCCACTTTGTCCTTGCTCGATTTACCAAAAAGCGCAACATTTGACAAAACGCGAGCCTCGGAACATCGTAGAAACTTCTTTTCAAAAATATTTTAAAAGAGAGGGTTTTAAGGTCTAAAAACCATTCAAAATAGTTTTAGTCCAAAAATGGGGTGTGAGGTTAGGATTTGACTCTCCTCTTGCCAAAAAAAAAAAAAATCAAACCTTTGTCCTGCACATCTTTCATCACCAAGTAAACCATCAGTAGCGCCCAATTCTTAAGAGCGGTCAAAAATAGGGTGTCTACAAGGGCCTTCAAGGATCGCCCAAGGTGATAAAAAGAAGAAGAGATCAGCGGAAGAGGCGAGTAAGTGAGGTCGGCGAATGGCCGTAAAAATAAAGGGAATTTTTTTTTTTTTTTGTGTTTGTTTTTTTTTTTATGTAAATATTTATATTTTGATTTGTTTTTGTTGTTATTTTTAATGTAAGCACTTGAAAATGAAATTAAAATGCAGAAAATAAAAAAATTAAGCCTAATAGAAAAATAAAATAAATTAAAATAAAATAATATCAACAGAAATTAAACTTAATGGAACGTTGGTGTTGCTGGAATGGCAATGCTAAAAAAAATACCATGAGGGTTTAAAAAAAAAATCAATGTATGCAAAGTTAATTTTACCTCAAGATGCAAAACCCAAAAAAAAAAAAATTACACAATTGAGAATAGCAAACTGTTAAGGAGAATAAATGTATGAAGGACTTGAGAGCATTCAACTGATATAAATGTTTCCATATCAATGTAGCAATACACATATATCATTTTTAAAAAAATTCAAGTTTCACAGTCATAACAAAACTTTTTAAGTAGAAATCAACATTCCAAGCTCGCCACAAATAAAATTGAAGTGATCCTCACTTAGGAGTTTTGTGAAAATATCCGTCAATTGCTTGTCGGTGTTTACAAATTCAAATACAATATCTCCTTTTCGAACATGATCTCTTAAAAAATGATGTCGAATTTTAATATGTTTTGTTCGTGAGTGTTGAACTGGATTTTTGCTTAAATTGATGGCACTAGTATTATCACATTTAATAGGGATTTGATCATAATGCAAATCAAAGTCCTCCAATTTTTGTTTCATCCAAAGTATTTTGGCACAACAACTTCCGGAAGCTATATATTCAGCTTCGACCGTTGATAAAGCAACATAATTTTGCTTTTTGCTAAACCAATATACTAATGAGTTACCAAAAAAGTGACAAGTGCCACTGGTGCTTTTTCTATCAAGTTTGCATCCGGCAAAGTCGACATCCGAGTAACTAATTAAGTCAAATGCAACACCTTTAGGATGAAACAGTCCCAAATTTTGAGTGCTAACAAGATATCTAAAAATTCTTTTAACAGCACTAAGATGTGATTCCTTAGGATTTGATTGATATCTAGCACACATACAGATAGTAAACATAATATCGGGTCTACTTGCGGTTAAATAAAGAAGTGAGCCGATCATACCTCGATATTTTGTTTGATCAACGGACTTACCTTTTTCATCTTTGTCTAGCTTAATGGATGTGCTCATAGGAGTTCCAGCTATATTTAAGTCATACATACCAAATTTTTTGAGTAGTTCTTTTGTGTACTTAGCTTGGTTGATAAAAATTACTTCCTTACATTGTTTGATTTGAAGTCCAAGGAAATAATTTAGCTCCCCCATCATGCTCATCTCAAACTCACCTTGCATACACTTAGCAAATTCCTTACACAAGGTTTCATTAGTAACACCAAATATAATGTCATCCACATATATTTGTATAATAAGTAAATCATCATTTTTAGTTTTAACAAAAAAGTGTTGTGTTAATCGCTCCTCTAGTAAAATTATTTTCAATCAAGAACTTACTTAATCATTCATACCATGCACGAGGTGCTTGTTTCAAACCATATAAAGCTCTTGATAGTTTAAGAACATGATTTGGAAAAACATGATCTTCAAAACCTGAGGGTTGTTTAACATAAACTTCCTCATTTATAAAACCATTTAGAAAGGCACTTTTTACATCCATTTGATAAAGTTTGAAATCTCTAAAACACGCAAATGCAAGTAGCATGCGAATGGCTTCTAATCTAGCAACCAGAGCAAATGTTTCATTAAAATCAATACCTTCTTCTTGATTGTTTCATTGTGCAACAAGTCTAGTCTTGTTTCTTATAATTGTACCGGATTCATCAAGCTTGTTTCGAAAGATCCATTTGGTACCGATAATGGTATGATCTTTAGGTTTTGGCACAAGTTCCCACACTTTGTTTCTCTCAAATTGGTTAAGCTCTTCATGCATAGCCATCATCCAATGTTCATCGAATTCAGCTTCTTGAAAGTTTTTAAGCTCAATCTGTGAGAGAAAAGCCAAGTTACTACAAATGTTTCTAAATGAAGAACGAGTTTCGTTACCTTTTGTAGGGTCACCTAGGATTAAATCCTTAGGGTGATTATGAACAAACTTCCATTCTCTTGGCAAATCATCATTGTTTCCTCCTTATTCTTGAGGTGGGAGAATAGGTTGTTCAATCTCTTTGTTCAACTTACATGGTTGGTTCTCTTCTTTGTAGATACTTGAATCTTCCACATTTGGTTCCAAATCTATATCATCACTAACAATTTGCTTTTGAGCAGAGATGTTAATTTCATCAAATGCCATATGTATAGATTCTTCCACAACAAGAGTTCTTTTGTTAAAAACACGATAAGCTTTGCTAGTTAGAGAATAGCCAACAAAAATTGTTTCATCAGATTCTGAATCAAATTTATCTAAGTTATCCATACCATTATTATGCACAAAACATTTACAACCAAAAACATGCAAGTGACTAATGTTGGGCTTTCTATCATGCCAAAGTTCATAAGGAGTCTTTTTGAGAATAGGTCTAATCAATGCACGATTTAAAATATAGCATGCGGTGTGAACGGCTTTGCCCCAAAAATATTCAGGAAGATTATTTTCACAAAGCATTGTTCTATTCATCTCTTCTAAAGTTCTATTCTTCCTTTCTACTACACCATTTTGTTGAGGGGTTCTAGGTGCTGGAAAATTATGTCCAATACCATGCTCATCACAAACAATTCAAATTTCTCATTTTCAAGTACTCTACCATGGTCGGTTCGAATATTAGTAATAAGAAAGCATTTTTCATTTTGAATTCTACGACAGAGTTTTGTGAAAGAAGAAAATGTTTCATCTTTGTGTGCTAAAAACATAACCCATATAAATCTTGAATAATCATCAACTATAACAAGACAATAATGTTTACCACCTAGACTAGATGTCCTTGAGGGACCAAATAAATCCATATGTAGTAGTTGTAAAGGTCTAGTTGTGGAAATGTGAGATTTTGATTTAAACGATGTTTTAGTTTATTTTCCTTGTTGACAAGCACTACAAAGATAATCTTTTTCAAATTTAATTTTTGGCAGTCCAATTACCAAATCCTTTCTCAAAAGTTTAGCAATTAAATCCATATGAGCATGACCAAGTCTTCTATGCCACAACCAACTATTATCACTATTAGTATATAAACATTTAACATCACTAGCATAGAGATCATTAGGATGAAAAAATAAACATTATCATGGCGATTACCAACGAATAAAGCTTTATGATCATTTGTGCATTCAATTGTGCAATGTGATTTATCAAAAATAACTCGATTACCTTTATCACATAATTGACTAATACTAAGTAGGTTATGCTTAAGTCCATCAACAAGTAAAACATTTTCAATAGAAGGGTTAGGAGAAATACCGATGCTACCAATACCGATGATTTTCCTTTCTTGTTGTCTCCAAAAGTAACAAAGCCTCCATCTTTGGATGACAATGTAGTAAAGAAGGATTTATCTCCGGTCATGTGTCTGGAACATCCACTATCAAGGTACCACTTCCCTTCTTTGATTTTGGACTTAAAGCAAACCTACAAGATGACAATCAAGTGTTGGTTTTTGGTACCCATAGTTTCTTGGGTCCTTCTTGATTAGTTTTGTTAGATCCCTTAACAATCCAAATCTTTTTAATTTCTATGTTCATATTATTTTTGAATGGACAAGAAGATATGTAATAGCCTTTCCTTCTATAATAATGACAAGTAATATGAGGGTGTGTCATGAGATGTGCCTTTTCAAAAATTGTATTGAGATTCTTTTGTTTCTTAATAGGGTCATATCCAATGCCCGCTTTATGGAAAACACATCTTTGATTTCCAAGAAGCATGTTGAGATTATTTCTACCTTTTACAAAATTTTCAAGTGTTTTTGTTAAATCATCAACATTGTTTTTTAAAGCAGTTTTCTCATTAGAGATGGTGTCAAAATCATTTTTCAAAATAATTTTTTCTTTCTTTAATTCTTCTACATTACTAGATAAAGGTGCAACAGATTTTTTTAACACATTATTTTTAGTACAAACTTTTCTAAATTCATCTTGTAGTTCATGGAATGCACTTTCAAGTTCTTCATAAAGAGTAGTTACCTCATCTTAAGTAGAGTCTTCATCTTCAAGAGCCATGAGACACAAGTTGGCTACTTCATTTTCAATTTCATTACTTGGCTCACATCTTCATTTTCTCCCCAAGCTGCTACCATGGCCTTCTTGTTTCTTTTGTAGTCTTTTCCATGATTTTTTAATTTTGGACAATCCATCTTCATATGTCCAGGATTTTTGCACTCATAGAAAATAATAGGTTCTTTCTTGTTATCTTTATTGTACTCCTTTTTGAAAGGTCTTTTTCCTCCATAATTGTTTTTCTTGAAGTGCTTTTTGAAATTTCTACTAAACATGGCATAGCTTTCATCCTCACTGGAGTTTTCATGTTCTTCTTCATTTGATGAAGCTTTGAATGCAATTCCACTTTTCCTTTTGTTTTTAACATCCTCATGTCCTTTTATGGTGATCTCATGAGTCACAAGAGAACCCATAAGCTCATCCAATCCAAATGTGGAGAAATCTTTGGCTTCTATAATGGCGGTGACCTTTGCTTCCCAAATCTTTGGTAAACACCTAAAAAAAATTTTCACCAACTCACTGTTAGTATAAATTTTGCCAAGAGATTTCAAAGAGTTTACAATTTCAGTAAATCTAGTAAACATACTTGAAATAGAACTCCATATAATTCTCAACGAACGAGTCACACCTTGATCACCTGAAATTTGGGAATATCCAGCCATAAAATGGGAGTGAGCAATGACGCCTAGTAGAAAATAAACTTGACACATTATAAATATATATATATATATATATAATGCTCATGTTGGTTATATTCATACAACACATCATAATATACAAGTCTTGTGACTTCGATGACATTCAATGCTCGATATAAACTTTAAACCCACGATTGACTCAACACGTGGTCCTTAATTCTCCTTGAGAACATCTCTTTTTCCTTTCTTTTATAAAATCCCAAAACACATCTCATAATACCCCCACATTTATCGGTCACTAAGCACGGAAGGGCAATTGGGCACCTTCTACATTTCTGAAAATACCTCCACATTTACCGGCCATCAAGCACGGAGGAGCAATTGGACACCCATTACATTTTTAAAAAAAATACCTCCACATTTAAAGGCCACCGAGCACAGAGACACAATTGGACACCCAACACATTTATTTAACTACATCCCCCAAATTTACCGGTGTTAAGCACGGAAGGGCAATTGGACACCTTAACCATATACCAATGACATTCCCACATTCTGCGGCCTCCGAGCACGAAAGGGCATTTGGGCATCTCAACACACACAACACATTCTAAATATACACACATCCGATTACACAACTCAACACTTAATCCAATACCCTGTGGATGCAATGGAATGCAAGAGTTCCTAATATTGTGACTTAACTGAAGTCCAATTCAATCACACACAAAATCAATCCAATGAATACAATATGAAACACACACACACATATATATATATATATATATATTTTGTGTCCCCAAGTCAACTGAGCGATCAATTTTAATTATAAACCAATTCATACATTGAATCTTTCAACATTTTTTGGATTTTCACCCAAAACAACTTCCTTAAATCCTCCATTAACATCATCATAACACCAATCTCATTCCATATACGGATACTCAAGAAGATTAATCAAAATTTCAACATATAGTACGATTTTAATTCAAAACCTCATTTAAAAATAAAATCCCAAATCTAGGGTTTCAAGAAAATTGGGGGTTTTCCTCATTTCATCATCAAATCCAACAATCATCAAATATTTCTCATTAATATCTCAAAACAATCTAAATATTTCAATATTTTAAGTGAAACCCCCATTTTTTTAATATAAACATCTTTTAATCTAAAATTTCAAACTCAAATCAACCCATACTTCTCATAATACAACATAATCAACGAAATCATAAATGATTAGACTTAAGAGAACTCCCTACCTCAAGTAAGTGAGCAAACAGCGAAGACCCAAGCAAGAACTCCAACGAATTCGAAATCCAATCGATCATGAGAAAGATCTTCACTCCTCATTCACTAATCTTGTATGATCTAAAGTGGATCCTCGGTGTAATGAGATGAAATCAAAGGTTTTGTGCCTAGGGTTTTTGAACATGAACAGGTGTGGGAGAGAAAAGTGAGAGAAAATACACAAAAAGTGGGATTTATACTTGTTGATCCCGAACAAACCACTTGAGCGACCACTCTTGTGCTCGAGCGAACACAGCCAACTCTCAGAATCTCAAACCTGCAAACAAAAGTATTGGATGCCTAGAAAGACCGCTCAAGCAAACACTTCTTCGTTTGAGTGACAAAGTGAAATTTCCAGACCGTTACAGGAGCCCTCCTCTCTTATGTTTCTGTTGGGTTCTTTTATGGCAACGACAGAGAGTGATGTGAGGACATAGAGGTTGTTGGAATTTCTGGGTTTGGTGAAGATTTGCAAACATGTTTGGATTTGTATGATACTTTCCTCTACAAATTCGCCTCTTATTTTCAACCTCTATATCTATATATATAGCTATTTATGTATATGAATGATGAGTGCAAGAGAGGAGAAGAAGACAAAGGGGTTTTGAGTTTGGATTAGAATTCGAAGGATAAATGAATCTGAATGTATTAATGGGTATGGATCTAGATGTTCTATCACAAAATAAAAAAAGGGGCATTTAAACTAAGAAATCAGTTGTGTGTTAAAAATTTGTAGCAAAACAAAGTATGTTTCTCTTTGATTTCATTATCAATTTCTAACTACCTCAAATCTTCTCGGGATCAATTTGTCTTTCAACAATCTTAGTGGTGCATTTCCTTCACAAGTCTATGAAATTCCAAGCTCCTTCACAACTAGGATTGAGAAAGAGAGGAGAGAGAAAGGAAGAACTTACAAGCACAAGTGCAATCACAACGTCCATGTACAAGTGTGCAACTTCGTTGGCGGTGGAGATTCTGAAGAGAGGTGGGTAGTGTTCTACCCAGGTTGGTGGTCAGTAGCGGTCATCGATGAACACCCAGGTCAGTGGTGGTCGTCGTCATCGATGAACACCTAAGTCGATCGCTCGACGCTAGGTCCCAAAATCATGTTCCTCTCTCTCTCTCTCTCTCTCTTCTCTTTTTTTATTTTATAAATGTGTGGGTTTCACGCATGGTTACAGAGGGTTTCTCACTCCCCTCTCTCTCCTCTTTCTTTGCTTTATAATCTTGTAATCACATTTGGGATAGTGAAAATTCAAGTTACCCAGCAGAACTGCTCTTCTATTATATAATTTCTTCTCCTCCCCTCCCCTTCACCTACCTCCCCCTCTCTCTCTCTCTCTCTCTCTCTCTCTCCTCTCCTCTTTGCTCTATAACTTCTACTTTTCCATAATACACAAACAATTAAAACCAAAACCAATCTATTCTCAATTTGCAAACAATAACTTCCAACAATAGTCCACAAATTAATCTTGACAGAACAACCCGAACAAACCCCAAAATATGTCTAATTAATCCCAATCCCTAAAACCCCAATTCATAGAAATTCGAATACATATATAAACTGAAGATGAAAAGAACAAACAAACAAACAGACCTTGATCAAGATTGTATCACTATAGAAAAGCAATAAAAACAAACCCCAAAATGTATCTAATTCATCCCAATCCCTAAAACCCCAATTCATAGAAATTCGAATACATATATAAACTGAAGATGAAAAGAACAAACAAACAAACAGACCTTGATCAAGATTGTATCACCGTAGAAAAGTAATAAAAACAAACCCCAAAATGTATTTAATTCATCCCAATCCCTAAAAACCCAATTCATAAAAATTCGAATAAATACATAAACTGAAGATGAAAAAACAAACAACCTTGATCAAGATCTTTTCGCCACAAAAAAGCTGCAACTTTTCATGATAGCATCGTGATGACAAATTTGTCATCATTGACGGCCGCGTAGACGATGAGTCGATTGGGGGACTTCTTGCACTCCAAGATTGCGATAAAAAAGTCCTTCGCCCCTAAAAATCCATCCCCTCTCGATGGTGTCACCGGAATCTATGGTGTTGTCAGAATCTATGGTGTCGCTAGAATCAATGGTGAGCTACTGCATATGATCTTTCTGTTGAAGGAGCTTCAGGAATAGCTTCGTGGTTGGTCTAGGGGCGCCATGTGTCATGCCCTCACCAATCACAATTCACCATGCCCTCTCATATTCCACAATTACTTAACACAAAATCGTGAATTTTACCTCTTACACCAATTACAACATTGTTGAGACATCACATAGCAGTGCCCCAAGACCAACCAATAACTTCTCCAAGAAAAATATCTTCTTTTTTTTTGTCTCCCTCATTTTGTTGAGGGGACAAATTAGCTCTTGAATCACTTTGGTGAGATAGGTGTCGCACTCTGGAGGATCACTTCACAAGATCACTATAGAGGATCCAACAAATGTGTCTTTTTACATCATATTTAAACTTTTAAATTAATTTTTTTTCAATACCTACTCTATTTTTCATCGTGTGCATGTCAAATTCTGTCAATTTAGACAGAATAAGTAACAACAGGAAGGTAAATTGCAAAACAACTAAAAATCAAATAAGGGATAAGTGGTTATTTCCAAATGATATGAGATAAAGTGCAAATGATCTAAACCATAGGCAGATAAAGCGGATTTTATCCAAAACAGACTAATGCTCAAATCTTACTGTTAACTTCAGTATTCTTATTTTCATGTACAAAAATATTAAAAAATAATAAACAATTTTAGTTCGGTTTGGTTCAATTTAAAATCGGGAATCGAACATATTTGAAAAGTTTAACTTTTTTTCAAAATCATAATAATAATCAATATTTGACCCTTATAATGAAATAAATTTTAAATTTTATCATTTTAAATTTTAAAATTTTAATTTATTTTCAATCTGAACTATCTATCTATTTTCGTTAAGTTGACGGAAATAATATATTTTAATTATTAAATTCAATGAAAAATAGTATTTTAAAGATTTTATGTACATTTATATTGAGTTTAATAATTAATATATATATATATATATATTTGTTAATTTTGCCTAACTGAAATAGGTTGATGGTTTATATTAAAAATAAGGGTAAATTACAAATACACCTCCTGAGATTTGATTAAAATACGAATCGCCTTTTGTGATTTTGAAAATTACATTCCACCCCCTGAGGTTTCTAATTTCATAACAAATCGCCCATTTTATTAAGGGAAAATTAGTCTAAGGTCCCTCTTCCACTTTTGGTGATGGAAGAGATCCACAATATTATTTTGTAATGTCTAAGGTCCCTTAATCCTACACCCATATATTCAGAAAAATTCCAGTTTCTCGAACTATTCGTTTACATAAATCGATTTTGCAGAGAAACTGTAGTTGGAATACCGATCATCCATGGCGTTAAGGAGGAATCTCATCTCTCGAAGCCTTCAGGCCAAGCATTTGCACGGTCTCGCCATCCGAACCTCTCCGGCGGCAGTGCCGGAGCTGCCTCCGTTTGATTACGTCCCCAAACCCTACAATGGACCCTCTGCCGATGAAGTACTCGCCAAGTGCAAGAAGTTTCTCGGCCCCTCCTCTCTCTTCTACTATTACCAGAAGCTTGTAAGATTGCAATATACATATATATATATATGATTATTTGATGATTTGTAGATCAACTTATACTCAATTGGAAGGAAACAAACTTGTATATATATGTATGATATGTATTTGAAATGTTTAGTTGGATTAATACTTGCTGAAATCTGATCAAGTTTTTGTTATGTTAAATCTAAGATTTCGACTTTTGAATTGGTCATGATAGCAAAAAGCATTCACATTTATTTGTTATTTATTTATTTTAGATTTTTGATCATTTGATCAAATTGTCCTAAAATCTTGTGAATCTCCTTGTGTGATTGAGTTAAAAGGGCTTTTCCAGAAGCACAAATTTTATTCTATTTGTTTCAATTTGAGATATGAAGCTTGTTTCTAACCTGAATGTTTTAGGGAGGTTGATTTAGGTTCTCTAATTACATGGTTCAGGAAATAGAATTTTGAATTTGAGATATGAAGCTTGTTTCACTTTTGGTGTTGGTCCAAAGAAATTTGGAATTTTCTCTGTGATGTGTCCAGAGAAATTTGAAATTTTCTCTGTGATTTGTCCAAAGAAATTCTCTAGATTGATTTTCTCTGGATTGATATTGAAGGACCTTACATTTTCTCTGGTATTACATTTTCTTTTCATTCAAGTTAATGCTCTTCTAGTTGTTAAGAATGAATTTTGACAAAAAATTTTCATTCTGCTAATTTAGCTAATGAATTTGGCGCATGAGAACTTCATTGCTATACTGTTTTGGATCCTTCCATGTTTTATTAAATAATTTTTGGTCCTAGAACAGTAGGTATCCTATCAAGTTTATTCCTTCGGCTTGTTACTCATGTTAACTACAAAATTTGGTGACCTGCTATGATGAGGTTAGCTTGATGTTGTGTATTAGAATATGATCATGCATTCAAGCGCTAACATGGCCTTAATCTAGTGGCAAGATTATTGCTAGGGTCATTTAGATTGAAGGGCACCAAAAATGCTTGTCTATAGCGGTATTATGGATAAAAAAAGCTGATATATATATATGTATTTTTTTGTTGATAAACTTAACTACCTTGATATTGACACTTCATGCTTACTACTTCAATGTTAACACAAATCATGCAATTATTGCTTTTCGTTCTAGGAGTTCATTCCCATGATGGATTGGAGTTGTCTCCTATGGTTGTTTACAAACAATTTCTTCCGTGCTTACTATTGATTATGCATATACTTGGGTTTTATTCACTTCCTCTGCTCTCTTATGTTGTTTTGGTTTGGAAGTGCTGTCTGTTGTGCTACATGTTGAATTATTTACTGGAAATCTTGTGTGCATGCCATACATCCCGCAATTGTTACAGCAGCAAGATTGCCATCTTCTACTTATATTGATGCTGTTAATTAAGGATATGGGCAGGAAGAAGACTGGGCACATAGATTACGGATATGCCAGTCTTGATGCTGGGCAGGAAAAAGACTGGGCATCAACTGTAAGGACTGTGCCTTGCAGAATTTCTCTGGGTTGGAGAGAATTTCTCTGGACAGAATTTCTCTGGACCAGAATTTCTCTAGATCAAATTGAGGGACCTTAGACATTATGAAAATATTAGATGTCCTTTATACTATAGTCTTAATATCAGGGACCTTAAAAAAAAACCCCTTTTATTAATAAATCATCAAGTCAATTAACATTTTTTAAAGATGTTAAAAATATGTTTCAATTAATAATTTAGGTAATTTTATTATTGTATAGGAGAGCAATTATGAATTTCATTTTTTTAGTTAATTCGGTTAAATAAAAAATTCTAATATGGGGTATTTGTAATTTTTCAAACCATGGGAGTAATCTGTATTTTAAGCAAATCTCAAGGGATGTATTTGTAATTTACCCTAAAAAATAAAAAAAATTAGAGTTTAAATTTATAAAATTAATAATTGAGAGTTTATTTTGTTTTATATATATATATGGAATTCTGAAATGGAAATATGGACACTTTTTATATATGGAAATACTTAATTCATAGCCTTTTTGATTTAAGACTGTGAATTTGCTTAATATAAATAGGCGTATTTGTTAGATATATTGAATAAGAACACACACTTGAAATAGAGATTTCTTAACAATGGTGTCTTCCCTGAAGTTTTTCTTTACAATTCTTCTTCTAAGTTTTGTTGGCAAAGGTAAGACTCTTACTGCCATCTCTCTCTCTCTCTCTCTCTCTCTCTCTCACACACACACACACACACACGTACACACACATTGATCATGTTCGATTGAATCACTGACAAAGCCTTTTTTAATCGGACTGTATAATTTTTTTTCAAATTGAACTTGTTACGCAATATTCCCATTCTGAATTCTATAATATGTATAGCAATGTTACATATATTAAAAATTTTACTAAAAATATACATGTCAAAATATTATTGGATGTTTGGATTTTTCAAAAATAATTTTTTAAATTTTCAATCCATATTTTATTATTTTTAGTGAATTTTAAAAAAAATTATTCATTGTTTTTTGTTACCTAGGTACAAAAATTATGCAAAAATCTTTCAATTTTTTTTTTAATTTTTTTAAATTTTTTGTCTTCAATGAATTTTTGTAAAGATTTTTGTACAAATTTTATACATTTTAAGTTTATCTAAATTCTGTAGATCTAAAGAGTAAAAAATTTGATTAAAATGTTCAAAAATTCACTAAAAATAAAAAAATACGAATTGAAAATTAAAAAAAAATTATATTTAAAAATTTCAAACCAAACAGAGTGATTTCTTTTTTGACAAACGACCATATTTGGCCTCTTGTATTTTTAGTATTATTAGAATTATTCATATATATATACATATGATTATGGATTCTGTCCCCAAATATCTTTACACCCATGTTTCAATTTACTCCTAATCATTAAATTATGTGAAAATATCGGAACATGTAAATCTAGAGCATAATTTAATAGTTAATTAAGAAAGATTTATATGTTAAATATGTGTGGTAATCTTTCCTTCCTTTTTGAATAAGTCTTGAAACCCAGACTTATTAATTCAGATTTTTGTGAGAGAAGAATTGTGTGATAGAGATTAAATTTATATAGTATGAGATTCATAAATAAATAAATCTTGAATCATAACATGTTAGTTTTGGACAATAGAGTTTACTATATGATTGAGATTTTTTTGTGTGCTGTGTGGGCCATGGGTAAAGCAAATACTTGCCACCCAATGTATTTTCATTACACTTTCTGTATTTCAAATTTGTGCCCCTAAATTCTACCCCGGGAATGACCTTTATTTAAGACCAAAATATGTTATATATGTATTTTACCATGATGACTGTAAAATCAAATTATACAAAAATATGAAAATGTACACGTTAGCATGTTAGGGCGCACCAAAGATACTTTCATTCCTGACGTTTTTATTATTTTCACCTTAAATGAGTTTCATCATGTCGACATATTCTTCTTTCCAGTATTGTTGGCAAAAGTAAGGTTCTTATTTTTTTCACAAATTCTTTTTATATAAAATCAAAGTATATATATATATGTGTGTGTGTGTGTGTGTCATATATGTGTTTTATCATATATATATTTTATCATAATGACTCCAAAACTAAAATCACACAAAATATCGAGAATGTGCACGTCAGCACAAAGAGATCATTCTGTTGATATTTTTATTATTTTCACCAAAAATGAACTTTATCATATTAACATGTGTATATATATTATACATTTTGGATTTAATTCTATGAAATAGAGTTACTCATAGTTGAAAATTAAATTACAGGTTTAAGCCAAGTATGTAGCTTGGACAATCTGAACATAGATCAACATCGGACGGATAGGATAATACAAGGTAAACCAGAATGGAACGTGACAGTGATCAACAACTGCAATTGTTCACGACAAGGCATGGCTTTGTCATGTGCAGGATTCAAAACAGCTGAACCAGTTGATCCTGCAATTTTTAAACCGATTGACAATGGACTATGTGCCGTCCTTCCAAACAAACTCTTGAAACCTTATGACACTGTCAAGTTCGCCTATGTTTGGGACCCTCCTTTTATTATGTTCCCTCGGAGAGCTACCAGTGTTTGTTGATCAAAATGATCAGTATCTTTCTATCTAACGACTATTTATCTATGCTATAATAAGAAGTTTGTTATTATTGAGTTTTGAATTAGAAGTAACGAGTATTTGAATGTCCAAAATGTTTTCAAGTTGGTTTTGGCTTCTGGGCTTGCTCATATGCAATTATCAGTTGTTGTTTCTCATGGCCAAAGAAAGAAAGAAAATAATTGCAATTTTTTTCCATTTTCAAGCTTTTTTTTCTCACATTTTTCTTTATATTTTAAATTCTTACTCAAATTTATGATTCAAACATAGTCTTTTTAAGTATTTTAATGTAGCAAATAACTATATCGCAAAGAAAAGTATGTGGAGAACTTTCAACTAAAGAGAATCTTTTTCTACATACTACAACAAGTTCAGGGCTTTAAGTAGGCCTGGCCCTAAGTTATTAGAGACCTATTTTTTAAATTGGACCTCCATATATCATTACCTAAAAAAAAAAAATGTTTGGATAAAACAAAAAGGATAAAAAAATTATTTATACTGCATTACAATTTAACAAAATTTAGATAACAAATATATATATATATATATTAGTTGAATCGAATCTTTATTTTTTAGCTTACCAATGTTATAAGAACTAAAATTAATAGGGGGTAAGAATGAGAATTTTCGACACAACTCAAGCAATATATAAAATTAGCAAGTTAGGGTTGACTATTTTTTCAACATGAATCCAAGCAATATAACATGAATTATATTAGTTATATATTTTAGGGTTCGTCTGGCATGAAGGTTAAGGTTTGGGTTGGGTTGGGTGTATTTTAGTCAAAAAAAGACAAAATAAGCTAAAAAGTCAACAAGACAAAATGTCACATCTAAATCATAATCATTTTATTTTTTCTCTCACAAAAGTCAAAAAAGCCAAAAAGCTCATCCCAAACGAAACTTTTTAGCCCTAGGCTAAAATAGTGAAAAAAAGCCAAAAAGGTCATCCCAAACGAAACTTTTTAGCCCTAGGCTAAAATAGCGAAAAAAGCCAAAAAGTCAATCTACATCGCAAACGAAGGCTTAATGTTCACTAAGGGATGCCATGACATTTTTTTAATATTTTGTTTAACTCTATCTAACTGAATAAAAAAATATGTAAAATAATAATTAAGGCTAATATCTTTTTTTCATTTAAGATATGTATTTTTTTGTTATCTATTTTAGAGTCAATCTAGTAAAAAATATATAGTAATAAGGTACAATTTTTTTAATTAGAAAAATGCAATTGAATTAAAATCAAACCTTTTATGAATAATTTCATTTAGTATAAATAAATTTTATAAAATTCAACTTATGGGAAAATTTTAATCTCTCCATACACTTGCTAAGTTATTTCTAACTAAAAGTGAAAGTTTTCACATTAAATATCAATCGGACACGAATCAAAATAACACCATACGACGGCATGAAAATAAATTAATTGAGTTAGTATTGAAGTAATTATGAAATAACACGACATTATACACTCCCCTAATTGGGGACCCTAAATTTTGTTCAAAATTAAGAATCCGAGGTGACCGCCTTAGTCGCCTCACCTCAAGACTGGCCCTAGCTTTAAGGAATGTCACCCACACCATAAAGCTCTGCTCTTGCTCAAGGATTTAAGACATTTTTCCAGGTGATTTTATTATTATTATTATTATTATTTTCTTTTGACAAAAAAAAAATACATTTGTAGCTAGGGCACAAGCAAAATCTAAGAAAAGTAGTAATTAGGTTAGCATCCTTACCTCGATTTTTTGCAGAGAGGATAATTTTGCAACTCAAACCCATACCACACTACAAAGACAATAGGGGTGTAATTTTGGTCCGGCCCGGCCCATCTGGGCTCAGGCCGGGCCGGGTCAGGCCAGACGCTAGAAAACTAGACCCAAGGCCCAAGCCCAAGCCCAGGGATATTCGGGCTTTGGGTGGGCCAATGGGCTTGGGCCTGGGCTCAGGTTTTGGGTGGGCTTGGGCGGGCCTAAACAATTTTTTAAAATTTTTTTTTATTTTTTCCACCAAAATTTTATTATTTTCCAGTCAAAATAACACTGGACCTCGGGTGGACCGGGCAGGTCGGGCCTTAGGCTAGGCTTTTGGGCGGGCCTTGAGCGAGCTAAGCGGGATGGGCCCATGGGTCGGGCCGGGCCGGGCTTCAAAATGATGGCCTAGGCCCTAGCCCAAGGCCTCAAGTTGGGCTTGGGCTCGGGCCTTAACGGGCCGGGCCCACCTCGGGCTGCGGGCAGGCTTCGAGTCGCCCGCTGGCCACAGGCCAAAATTACACCCCTATAAGACAATGTTTTTTGAGTCAAATCTATGCTATCTTTTTTTTAAAAAAAAAGCAGCACTTAAATGCATTCCCAAGAAACTGAACATACAATTGATCATGGCATTAGTATAGAATAGCACAAAATTCGACATACATATATTAGGGTCACAAATGTTTAGGCCTATGCCAGTACAATGAACTCTACATATTTTTTTTTTGATCGGCAAAGAAAATCTTTATTGATGAGAGCATGCTAAAAAGATACAGTACATCAATAAAGAGGAGCTTCGAGCTATCTGAAGCTCCAAGCTCCAGTTGGTGAGAAACCAACAAACAAAACAAGAGTCACAGAATCAACAAGGAAAACAACCAAAAAGAGCAACCACAACTGACCAATACAAGGCGAAGCAGACCAACTTAACATCTCTCATACCTCAAGTAAATTAATAGCCAAGTATGCTAAGCAAACCATAAGAAACCAGCTTTAACCCAAGACAAGCAGCCACAGATCAGTCAGCAGATCAGCAGAACTACACACACACAACCTGAAGGAAGACTCCAAAACTATGCAGCCACAGAACTACACACACTCTTGATGATCAGATAGACATCAACCAACCCACACACACTCAGAAGCATCAAGAAGACCCCTCGAGCCACCTCCCAAGCAAAATCTGATGCGCTCCAGATTAAAAATGAAGTCATGCACTGAGAACATATGATCCTTGAATACTTCCTTAAACCAAACATCCATTTTAAACTTAATCAGATCCGTTACCCCCTTCCACACTTGGGATAACATCCCGAAATAAGCACTCATTACAATGATTCCATAGAGACCACATTACATAATCTTTCTTTCTACATAAAACTAATGGTAAAGGGTCTAACTAGTTTTAAGATTAAGAATACCCATAAATCAATCACACACAAAAAGAGATAAGATATTTACATGGTTCGACAATAGCCTACGTCCACGGGAGAGACATCCACTATAGGATTTTTTCTAGAGGGAGTTTACAACACTCACACATCACTCTCTCTATAGCACTCTCACTCACAGAATACACTCTCTGCTTTGTCTTTCTCTTTCTGATGAACTAACTCAGCGCACCTCTTCCCATTTTATACACAAACGGGAGTGCCAAAGTTCAACATTTGCTTGCCAACAATCAACCATAACCATAAATGGCAAGCTTAATACACAACCACCCTAGGTTGAAAAAAAAAAAAAAAAAACTTTTTGTTACCCAAAAGACAACCTAAGATAGGGGGTGAATTAGGTTTTTACAATTAATAATTAATAATACCCTAATAAAAATTATGACTAGCACAATAGATAAATATAGATAATGAAATCAAAATAATTAAAACAAGTGTTCTAACAGCTATGTCAGTTAATGATTTTAGCACAGTGAAAATGTGAAATATAGTTATGGCAATTTAAATAAAATAAAGAGATAAGAGAGAGAAAGGCAAACAAATTTATAGTGGTTCAGCTTCTCAACTCGGCTTACGTCCACTCCTCAAGCTTCACTTGAGATTTTCCACTATACTCTAGCTTCACAGAAATGCTAGCAACCTTTTCACAAATGGAGCAATCCTCCACGGATTTTACACAGACTTTTTAAGTCAAGAACACTGAGTGTACTACACTCTTACAAGGTTGAAAAGAAGTATTTTTGCTTTCACAGAAAGCTACAAGAATTATCTCTCAAAGATAGATATAAAAATGAAGCTCTGGTTTTTCTGTAAATCTCACACAGGAAAGATGAGCTTAAGGTTATTAGGCTAAGTGTATAATTTCTGAGAGAAAGATGTAAACAAACAAATTGAAGAACACTTCTTAAAGAATTTTTCAGAAAATATATGAGAGTGATTATAGATCAAAGAATAATTTTTGGTTTCTGTTTCATGTTTGTAGTTGCTGTAGTTTGTTCACATCAGAGGCTTCGATATATATGATGAAACTTATAGCCGTTGTATTCATTTGAATATAAATCATTCCATCATTGCTAATTTGAACTTGTGGGAGACAAGGCTTGGTCTGGAACAGCTTTAATTGGAATACTAGTCGTTGTAGTTCAGTCCTGTTAAGAGCAGAATTTGAAACGAAGCAGAACTGGGCAAAAATGGCCTGGCCGGTCATTCGGCCGAATGACCGGCCGAATGTCCACCCGGACGTTCGGAGCTTTGAACCTTTTGAACTGTTGTTGTGCTGGGCTATTTGAACATCTGTTTTGGGCTGTTTGAACCTCTATTTTGGGCTATTTAAACCTCTGTTTTGGGCTGTTTGAACTCCTGATTTAATCAAATATTAAATACATTCTACCAACATTTAGGATAAAGGTTTAGGAAAGAAATAATGGGGTAAAATAAATTGTGATTCTATTTTTCTCTTCTAACTAAATTAAAACATAATTAAATAAATCATCAAAATAAATTGTGATTCTATTTTTCTCTTCCAAATAAATTAAAACATAATTAAATAAATCATCAAAATAAATTGTGATTCTATTTTTCTCTTCCAAATAAATTAAAACATAATTAAACAAATCATCAAAATAAATTGGTCTAACAATCTCCTCCTTTTTGATGATGGCACACAATGATATTTTGATTTGTTTTGGGAGTAAGAAAAGCTCCCCCTCAAGTCATGCTCCCTGAATTCATTTCTAAATACATAGGTTAGTACATGTGTAATAAATAAGCTTTAATCAGAGACATGATATGAGACTACGATATCAAACTATAAATACATAACATCAGATTAGTTTGAAAATAATACCATAATACATCACATTATAATATATAACATCATAATTTTCTCCCCATGTGACATTATCAAAAGGAAATCATGGCTCAGAATCTGGAGGAGGAGGAGGAAAATGAAAGTGATAAATGGCATCAAAAACAGATAATCAAAAAATATATATATATATGATTCACCCACGTCTCTCTTTTCCGTCAAAAAATCACGTCAGACACGCGCCCTCGCTTTTGCGTCAGCCGACTAACAAAAACGAGACAAGTCAATCAACTGCCTCGGCTCTCTCTCCCTCTTGTCTTCTTCTCCTCCATCTTCTTCTTAATCACTCTCTTCTCCTTCTTCTTCCTCATTCGCTTCCATCACGTTCTTCTTCTTTGTGAACGAGATAGAACAGAGAGACTGAGCAGAGCAGAAAGGCTGCCAAAAACAACCCTTCTTTCGATTACATCTCTCTCTCCTACTACATGGCCTTGTCCCGTCCCCTTACTCTCTTTCCGAACCTGAATGATCCTGTAAGCGCTGCTAGGCCGAGTGCCCCGGCTCTTACTCTTCCCAACCTTCCTATGATGTTGATTGAACAAATAATAGCAGCTCAATCAGACATTGAAGGCAATCATTTCACACTGATGTCCTGTATGGAGACGGTGACTGCAGTCACAAAATTGGCTCACCGACTGCAGAATAGGACGAGTGAGCTCCATCAAGTCAACACCCAACTCTCTCTGCTTCAGCGCATGTACAAGGATGTGCGAGCAGAGATTTGCACACTGAAGGCCGAAAATAAAGAGCTTAAACGGCAGACCACCTCCATAGCCCGATTTGGAGCAACTTTGTACTTGGCCTTTGATAGTCGGTAAGGAATTGTTGCTCTCAGCAAAAACACGGGGGCAGGGCTGTAGACGCGCTCGAACGTCCCGACTCCGTGCACGAAGGCGCGAAATCTATTTTGTTCGTTAGTTACTACAATTCGGACTCAATGTCACGGTTCTCAATCTAATCCCACAAAGTGCAATGCAAGACCGATAAATCACCAAAGAGTCCAAATTCGGCAAATCGTTTTGGAAAACTGATTTTTATAAAGAAGTGCAAAACATGGACTGCTTTGCCAGATACAGAGTCGCCGCCTAAATGTTTTATTTTGGGAAATTTAGGAAACCCTGACTCGTGCCTAAGGCCACGTATCCGTCATCACCAAAGTTGCCTCGGCTCGAGAACTTGGGTACGAGAGGGGAAGGTCATGCAATGAGCACCCCCGCTCGCCCGATCAAAGATCGGCCTTTACTAACATGATATTTTGTTTTTGAAAACACATGCGTTCTTATTCCGATTATTAGCTAGAATTACTATGTGATGCGCACAGCATACAAGTATAGACTAGATCGCCTAAGTTGGAACAAAACATTTCATGTTTGTTTGTTTGAAAATGGTTTGAAGGTGCTACTCGCAAGTAGGCTAAGACGTAGATTTGCCACCCTCGAGTGGGCTTAGAAAACATGATTTGCCACCTCAAGTGGGCTTAAAACTCGCATTTCAATGAATTGTTCCAATTCAAGCAATCCAACCTTCATCCACAGGCATTCATGCAGTTATATCATTTAAGCAGTTAGCCTCATGGCAAGCATACTATCATGGCAGTCATTAACACACATGCGGTATGCTAAAGCATAAACACTTACAGTATACTCCGAGCCAAAACAACAACTAGTTAGAAATCATTCATGATCCTAGTTTGTGTTAAGATGGCTAATGCAACACATGCAAAATGTAACTAGAAATAGGCTCGACTATTCTAAGATGGCATATGGATGCAACACTCGATACATGTATTCAAATAGGAATTAAATACAATGCGGTTAGTATGATGCACCGAGCCCTGTGCATGCAAGATTTATGAATGGATGCAAACATGCAGTCATAGGAATGCTAATTGAAACATGACCCAGAACTAACCATTGTAAGCGGTTAAGTAAAAGGGAGAAAGACGTGGGGTTGGAAGACATTCACACACTCACGCACACTTATTACAAAAGTTGGCCCTCTCGACGGAGGGTCCGAATAAATAATACAAACCAACTAATTAACTAACTACCCTAGCTAATTAATTATTACAAAACTCTTAACTAATTAAACAAATCAATTAAGTTACAAAACCAACTAAGTGTGAAACTAAATAGGCTGCCACAGCTCTGCCTTGGAATGATGAATGATGCATGCCCGGTCGCGTCCTCTCGGAAATCCGTTACCATGCCTCATGTTGCCTCTGTTTGCACACTTCTGTATCTTTGAAAACCGTGCCAACTTCTATAGTGCTTTTGACCCACGTTAGGAACAATCTGAGAGGTGGTCGGCCAAGGGGTATGGCCATCGACCAAAGAATAATGGCCATCAACAATTTTGAGGCTATCAGCCAATCACTCATAACCGATCGGCACACTTGATAGCCGATCGACCACTGCTTCCTGCAAACTCCTCCTTTTGCTGCAACAGAGCACAAACAGAGGCATGGCAATGTATTTGCAAGAAAATGTGTGTGCAACTACACCCCTTATCATGTCTAAGGCTCAAAGGTGTGTAGTGCTCAACTCTCGAGCCATCAATCACGCATCTCAATGCATGATAGCCAAAGAAGCCAAATTGCACAAGGTCAATAAATGCATGACAAATGAGACACTTGGACCATCACCTTATCATGGATAATCAAAGGCAATGGAGACAAAGGGGATTGGCCCATTTTCATCACTTCAAGTATGAAATGGACCAATTCACTTTGTGTTCAACATAACGTCCGGTTGAACACAATGCAATGCACACATGCAACATGCTTATCTTGGCACATTTTACTTGATTGATTTTTTTTACACATTTTAACATTACCAATCCATTCATTAATCAACTTGTCCAAATGTGAGAGTCCTCTAATGAGAGAGAGGTCTATCAAAGAGAATGGTTTAAAGCATGAGAGAGACCAATGCCTTTGACTAGGAGTAACCCTCAAAAGAGGGTTGAAGCCATTTAAGCATAGGCCTCAATCCCAAGCATTAAACACAACCTCAAGACTAACCAATCCTCAAAAAAAATCAAAAGTGAAGAAATGAAGGAAATGGCAGATTTTCCAATGATAAAGTGGCATGAAATGCAAGACTCTACGATGCAAACATCGCATGCACAACATGTTAAGGGGCCGTGAACACCAAGGCTAGTGAAGAGGATAATACTATAAGCATGCATCACAATGCTCAAAGATCCAAACCAACTCAAAATAGAGTTACATCATACCCAAAACAATGGCAAAACGTGCTGAAATGGAGACTCCAAGGACTAGCCAAGCATGCATACATGTTAATGCAAGATTAAGGCACAAGACACAACTCTCCAAAGGCATTGAAAGGATGAAACATGGAGTACAATGGCATATGTCCCAGCACTGAAATGTCATGCTAAATGACTTAAAATCATGCAAACAACTCATGTGATGCATGTTGCAAGGCTTAAGCATCAAAGCTAGTGAAGTGTATTACACTAGAGGCATGCAAGACAATGCTCAAATGGCCAAACCAGCCCCAAACAGACCTTATGCAGGCCAAAACAGTAGCCAAATTGGACTGAGATTATGGATGGAAAGGCAAGAAAATGAGGCTCATGCAATGGCTCACAAATAAGGCATAAAGGTACAACTCTCAAGAGCACTTAAAGAGTGGAAAAGATGGAAGTGTAAAAACACTATATGCTCTGAAATATTATTCCAAATGATGCCAAGGCATGCAAACATCACAAGTATAGCATGGTAGGGGCCTCAAAACTCAAGACTAGTCAAGACATTTGCACTATAGCTATACAAAACATGAGTCATATGACCACGGCAGCCCAAAACAGTCCTAAAACAGCCCAAAATATGAATAAAATCATGCTGGGTATAGCCAAAATATGCTAGAATAATGAGCCAAAAATCATGCATACAAGGCTAGTAAGCAAGATTTGCACTACAAGTACATGAAGCATGCGAGAGGTGACCAAACCAGCCCGAAACAGAGTTATATCATGTCCTAAAAGTCACAAAAACATGCTTGAAAAGAGCTAACACAAGCCACAAAAAAATGCTACTTTGTAAGGCTAACAAGGCTAGCAAAGAGGATTTAAACTACAAGTGCATAAAGCATGCAACCAATGGTCAAACTAGCCAAAAAAAGAGTTATGGTAGGTCTAAGAAGTCACAAAAATGAGCCTAAACAAAGCCATAAAGAAGTAAAAACACATGCTCATTTGGTTGGCCATCAACACATACATGCAAGACAAGAGGAGAGGGGACCACCCCCTCCTATTTAAGACCTCAAAACTACCTTTCCACCACTGAAATTCCTCTGGAATTCAGTGGTTAAAGGGCCAAAACAAGATGGTTTCAAAAGGTTAAGAGATGGCTCAAAAGGTTTTACCAGCCAAGGAGCAAAAAATGGGGAAACACCTCCTAGCCAAACAAGGCTCAAACTACCATTTTAGAACCTCAAAATCTGAGTATTTTATGGTTCAAAACCAGCCCCAAAATAGTACAAAACAATGGGAAAATGATGGCAAAGCAAGTGTTCAAAGCAAGCTAAAAGGAAGTAAGTATTATACCTTTGAAGCAAGGAGCACTCTAGGCACAAAGGGGGCACCAAACCAAGTTCAATCCACCTTTTGGAGCTCAAACAAAGTCCCAAGAAATCTCAGCCCAAGGACAAGCAATTTTGGTTAAGGATGCCTTGGCAAACTAGTTGTATATCTCTACTTTCATGCACAAAATGGTAAGAGGTAGGCTGTTATGCACAAAATTGCAAGAGGGAGAGAAAATTCTAGAGAGAGAGGAATCTAGAGAGAGAGACTCCTCCAATTCTTTTAAGCCTTTTTTGAAAATGTTCTAACCCTTGAAAATGAGATATAAGGCTTCATGATATAGCAAAATATCAAGTTTGGTTGAAAATATCTGAGCTAGGACAGGTGGCACAAGCTGGAAACAGCTGGAGGAGAAATATCTACCAATTCTGGGCTTTCTGGACATTTTTCGCTGATCGGCCAACATTTGTGGCCGATAAGGTTCACTTTTGGCTGACCTATGGCCGATGAGGTCCAATTGTGGTCGATGCAGTTCCATAGAGGCCGATGGAAAAAATCAATGCTGGTCCCTGACTTGAAGCAAGCCTAATTCCTTCCTCTGGACGCCTTTTCAGGTCATTCTTGAGCCTAAACTATAGCCCCGGAAGTCTTCTTTCCAATTATGGCATCCTCACCTCAAAATTCCATGTGTGCTAAGAGATATCCCTCTTTTAGTGAAGGTTGCTCAGTTTCGGTCCAATCGGAATGATGCCCAACTTCAACCAACCATATCTCTCCGATCCGAACTCAGTTTGAGGAGATTCTTGAATGAAAAATGAAGCCCCGGAAGTATTCTTTCCAACATTGGTGGCCTCATAGCTTAAATCCAAGTGCATAGACAGATAGACCTGATTTAGCGAGGACCACTTGACTTTCTCTTAGCGATTCATTCCCAACTTCTTCCTGAACTAGGTTTCTTCCCTCCACTCCTCTTTTCTTCAACTCCAAACCCCTAAACAAGGTGTTTTGAAAGATTTTTAAAAGATTGCATCTATCTTTCATTTATTTCCACTTTGTCCTTGCTCGGTTTACCGAAAAGTGCAACATTTGACAAAACGTGAGCCTCAAAACATCGTAGAAACTTTTTTTCAAAAATATTTTGAAAGAGAAGGTTTTAAGGTCTAAAAACCATTCAAAATAGTTTTAGTCCAAAAATGAGGTGTGAGGTTAGGATTTGACTCTCCTCTTGCCAAAAAAAAAAAATCAAACCTTTGCCCTCCACATCTTTCATCACCAAGTAAACCATTAGTAGCGCCCAAGCCTTAAGGGCGGTCAAAAATGGGTTGTTTACAGTTGTCCCTCTTTAACAGAGCTCGAAAGTCATGAAATGACGTGAGTGAATGTCAAAGCCCAGAGACGACCCATTTTTGACAAGGCCGAAGACTTGGACAAACAAACAAAATACAGATAAATAAATGGTTGCGCCCGTGGGCTGCCTACATATCCTATCGCAAGGAATCAAACCAGCGTAGTTCAGGGGCAAGATGCAAATGATATGTAGGAAGATTTTGATAATTGGACTTATACGCTACGCGAAGCCGATTTGATAATTGGACTTATACGCTACGCAAAGCTGGTTTGATAATTGGACTTATACGCTGCACGAAGCCAGTTTGAAAATTAGACTTATACGCTGCGCGAAGCCGATTTGATAATTGGACTTATACGTTGCGCGAAGCCGGTTTGATAATTGGACTTATACGCTGCGCAAAGCCGGTTTGAAAATTGGACTTATACGCTGCGCAAAGACGGTTTGATAATTGGACTTATACGCTACATGAAGCTGGTTTGATAATTGGACTTATACGCTACGCGAAGCCAGTTTGACAATTGGACTTATACGCTAAGCGAAGCCGGTTTGAAAATTGGACTTATACGCTACGCGAAGCCGGTTTGATAATTGGACTTATATGCTAAGCAAAGCCGGTTTGAAAATTGGACTTATACGCTGCGCGAAGCCGGTTTGATAATTGGACTTATACGCTACGCGAAGCCAGTTTGATAATTGGACTTATATGCTATGCGAAGCCAGTTTGAAAATTGGACTTATACGCTGCGCGAAGCCGATTTGATAATTGGACTTCTATGCTACGCGAAGCCGGTTTGATAATTGAACATATACGCTACGCGAAGCTGGTTTGATAATTGGACTTATATGCTATGTGAAGCCGGTTTGAAAATTGGACTTATACGCTGCGCGAAGCCGGTTTGATAATTGGACTTATACGCTACGCGAAGCCGGTTTGATAATTGGACTTATACGCTAAGCGAAACCGGTTTGAAAATTGGACTTATACGCTGCGCGAAGCCGTTTGATAATTGGACTTATACACTGTGCGAAGCCAGTTTGAAAATTGGACTTATACGCTGCGCGAAGCCGGTTTGAAAATTGGACTTATACGCTAAGTGAAGCCGGTTTGAAAATTGGACTTATACGCTGCGCGAAGCCGGTTTGATAATTGGACTTATACGCTACGCGAAGCCGGTTTGATAATTGGACTTATACGCTACGCGAAGCTGGTTTGAAAATTGGACTTATACGCTGCGCGAAGCCGATTTGATAATTGGACTTATACGCTACACGAAGCCGGTTTGATAATTGGACTTATACGCTACGCGAAGCCGGTTTGAAAATTGGACTTATACATTGCGCGAAGCCGGTTTGATAATTGGAC